>JAVXUO010002590.1:0-260714 GCA_033065855.1 Escallonia rubra
TATTTTCTAAAAATTAAGAAAATATTATACCTTAACAAAATTTCATATTTTCCATTAACAAAAGTTGAATGTTAAGGTATAATATTTTCATATTTTCTGTTAACAAAATGTTAATATTGTCAAATTTTCATATTTTCAAATTCAATCTTTGGTAATTTTCAAATTTTGATTTGGAAATATGATACGTTAAGGTAAAATATGAATTTTTTGAATTTTCATATTTGGTAATTTACACAAGAGGACTATACAGCTCCACAATCTTTCCCTCTAAAATATGCCCAGGCAATTTTACCAATATGCCCTCAATATGTTGGGGGATAACTTTGCAAACCCTAGTTTTTTTCAAAAAGTTGGACGAAAGGTAAACGTTTGCAACGTTAGCCATAGTTTGGTGGATAAAAAAGCTATTTTGAAAGGTCTGAGATATAATTTACAAACGTGCCATATGTGAGGGTATATTTTCGCTATTAACCCTTATTGTTATGAGGATTTTCGCTGCATTTATTAGACATTGATGGTTAATGCAAATGTTATTGCGTTGGGATATGTTTAGAGCTCTGATTACCTCTTGAGGTTATTTTCTTGGTAAATGCTTTGGTATTATATTTCTGGTAAGCAGGAATATTTTGAAATAGTTTGTGTAGGTCCGCCTCCGGGTCGGGGGTGTGACAACGGGGATGTCACTGGAGGTGGCGCGGTGTTAAGGGGAGGACGGGGCTGACGTCGGAGGTGGCGCGGCGTCGGGGGGAGGATGGTGGTGTCGTCGGAGATGTGGGTCGCCGTAGAAGGAATCGTTGGTGGGTGAGATATTCGAGACAGAGAGAAACGGGAGAAAGAAGACGATCTGATTTGTTTTAAAGACGAGTTTTAGCGACTGAATTACACCGTCACTAAAAGCCCGTTGGAAAAATCTACCATTAACGACGGAATTTTTTGCGACGATAGCATTCCGTCACTTATAATGTTTTTAACGATGGAAATTTACCAACGATTTTATCCGTCTTTGAAAGACATTTTAGCGACGGAATTCCTTCCGTCGCTAAAAGTCCATCGCAAAATCATTGTTTTCTTGTAGTGACAGTGATTCATGAATTATGTCGATATGGATTTTGTTTGAATGCCAGAGAATCCACTATCCGCCGCGATAGCCATTTTCATCAATTCTGTGGTTTTTATCAAAACCGAGCGAGCTTGCAATCCTTTATGTAGTAGCTATCCCAATTTTTGTCTTCAGTAGAATCAATGCTTCCATTTGGTGTCGTTGGATGAGCCACGAGCATGTAGATTACTACGGGAATTCCCCGCTCCATTGTATTTCCACGCGATTATATTCATGATGATAGGATCAAAGATATAAACGGGGTTCATAGTGGGTGCTCTCGATTAAGCCTGGTAATTTATCTTCGTCCATCCTAGCCAAACAAACATGTCACCCGATTGAATCCAAATTTGTTCTGCATTGAGGAGATAGTTTTGTCCATTTTCCACATGCTCGTTGGAGTACATGGCAGTAACGGTGATTGGGAGAGTCAAGTTGGAGAAAAGGATGTTGGTTAATGATTCATGGTTGACGTTTAGTTGCAGGTCAAGATCCCGAGGCCCAACTATTTGTTTGTCATAATGGATCGTGGAATCATTTATCAAGAATTATGAGTGTGGCGGGCTGGAGGTCTGTGGATGAAGTTTAGTCCAATCCAATGTCAAAAGAGGTGCATGTTATGCATTAGACTGTGCACTGCCCAGGGAGAATCTTGGAGGTTAATGTGAGGGTCAAGAATGTTGGTGTTTGTGGTGGAAACTAGGATCTCAGGTTTACAGGTGGGTTTGTCACGTTCAAGTTATGAGTTATTCCTTGTGGGGGTGATGAAGGGATATTCATTTCTTGGCCATTTGATGTTGGAAGTGTGTTCAGGTTGAGATTGAGATTGAGATTGAAGTTTCTGGTGGCTTGGGGACAGACAGGGAAGTTTAGGGGAGACGGCATGTGGTTCACTATGGGTGGAGGAGGGGCCCTCCTTAGGTTGAGGTGATGAGGGTAATGTCCCAAAGTTAGTGTTGGGGGGTGAATGGGGATGGAGAGGAAAGCTACCATCATGTTCAGTGATTGAACTCGATAGTAGGTGATCATTGGAGTTAGGGGGTTCAGTTGGTTGGGGTTGCCAGGCAGAGATGCTTGGGATATGGCTTCATTGTTGTCTCCCAAATGATTTGACAGTGAGTTATTAAGGAATCCTTTTTGTGGGGAAGTTGGTGTGGTTCCATGTTGAATGTCTTGAGTCGTAGTTAATGCAGGTTGGGTGTGGATATTAAAGGACGTCGGTGAGTCCTTGAGTAATACCCCTTCCTGGTAATTCATGATTGTCGTATTTTGGTGGGCTGAGCTTGAGTGTCGCAGGGGTGTTTGGGGGAGTGGGTTGGTCAAGAGTCTGTGTCCTTGCAAGGAGTTTCCTAATTCCATATTGGAGGTGGTCGTCAAGCAAAGGTGGTTTATTAATTAATCGCATCGGTTGGTTATATGAATAGCTTTTGACGAGGCTGGATGAAGATGATTGGGCTTGGAAATTTTTTTTTTTTGTTTAAAGTTGCTTTAAAATGGGAAGTGGGGTCTTTTGAAAAAGGAGGACTGAGAGAGATAGTCAGTAAAAATGGGGGTATTGGCATAAGATAAAGTCAGATCAAGAAAGTCAGACTTATCTGACTTTCAGTGGTGGACTGGGTTCCTCTGGGGACTACGACTAATTTGCCCAATTCCTTTGATTGTCGTCGGCCCATTGCCAGAGATTTTGTCGCCGGCATCCCAAGACACAATTGGGTGTTGTTCTTTATTGTCCATTTGGCGATCCTATTGATTCGTCTTTGTTGTCATTATCGGCCCATCATTGACAGGTTTCTCACCGGAGACCATGAAAGCTTATTCTTTATCGGACCGATTTACCTCGGCGGACACAAATCGATCAGAGTGCTTCTTGTTCGATCTGTCGCCATAGAGTCCACCAGTCTTCGACGATTTTGTCCATGGGTTGTGGCTGCCTGCTACAGTTGTTTTACGGTAGTCTCTTTCGATGCAATTTCTTCAAAGCTGTGTAACCAAAGTTCAAATGCCCTCGCAGGTATGTGTTTCGCTTATGGCATCTCTTGACGTAGAAAATTTTGATCTGTAATTTTGCGGCTTGTTGTTTTGAGTAGATGAATGTTGCGTAATTGGTTATTTGTGCTCAATCATGGGGAATCAGTGCCTCGTGATTGGGTTTAGGTATGTTAGGCATTGGCTTGGGAGATGTCCAAGTTTTTCACATCGGTGACAAATAAGAGGGACATTTTCGTATTGTATTTGCTGTAGATGTTTTTTGATTCTAATCTTCTTGCTAATGGTTATCTTTGTGTTGATTAGATGCACGTTCGGGCAAAACGGCCTTTGGTGATTGACGATGTAATGGTGTCAATACGTAAGGGGTTGCTGATTTTCTTACTTACAATGCTTAGGATCTTCTTGTCGACATATTCTAGCGGTAATGCATTAACTTTGATCCACACGGCCATGGAAGGGATATATTTTGTTTTACGTTGAAGTTGGGAGTCCAAGTTTGCACTTATAGGTAGTTTGTGCCAGTGAACCAAGGTCCCTGTTCTAGGGCTTTCCGGTAATCATCATCTACCGAGAAGGTGATGGTGTAGAATCCATTTGACAAGTTGATTATGTACATCTGTCCCTTAGGTCGCCAAATCCCCATTCGTCGAGGTGTTATGCAATTTACCAAAAAATCAGCTATAATAGCCTTGACTATTAATGCCTTCATCAGCAGTTTCTGTCACGACCTAAACCCACGGGTGAGCACATGAGTTAGGCCCGTGACTGGCCGCAAGCCCACTAAGCCTCCACCAAGGCTCTGATAGACCTACTCCAAGTTGTACTCAGAATTCATTCCAACTTCCTAAGTTCTAAAACAATTAATTGGCTATTACAAGCTTCACATAAAATTTCATCAATAATCAATTTAAACCTCTCACTTGCAAGTCATTGACAATTTTGAAGAAATTTGAGGAGACATAAGCTCCCTATAGTAGCTCATTCAAAATAACATCCATAAAACTAAAAATTCTTAATGATAATAAAAACTTCATTATTCTAATGGTTCTCTCTGGGCCCCCTTCCTCGTGTTGCTCATAAGGATCTGCCTTCCCTAGATCATCACCTGAAAAATAGGAAATGAGGGAAAGCCTAGCAAATACACAAATCATGCTCCTAAAATAGGTTTGAGGATTTCAAAACATGCCATGAGTTTATTTTTTCCAACTCAGAAATCCCTATTACAATCACCAAGAAATTCTTCATTTCATATATACATATATATACTCTTACAGAAAAGGTTCTCAAATCGGGTATAACATTAAGAAAGCTCATTTGCATCTATCACAGATAACTCATACTTAGGTATGTTGTAGTCAGCGTACAAACCCCCCTGACTAGGACCGAAATCCCTTCTACACCCCGGGATAGAATAATTATGTGGACGCAAGGACGAATCACAAATAACAATACGGTGCATCAACATACAAGCCCAATTAACCAGAGACCGAAATCCAACTTTCGGCTGTTGGGTATGGGGCACAGGAATCTGGTCCAGTTTACCATCTCATTCAAGATGTCCTGAATTTAAATTAACTACTCACTGAATAGTCCATGGAATTTTTAACTCAAATTCTCATCAAACAATTTAACATGAAAACATATGCATAACAAGGACTTCAAAACTTTTATTTAATCAGGAAAATCAAAAATGTTTATATATTTTGCAAATAGAGCATACGGAAGAACATGGCAGGAGTACTTACTGAGCTTTCGCTCATTCCTTATTTTTCAGGTGATGACCTGGGGGAAACAGATCCTTATGACAACAGGAGGAAAAGGCGCCCGAAGAGAACCATTAGAATAATGAAGTTTCTATTACCATTAAGAAATTTTAGTTCTATGGATGTTATTTTGAATGAACTATTGTAGGAAGCGTATGTCTCCTCAATTTCTTTATAGTTGTCAATGACTTGTTAGTGAGATTTTTAAATTAATTATTAAGGAAATTCTATGTGAGGCTTGTAATAGCCAATGAATTGTTTTAGAATTTAGCAAGTTGGAATGAATTTCTGAGTACAGGTTGGAGTAAGTCTAGCAGAGCCCTGGTGGAGGCTTAATGGACCTGCGGCCAGTCACGGGCCTAACTCATGGGCTCACCCGTGGATTTGGGTCGTGACAGAAATCGAAAGTGTACTTTGATTGCCTGAATGAGTTGGATACTATGGACTTGATCATTACCTCGGTCGGGTAATGTTTGGTCGTCTTCATCCTCACTAGGAGTGCCGTCCTCCAATTCCACGTCATCTGTAACTGCAGTGGTATTTTGGAGGAGATATCCTTGAAAGAAATTGTGCTGTATGTGATTCTAAAATGTGGAATTCCAATTTGAGGGGTTTGGTTAGCTGGTGTTTGTAACAAGGATGGAGGGGGTTCGCCTGTAAAGAGGGAACTTGGGGGATCTGTCTTTGAGGACGTTATCAAGCTTTTGATATGAGAAAGGAAATGTGCACCGGCCTATCATAGTCGTGAAAAAAAATTTATCCTAAAGGTTTTATCGTCTTTCTATGCATGGGTTCTAACAAACAATAAACTCTCCAAGATAAAAACCAAGACTCGTAGAGTTGCTATATCTATGTGTGCATCCACACGAAAACTACCAAACTAGTCTGAAAAAGTTTCCCAAAAATAAGATATTAGAGAATGTTGTTATCCAATCCTGGCAAAGCACTTTTGGACCACTCTTGGGTCCCCCTCCCATGACATTTCAACGGTCAATGTTCAACACTCCCAAGCCGGTCAAACCAACACTAACGCTCAACTCACGTACGTGTTTATCTCTTTTTCATAAAATCTCTAAGTGTCAAGTCAGCCTCCCTGACCTCAAGGGGGTCGGCCTCCCCTACCTCAAGGGGTTAGCCGACCTTCTTCCTTGACCCCTTGGTGACTCCTCTCCTCACCCCATGGAGGCTCCCTGCACCCCTCAGAGACTCCATTTTTCACCCCTTGGGGACTTTTTCCCTCATCCTTTGGGGGCTCCCTCTCCTTGGGAGCTCAGTTGCCTCACCATTTATTCTCTCCTCCCTTTGTGAGTTTCATGCTCCATGACGCCCACCTCCACGACACTCATCGCATGTGCCCATGCACCGACTCTGCGACGCCCATCGTTCTCGCCCTCAAATCCCCTTCGCGCCCCCGTCGCCCATGCCCAATGCCACCTTCCCGACACCCGTTGCTTTGCCCCTGCGCTATTCTCGAGTCATGTGCCCCCAACACGACCCTCACTTTCGCAACAGACATCATCGCGCCGTGCGATGTTTCCATGTCACTTGCCCCTGGCAATGCACACACTCCGCCACGCCCATGCGCCACGCTGCTGATACAATCGCGTTCCTTAGCATCTTGTCACACTATCATGCCCCCACATTGGTTCATCTTTTCACCACACCATGCGCACCTTGGTCGTGGAACATGCTTCGACCCACTCCCCAGAGTGTGCATCACCTGTGGGGATAGGCTCGCTCTCTAAAACACTATCTCTCCCAGGGAGCTCCAAGAGCTCAGGCATGAAGACTCCCCTTCCGCCAAGTAGACGGCTCATACGGGATGCTACCTCGGCCCGGCGGGTAGACGGTTCCTCCGGGATGCTACCTTGACGGACTCCGAGTGCTCCGGCACAAGCACTCACCCTCGGGAATAGGCTCGCTCTCTAAGAGACTCTCTTCGCCAGGGAGCTCCAAATTCTCCAGCATGAAGACTCCCTTTTTGCCAGGTAGAAGGCTCATCCGGGATGCTATCTCGGCCCGTAGGGTAGGTGACTTCTCCGGGACACTATCTTGGCACGCTCTAAGTGCTCCGGCACAAAGACTCACCCACGCTTCGAGTGCTCTCTGGGACAATATCTCTGTCAGGGAGTTTTAAGTGCTCCGGCATGAAGACTCCTCTTTTGCCAGGTAGACGACACCTCCAAGGTACTCTCTCAGCCCGTCGGGTAGACGAATCTTTCGGGACACTACCTTGGCACGCTCTGAGTGCTCTGGTACAAGGACTCACCCATGGGATAGGCAACTCCTCTGGGACACTATCTTCCCCAGGGTGATTGCCTGACTAGCAGGGGCTTTCACCGGCACTCTAAGGGACTATGACCCCCAGGTCACTCCGAGATGGGAGCAGGTCTCTGGAGGGCATCGTGCCTATTCCACCTGGCAGTTGGGCATCGAGTCTTCCTCACCACTACTAGGTCCTCGACATCTCTCGACGCTCTGTAGGACTCTACAAGGGCTTTGGACTGGTGGCTAGATCAAGGGGGCTCTCTGGCCACACCGATGCTGTGTGGGCCAGTCTTTCCAGACAGATTTAGCGACGCTTTGCGGGCAGACCGGGTGAATATGCGATCCGACAGTCCGTGGAGCACCGGCACCTGTGGCCCCCTCGGTGACGTGTCACTCCCGGAGAGCACCACATATCAGTTGATGATATCATTATCTCAACCTCTTTAAGTATCGGAGTGTGACTGTCGTCATGTAATTAAGGGATTTGAGAATTCATTTTGAGGACTTCACATTTGGAGAGACTTCATACTTTTATTTTCACATTCACTTTCTCGCTCTAGAATTCTAGAAAGAAAAATATACAAGACCTTGACTCTGGACCTAAGTATCGGAGTGTGACTATCGTCGTGTATTCACCGCGCGCCATCGCCCTCGCAGTACTGTCATCCTCATGCTTTGTCTGGGAAGCCATTGATCTCTACCCTTACTCCATCTTTGTTGTGTCCCACACCAGTATACTTGACATCTGACTCGAATTGCATTCCTTGTGAGACTTCGAGGTCGACTGCGAAACCACTTCCTTGGCATCACAGAATATAAAGAGTATAGTGACTACCAAACAAATAGCATTAGTATATGTTTTCCTTGCTAAAAGGGACAACGAGTTGCTCACTCACGCTAAATAATAACGGTCAAAAACATCAAGAATACAATTAAGACATAGTTAAATAGAGAATATGTTACAATTTCAATATAAATGACAAAATTTCATTTAAAAATAAAATAAGATCTTAAAGCTTTACTCGAAGAATTTGTAACTGAAAATTCAAGTCAAATTCTAACAGCCAACTTGCACAAAAATAAAAGACGAGCTTAAGGAATTACATGGCGTTCAGAACTGGCGCTTGCACTTCCTCGGCTGAGCATCCAACCTTCTTCCTGCCATCGTAGTATTCGACGGGACCACCAAGCTCAAACCCTCGCAGTAGACTGCCATGAACGTACGGACCCAGAACACCCGACCCTTAACCTTCAAGTGAAACTGCAACAACACGTTGAAGCTCACCCATCCGTTGTCCATATCCTTCGCTATGGCGCTCAGCGTCCCGCCCTCAACATGCCCAGAGAGCGACGCGAGGTTTGCGCGCACCACAGTCGTATTGCTTCCGCCCTGACGGAACGCGGAGAGGGACATCGCCGCGACATTCGTCCGGTCACCACCGTACAATACCAGGGCCGTGACGTCGGTGTAAGAGAAGCGCAGGTGCTTGTTGCCGTTTCTCACGTAGAAATCGATGTTCCAGTCGGCCATAATCTGGGGGGCGGAGAGATTAACATTGGAAGCCTCGAAAGCGGCGATGTGGACTTGGGGGTCGGAGTAGGAAACCAGGTACGGTGGCACTGCTAAAATTCCTACTACAAGCAAGAAAACCAGAGCAACACACCAGCAGTCACCGGATCCACGGCGTGGAGGAGGGAGAGGTTGGTGTTGAATGGCCTCGGCGGGGTAGACACGATGGGGGGCGGGGGCGACGATTGGCATGTCGAGAGAGCGAGGTTGAACGAGCAAAGCAGGGAAGAGCTTGAGCTTGCATGCATGGAGGTCTTCTGCTATAAACTGTACCGTGTAGAGTTTGGTTTTGTTGGAGTAGGATTTTGGAAGGGATGGGAGTCTTTTTGGGTTTTGACTTTTGAGGGACAAGGTTGAGAATGAAAGGAGTGTAATTGCAATAGGAAGTCCACTATGTATTTTGCTACTCAGTCATGGTCATGGTAAAAAAAAAAAAAAAGGCCCTTAAAAAAGAGGGGGAAGGTCCAGGACATCATTCTAAAGCTTAGTACAACTTCCACTTGAATCTGTGTCTCTGTCAACGTTACTTGACGTTTTTCATCTACACATGATCACATTTTCAACAACAAAGACAGCGATCTGGCTTTAGGGCATTGTGCTCAAGATCCTTTCATTTCACAAGCGCTGGCAGTAGTTTAAATCATATTGTACTGTACACTAATTCCGATCGTTTGTTTGCATAGATAAACGGGCTGGAGGAGATTAGTGCTATAGCAACACCAATCATGTATGATATATGCCTGACTAGCGCCTATTTTTACTTTTGTCGGATTCTAGTAGGAAGCAAAAAGCTGCTGTCTGAAGCTGCTGAACTTGTCAATTTTGCTTGCAAAACAAGATCAGAAGTATCTATGACGTAGACATAAGGATTAGATGCTTTTAGATCTACTCATGTAAACATGGACAATATTTAGCTTAATTTGCTGTTTGTCTGTAAGATATTTGCAACCTTTTTTCTTTCTGTTACTGTCTGTAAGATATTGTAACCCTCCTTTTGTATAGCCGGGACGGCTTGTTTTATATATACTTTTTCTCCTCTTAACCAAAAAAAAAAAAGGTAAAGAAGAGGGAAAAGAAAAGGAGAAACAGGTTTATTACCAATACTGTGCACTTCAACTAGCAGCTCCTTAATTTGATCTAATGAGTCCCTTCTCTCGATCTGTCTATCTATATCAATATCTATGCCTATAATATAGACATAAGTACGTAAATGATTAAATGGTCTAATTAAATTTTGTGTTTCCGGATAGTATCCTTTGTGAATTGTATAAATTTATGTAAACTAAGGGTGTTTTCTACTACTTTGATACTGTATTAAGCATACTTCCTTATGTAATCCTTATGAAAATTTTAGATTAACATTATTTTGACTTTACTTAGAAAGCTTTATCAAAGACTATAAAACATCTATTTCTGTTTAAACTATTGATTTGATATTTGAGCTCGAGAAGCGCTACTTCCACCACCCCCCCCCCCCCCCCCCCCTTGCTTTTCCACCCATTTTTGTCATTAAAAACGTACTTTAGTGACGACCTTTAACCTTTTAGTCAGGGGCAGACTAAAGGAAGGGACGGGAGAACCACGGACGCCCACCAATTTTATCGAGGTTTTTTAAGGTTTTGTATATGATGAGTGCTCATATTTGAAATACTTGCAAAAACATCACTCTATTGTAATATTAGATAGATGGAGTTTTTTTTTTGTTTGAGTTTTTGACTTTTTATGTCATCAGCCGTCACAGTCTGTCTTTGTCTTTCTCTTCCCTGCCCCATCTTCATTTTTTCGAGTTCCAAATCTCCAGATTATAAAGAAAAACTATAGATCGGGGTCAGTTTTTTCTTTTTCTTTTTTGTCTGTGTTAAAATTCTTGTAATGTATGATTATAAATGTGCACTATTGTCATCGTATATATAATTTAACAATCACATTCGTAATACAAAAATGCATGTACTAGTTAACCTTTTTCCATGTAACATTAGTTGTTTGTTGTTGATTAATCGTATCAGTTAAATAATTGTTGTAAATAGTGAGATTATATGACGAACAAACATTTTTTACTACGAGGATGGCTAAAACTCATCTTCAAAACAAGATGGATGATAATTTTCTCATGTATTCTTTGATTGTGCACATTGAGTTAGATATTGTAAAAACGTTTACTATAAACTCGATTAGTGATGACTTTCATGATTATAAATACAACGAGTCAGAAAAGATACATTTGGAAGATTTATGATTCCCATTGTTTGTAATTCAATGTTTTTTTTTTTTTGCTTTTTGGTCCCTCCCAATTAGACTTCCTGGATTTACCCCTGCTTTTAGTGACAAATAAAAGAGAATGGATTAGCATAATGGTGGGTTTGAAATAACCCCCCCCCTTGATCTCCACCGCACCCTCGCCGTTACAGCCTTACTTATGTCGTTAAAACAATACTTATAAAGGTTAAGTGACAAAAAGGAGTTCAAAGGGTGAAAAGTAGAACTCATATTCGTTTCCAACATGACATGTTGAGAAGTCCCCGCCAAGAATTAACCAACCAACTTATAATGAACCCAGGCTAAGCAGAAATTTCCCTTGTACAGACACTATCAACACCCGTAGGCAGAAGTGAGGGGCAAACACGAAGCTAAAAATACAAAGGGGCAAATGAATTCTTCCAGAACAGATGCTTCAAGTTCACTCCACAAGATGCAGGGTGCCTTACACCTTCCTCATAAGCACAAACAACCTCTGATCAAGTTCAAACCTAGTTGCAATGGAGGGGTCCCCCCTTAGCTGCATCAGCAAACCACCAAACGAGATATACATGTCCCTGGAGCCATCCAAAAACAGAGAATCAAAAGAAGCTCACTGACTGGACAACAAGTGCAAAATTTTCGGGTTACAATCTGTATTCATTTTTCGCAGCAAAGAGGGCGTTGGGTACACGTACGCTTTAAGATTAGGTCCAGATCCTTCCTCTGTGATCTTGTATAATTTTCCATGCATGACGTATTCAAACTTGTCAGCAAGTGACTTCCGCCCACCCTGCACCACATCTCAGTAAATTAGCAGTCTATAAAATTCTGGAATAATTCTATAGGAAAATGCTGCAAAATCCAGCGCATGGATGTCTACATACATGTATGGATCAGGATCCTTTCCGTTACCCCTTCCACCCAATTTCCTCCAATACACCACTAGATAAGTGCAACATGGCAACTAAATGTTTTAAGGGACCAGATCTTACCAGGTAAATACCCCACCACTAAAGAGCAGTCTTTGGGGTATAAACACCATAAAATCCCTAGGACCGGTCCTCTGCTATTGGTTAGGTAAATGTTCCAACTCATCCACGTTACAGACAGGGCATTGACAACTCAACAAGGCTAATCAATCCAAGGGTAAGGCCATGCTGTGTACATACCCTAGCAATATCGTTCGTTCTCTTTCCATTTGGTTGTCTTTTATCGTTGTTGATACAACATAAGTGTTAATTCCTGAGATACGGTAACATATTGCATAAAGAGGGTAAATCAGGAGCTGTAAAACTAAAGGAAGCTCCAGGCAAAAGAAGCTTAACGTTGGTTAATCCCTAATAAATTGGTCAAAACAACCTTGACGTAAGATTGTCGTGCAATTATATCCACTGTCGAGAATCCACCTTCGAAAGTATAAAACCCAAAATGTAGCGGCGGAGATTTTGTATGGATGTGCTTCAGTCTTTGTAAATTAGATCAGTTCGGGGACATGGAAAACAACACTAACAAGACCAGAAATGTTAACAATAACCCATCAGAAAATTCTTCTTGCTTCATCATCTTCAATATTTCTTAGTGGCCAGCACCGTAAGTGTTTCGCCCCCTCCAGGCGGCTTGTCTTCAATCTTGTTATCATTGCTTCCACCCTTTTCTACGCTCTACGGCGAGAAGCCAATGAGACTTCAGCTAAAAACTACTGATTTCTGTTAAGCATGGTTCAGTTATGGTTAAGGGTCTTGCAGTTACCTGACAGATCTTGTCTGTAAAACTATTTATTTCACGTGTTATTCATCTGGTGTTATATTGGGGGAAAGGAGTGAGGGGGGTCATGGAAAGGATCCTATTGCATGGACAGTGATGTTGAGGTAGCCTCAGCACCCATCACTGAGAACAAGAATGCAAGCGGGACAGCAATCACTTTGTGGTTCATTCTACATCAAGTCAATGCCATCTCCCATCTCTCAGTCCCAGCTAACTTAAAAGAAGTACAGTAAAGCTCGATCATCTATATTGTGCTCAAGTTTAAACAATTATAATACATAATGGCAATTGTGCATCAAACAATGTCCTAGCTTATATACAGGACTTCTTTGAACTGAAGCGAAGGTGACTTTATTAGATTCCTTAACGACGAAAAGTAGCCTTTAACCTATCTAATACCAGAATTTGTAAGGCGGAGAAAATTGAAGCAAGCTAGAAGGCGAAGGGCAGCAGTATATTAGAGTAAGAAGTGCTTCGAGTACTTCAGTGTGCGTAGAGAAAAACCATAGGAGAAATTGAAGCATCAATTACTTAAAATCCTTGGATTTGCGACTGAATCTCTACGACAATGAGGTATGGTAAGCAATTAAAAATTTTAATGCACCACCATGAAAGGGTACTTGACAGAAACTATCTGTACCACTTTAAACTTGGCAGCAACTTCGACAACTAAAGAGTGATAAAAAAGATGGACAAGATCGGCCAGATTGACCACTGGAACAAAGGATCAGTCTAGTTATCAGTTTGGTTGTCTCTTAAACCGGACTAAGCTGGAACCAACGTACTTCTTAGATATTGGATTGAAACACTTGACCGAGCTAACTGGTGACGAGTCTGAACAGAACACCCAAGTTACAACAACCAAAATGCGCATTGGAATGTAGGACTTTCATTAGCTGACCTCTTCCGTATTAATGATTCCTATCTAGGAAGCACCGACACCTCATATAGGTCGAGGTATGGTGTCCGACACCTACCGACACCTTGACACCTCCGGACACGTGTCCAACACCTCTCAGCGGGTGTCCGAATATATTTATTTATTTTTTAATTACCGGACACCATGTCGGACACCCTCGAAGAAGTGTCGGACACCTCTTCAAGAAGTGTCCACGAGTATAGGGCCAAAGTGCAGAATTTCAAACTTAATTCATGGACAAATCTGGGGTTTTTAGAAATTAACGTTTAGACCAAACCAAGGACAATCTAGGGTTTTTTAGAAATGAACTTTAAGGGCAAACCCTTATCAGATCGACCCAGCAAAAGGTACCTTTTTCTCTCTCTTGTCTCTTTCTCTTGTCCTTTTTGTTACCTAAAGCATCCAAGTTTGCCAGCCCAGAGTAAGAAAAGTCAACTTCTCCGACTTTATTTACAGACCCATCTGGCTATATAAAGCCTCTCCTTCATGCCTTTAGTGCCATGTCTTTTTTCCTTCTCTCGTTACTGTTGATCCTCCATGCTTGCTACTGTTGCGACTATGATTTACTTTGTTGGTGGCGACCTTTCCTGTTACGGCCACGACTCTTCATGTTACTAGCTTTCGCTCTCATCCGTTTTAAACGAAATTCAGTTGCTCCAATTTATGTTTATTATTATTATAAATATATACATATGTATATACATATATATGCAAGTATATATGTATATAATAAAGTATATTAAAAAATTCAACGATGTTCAAAATCTGATTTTTTGAAAATTGCGGTGTCAGGTGTACTGGTTGATGTCAGCGTCGGACACAGAATCCGTGTCTATGCTACCTAGATTCCTATCCTCTGATAATCCTCTCACACCAAGCAGCAGGTGGCAGAATCCACCATAGTCCACGCCCTCAGAGTTGTTCATTTGGAAGAGGATATTTGCCACACAATGGCTAGGCATCAACAAGGGAAGTCGAAGTATTGTCTTCAGTCACAACTCATCTTAGATGCTTTGTTGAAGTACTGAAGGTTTGGTGCCTTCTTCCACCCCCCCGTGACTCCTCACTTACATTTTGCTAAGCATACGAAGAAAGTTTGTGGGAGCACTGTGAAGCTTAATCTCATAATCTTCTTTGCATAGAACCACCCGTAGGAATTCTCAAGACCATGTCAAAGGGTGGATTATGTTGTGAATGACAGTGGATGGAGGATAAAGACGGGGGAGGATCCCACTTAAATTTCACATGTAGTTGTACAGCAGAATTAAAAGACGCAATTTATTAATAGACGTATTGACAATTTCACCCACCAAAGTTGTTCATGTGCAAAACACATTCGACTTATGGTAAGCTTTTTAGGGCAGAAGTTAGTTTTTGGACCATTTTGCAAACAAAGTCAAATTTTAGGACCTTATGAGTCGAACTTGATATTATAAGGACTCACTTGCAAAATGTATGAATCAAGGGACAATTTTGTCAAGTCGAATTGGATCTTATACAGACGCACTTGCAAAATGTATGAATCAAAGGACAATTTGCCATTCACCCGTCTTTTATCACCACCCGTATTAGCAAGGCTAAATCTCTTCTTCTTTTTTTCTGTTGAGAATATAATCACAAATCAGGAAAACCTATTAGTTTTGAGTTAAATGTTTAAACACGGTATCAAAGCAGATAGCTCCAGGCACAGGTATTTAGAAGTATATCCACTATCTCACCCATTGATTCAACCAAGTGTTTTGCCCTTAGTTGCAGGAAACTGGTGACGTTAAACTCGATCAGAAGCAGATAAGCTCTCGAGTTAGCTGGATAGAGATGCATGGAACAACCTGAAAATCAGGCCAAGTAAGTAAAACTGGCTATGTAAACTATACTAAACAAATGATAATACTCTTTACGCATTCAAGCCACTCCCAACCTTGGATGAAACTCCCACTCAAAAAAGAAGTCAGGCCAAAGATGAGGGGGTGCGTTGACAAAGTAATCCCACATCAGCGAAACAATATTTAATACTTCAGTATATAAGCCTCTCCACCCAGTGTCAATTGGTTTCGAGTTGACATCCTTCGCACAACAAGTAAATTTTTGGTTCCAAGAGTAGAAAGACACTAATGGATTTACATTACCAGTCAATAACTCGTAACATAACACCAATGGCATTTGGATTGATAATCTAAGCTAGTACACAACTCTGATGGTGTAAAATTGCAAGGGATAAGTACCTGAGTATAATAACCTGTATCAGGTGTGCCATCCAAGTTAAGAGTGGACGCTAATACCATCATGAATTTATCCCCAACATGCATAGGATATATCTCTGTATTTACATCTAGCTGCATATACATGTCAAACTGCTCGCTCCGCGCTTCAATGCGAGAAACTAAAAATTCCATCAATGCAATTGTTAGTTCGAAAGATCAATACATAGACCTTGTTATATTTCAGGAAGAATAGTAAAAAAATCTTCGGTTGTCAAAAGTGCAAGTCCAGCCTTCCATAGTCTCAGGGAAAATTCTTAAAGAAACAGCTAAAGAAAAACATAGGTATCACACCCTAAGGAGTAAGACTTAGAGTAATGCTATAAGTGATGCAGATAATGAGAAATTCAAGAGAGAACAAAGTTGCATGAGGAAAGTTTAGAGGTTTATTATCCTTTAAATTGGCTGACTGGGGATCTTAGGTAGTTGAGTTCCAGTTTCCGTAGCCTCGTTCCTTGATCTTCATTGATGCAAGAAACACAAAAGCCATTTCCTGCACACCGTTATTGACATCGGTTTCTGACTTTGGTTGAGAAACCTCCAGTTCTGCATTTTACTGGAAACAGGTTGAGAAACCTCCAGTTCTGCATTTATTTTACTGGAAACAGGTTGTAGATCAACGAGGTGCCACTGTTATGTAAAGTGGGTTAAGGGGTCTTACCGAAGGTTTATCTAGGATTTAAAAGTCAGAATCTATGATCTTTCAAATACGCAGAAGTCACAAGTCTCTGTGTACAACCCCTTGATGATTTCAATTTAATGGACATCAATTTATTAATTATATTTCATGTATACAGAAGCTATTGATGGATTCGTGGATAAAAACTAAACTATGGAATTTCAGAAACATACGATTGGAGTTTCTACTTCCTTCTTTGATTAGTTTCTACACTTAAAGAACTGTTTACCTCTAAAACCTGATGCAAACAGAAAGTATTCCATGCACTTATAAGCCGCAGAATATGCCTATGCCAAGCCAATGTCAGACTGCACCATTCACCTCTGTTTGAAAGCCTTACATCTCCGCAAGGGGACTACCAACCCCTCACCATTGTTGGGACCTTAGTTGCAGGAAACTCCTAATATGGTGATGTTTCTCTCTCGGAAACTCGCTTTTGCGATCCCAAGTTAGGAGCTCCATGGGATCTCGTCCCAAGCTAATATAGGAACTCGATCCCGTTAGCTGGATAGAGATGCATGGAACAAGTGAGAGAGTACCTGAAAATCAAGTCATTTTCAACTCAATTCCTAGTTTCTCTCTTCCTTCAAGTCCTTAAAGTCTCCTTGTCTGTTGTTGCTGGCTATGTAAACTATACTAAACAAATGATAATACTCTTTACGCATTTATTTATTCAAGCCGACCCCAACCTCATATTCTTCTTGGTGCTTACGCTCCCCCGTTCCCGCTCCCGCCCCTGCCCCCGCCCCCGCTTTGTGCAACTAAGGTTGGGACTCCTCAGGCACGCTGACCCTAAGTTGCAGGAGTCTTCATCCTAGTCACGCTCCCACCTCACCTCTGAACCTCACTCCGAAACTCGCACCTGCTCGCTCCCACCCCAAAACCCAGTATAGCAGTGAGGCTCCCGCTCCGGAACCTCACACCCGCTTACGCTCCCACCCATGCTCCGTGCAACCAAGCATTGACCACTATTGTTGAGGGACACAATCTGCACCTGATGCAGGATCCATAGGGTTGGGCATGTGCTTTTAAGGTATCACGGCTGCCCATATTGTGTAAATTATGTAACGTATTAGCAAAAAGCTCGAATCTCGATAGCATCAGTTATGCTACTACCGAACATTAGCACAGCTAGTAGTCTCTTCAGTCATCTGCAAAAAGGGAACCACAATGTTCTCCGGATAGAAGACTTATGTATATCGCCATGCCCAGTCGTCGTCAGGTTATCATCCAAACTAGAGGACCAACTGCCCCTTTAATTTACCTACCACGATCAGAAGCTTTTCATTGTGAACAGAAAAGTCTGCATGTGTTGCAATTTAATTCCCTTTGATGGGTGAGATGAAATTCGTAGTTAGACATACTTAGCCCAAAGCTCTGCGCAATCGGGAAATAACTGGAACTAGAAAGGAGCAGAGGCATGCACGCATCAACACGCAGCATGCTTATATACATGTTCACAGAAGTCGAAAAGGTCAAAAGACAAATGTCTCATGTTTTCACCGGAAAAGTCAACATTTTAAAAGCTCCAGACAAAATGCAGGAAAAATAAGAACAAATACTACAGCCATGATGGATGTATGCGTTTACCTCTTTCAAACTTTTTGCCCTCTGCATCCAGGCTATCAGTTCTAAAAATATCTTCAAAAAGAGTTTCAACCATCCTCACTGGAAAGGTCGCCTCAGAATGATGGAGGTTCAAGGTAAACCTAGAAACACAAAAGGAGGAAACAAATGGAAAGATGGAAAATAAGAGAAGTCAATGCCAAATAACATAATCAAATGCTAAGAAAAAATATTATACTGTAAAACTAGTAGCTTAAAAAGAGGTCGGGACTTGCATCCCAATCCAACAATTGTATGTGCACTGGTAATCATATATCCAGAAAAGGCAGAACCATAAAGGGGAGAAAGACGCCCACAGAATAAGAATTTAAAGCCTTCAATTGAATGCATCGAGTTAAATCGTATGAAATTTGTTGGATGCTTTACAAGTCGGGTCATAATAAGGAGTAATGCTGACTTTCATGTCTACCAAATGATTGCCATGTATAAGTATCTAGAAATGAATGTCCACGAATGTTGATGTACCATAGTTCTGAATGGTACAAAGACAAGAAAAGAAAAACCAAAAAATTTGGACACTCCTAGAAGGCAATGCTAAAGTCTGTAGTTAGGACCAAATGATGTTTTTCACTTTTCTTATTGTCACAACACAAATCGCCAAGGAACTACCTGTACGTCACATTTCTGCCTTCTACCTGTACGAACTACCCCCAAGTTTCATACCCGTTAAAATAACGGCCATACTGCCCGCTATATGGTATACAGGGAGAAACTTGCATACCAGCCGAGATGTGCAACTTTGTATCCTGCTACCACTACTATCACTGCATATCCTCGTTCTTGGCAAACCAATAAAATTCATCAACTCATCGTGACTCTTGACCAAAACGATCACAACTTCCTCAGATCCACCACCAATTACCACCTCAGCTCTGCCACCAAACAAATCACTGCCACGTGCCTTTCCCCTGTCCTGCTTATCTTAGACATCATTGTAACCCCTTCTCTGCCCCCCAGCACACACGCCACCTTTGAACAGATTCTCCAACAAACCCACCAGACCACCACTACTATGGCGCGATCCCCTTTAATTGCTGTCATCTACAAGAAATTTACTAGATCTCAACTCCATCATTAATAGGATGGAAAAATGAGATGATGATAATAATGATGGGAGTGATGGTGGTGGTGGTGGTGAGGCTGGTTAACATCTAAATTAGGGGGATAGTGGCAGGATTTGCAGATGGGTTTTAAAGTAGTGCAGTGGGCGTGGTAAGGCAAAATGCTGGACTAAGGCTCCGGTGGCCTCGGGGACCTACAAGGCCGCCACATACATCTGAGCCCCCGATTCCCGCACCTATGTCGGGGCCGAAGCGCAAAGGACCCATGTGTGGAGCACGAGCAGGGCGAGGATCTTTGCGATAAATTGCCGTGGTACTTGCGATAAAAAAGTTTGAGATCCAGTGGAAATAACTAAAAGAACACTAATGTCTTTTAAGTGAAAATACCAATGTTATCCTTTCTATATATCTTAAAAGTTTAAAAGGATGTACTTGGTGCCTAAAATTTTTAGACTAAGTATCTAAAACAAGTAAAAGTACACAAAATTGCTCTGAAGTCCCAAACGGTAGCTGTAAGCACCCAAATAATCTATAAATTATTATTTTATTTTTTGGACAATTTTATGATATTTGGGATACTTTTGAATAAGTAATATAACTTTAGGGGTCTTTTGAGTTATTTAACAAGTTTAGAGATATAAAGACTAGTCAGTTTTTTTTTGTCAATAAATTGAGTTTGGTCATAAGAGAGATAGAAGAAAGAGAAAACTAGGGTTTTGGAAGATTGCAAATTTCTACTCACAATTGGTAAGTCATCTTGAACCCACGATCTCACATTACGATTGTACTTCTGAAGATTTTAACGTAAGTGGGCAGATTAAAATATTTAGGTTTTGAGATTTTTGGAAGCTTACGCAAGTTTGCAGATTTTATTGCGAGAATTAAGGTAAGGGTTTCATGCATTACATCTACCTCCTTAGCTTATACCGCTCCATGCGTTTAATGTTTTATATCAGATCCCTCGAATTTTATTCTCGTTTAAGGTGAAACTGGCTCTGATTTTCGATTCATGTGTAACTTGTTCTATTTGGTTGTTAAGGGCTTTTTTGTTGATTAATTGTTTGAGCACTCCGTGAGTTTGTTCTTGGGTAACCAATCCAAATGAATTGTACTTGTAATTATTATAATTGACTTTTCAATGTCCTTTGGTCTAGGAAGAAGTGAAAAACTCTTCTTTCCTTCCAAAATCAACACATTACTTATCCAATTTGTGCCGATGTGGCACACCACACCATGTGTCACTATATTATTTGTCTTCGTCCTTTCGTATTCGTTTGGCTCTATATCTTTATTTTGTTCATATCTCTGCTAATATGAACTCCGATTCAAGCTATTCAACTTCGGTTAAACTGGTTCATTCATCCTCTTTGATTGGAGTCTAAAATCGAATATTTTCTAAAATTGCTAAGTCATCCTTTTAAATTCAAAGTTATGATGTGCTATGACTCCTACGCCTTTGAGATACTTTGATGTCCATTGGACCCCTTTGAATTGAACTAATGTGTAGAACATTCACATGCTTACATTGATGCCATGACATGATATGGCAATTGCTACCAATATGCAAACTTAAAACTTTTGCGTGCTTCGGTTAACGTGTTTTACACTCATGTATTACGTGGTTGTATTGTATTTGATTATTAGTTTAATTCTTCAAATATGACTCTTTGACTTTGACTTTGACTTGATCTTTGATGGGCTAATATCCCGAAAATGAGACATGTCGTGCTAAGATTATTTTGTCGTCTTTGCACTTTCGTTTTCATATGTTTCGTTTGGACTCAGCTATATGTTATTGAATACATGCGTCGTATTCCGTAGGGGTGTGTGATTTTTGCTGGGCTTTGTGCTCACCCCCCTTCTCCCCCATTTTAGGTAATTAGACCGAGACGGCGTAGAGGAGTTAATAGCATTATGCCGAAGCTGGAGTTGCACTTTAATTGATAACTCTTTCTAATGGCTTTGGAATAAGAACTTTGTAATAACTTTTAATTTAGTGGCTTTTGGGAACCCAAATGGCTGGAAAATGGTTATTTGTTATCAAATTTCCGTTGCGGTTACTAGACTTTGATGGTAATGTGAGTGATTTGATTTCGGATATATTTTAGAGCTCTGATTACTTTTTGAGGTTATATTTTTGTAAAATATGTTGGGTTTCATATTTCTCGTAAGCATGAATATTTTGATATAGTATGTGAAGGTCTGCCTCTGGGTCGGGAGCATGACAGCAGCAGTAAGTACCATTCAGAATAAAAGGGTATCAACTCCAGTACAATATTGATAACTATGTCGGCCCCAGCAAAATAGAGAAGATAAGAAGTATGAATTAAGTTCGAACACTGGCATCTCCACCCCCTCAAAGACAGTACATGTTTGTCTCCTTCCAAAGACACCAAAACAGGCAAAGGGTATGAATAACCAAACCTTTACCCCCCTTTTTCATCTCTTAAACAGCCCAGCACCTCAAAAGTTCTACCACTGAGCGTGGCATCACCTAGCTGATCCCCATCGTAAGAAACACCAAATCGCAAAGCTCCTTACACATCGAACAATGTAAGAGGATATGAGCTTGACTCCCCATTAGGTTTGCACAGATAGCAGCAATTTAAATAGATTTTACCCCTCCTACGCAGGCTGTCACCCCTAAACATAGAATTCTGGGCAGCTTCGCACCCAAACAAGCAAACCCATTGAGGGGCTAAGAATCGCCGAATTATATGCCAAGTAGAAGGGATGGTAGCTCGTTTGTCAAAAGCTCATAGAGAATCTTAAAGAAAAGGACCCCTTCACACCACACCTCTAAACAACCTTGTCCGACTCCCCCCTCTGCACTACAGCAGTGGAGACATGCTCCAACTCCTAATCGTCAAAATTAGGCCTGCAAAACAAAACCAAGAGTGGTTTTACCCAGTCAAAGAAGACATACTGACCATCCAGCACCTCTTTCACTTGCCAAACTAAACAACTCAGGGCAAGCTTCGAAAAGCACCTCCTTACCACGCTAAAGCATCAATTCCGAGTGCACACCTGAGTACCATCCCCCACTTCAAAGCAAAGCTCACTCGCAAATGACCCCAACTGAAACCATATGCCCTCTGAATCTCCTCAGGGAACCAAAGTCCTCGCCGCATCCAAAGTTACCCACCACCAACCTCCTTCTCAAAAGGGCGTCCCTTTCGTGAATGAGCCACCAAAGCTATATTACCAAGGAGAACTTTGTAGAAAATTCTCAAGCTTTTAATTCCAAAACCTACGGAGTGAGTTAGAGAGCAAATGGCACTCCAACTAACCAAGTGATATTTCCTCTCCTCCAACGAACCCTACCACGAAAAGACACACAGCAACTCCTCCAACCTTTGCGCGATAAAAACAAGAACCAGAAATGGTGACATTAAATTAAGTGGGGAGGCCGGATGGAGTACTTTCCGTAAGTGTGAGTCTTCCACCCTTTCAAAGCTATTGTCATTTCCACCCGGCCAACCTTTTTGGAAAAGCGCCACCGCTAGGCTCCAACAAGGCACATCTTCAAAGGAGGCACCCAAGGAGTATACCTCTAAAGAAACCCCTCCTCAACACCCTAATCCAAATGTCACCTCAGAGCCTCTATGACAATCAAAAAAAAGAGAGGGGGAAAGAAAGTCACCTTATGGCATCCCCTTGAAGAGTCAAAGAATCCAATTGGAGAGCCATTCACAATAATAGAACATTAGGCCAAGGAAATACATCATTCCATCCACTTCCTCCATCTTGCCACGGAGCCACTCTTTCCCACAAATAAGTAAGAAACCTCCAATTATCGTGATCATACGCCTTCTCCTCGGCATCTCATTTACAAGCAAGCCCCGGCATCCCCAACCTGACTCTAGAGTCCAAGCATCAAAACCGCATCCAAGATCTTTCTGCCCCACAAAAGCATTCTGAGACAACATTAAAGCAAGTCCACTGAAGCCTCGTCGCTGACACCTTAGACAGAATCTCACTTCGTGCCAAGGTTTTACCTTTTCTTGTCTGTAGCTAAAGTGGTGTCACTTTTCACATGTAGGTAAGGTCCCACTACGCCCCCATTCCCTCCCTACATTCCCTTCGATGATAGTTTGATTAGAAAATAGAAAATTGGCTGCATTACAAAGTCATTCCTTTCTTGAATAATGAAATAAAAATATCTACAGGGCTAGTTCTATATCTGTGGTTCTAAGTAGCACAGACACGGAACACCGCATCCGACACCGACCGGGACACCGAACACCGCAATTTCCAAAAAAATCATACTTAAAATTTAAATGCAATAAAGTACAAAAAAACATGGTACATAACACAACAAAGTACTTCACTACTCAACTCTTACTAAGCCATGCAAATAGGTAACAGAAACAGGGAAAGAGCCCTCTTCTTCGCCGCCCAAATAGAAACAGAAACAGGGAATAGAAACAGGAAACAGAAACAGGGAACTCTTGCAAAGTCATAAGAAATTACTTCACTACTTAACTCTTACAAAGTCACACAACTATTATCTATTTCCTTCGACCAAGGTCTAAATCTATACCAATAGTGTCATCTTCGAATGTACCGAAACGAGTGAGAGATGAGAGAGAAAGAACGAGACCTCAGTAAAGAAGGAAAAAAGAAATAGAGAGAAAGACGAAGGTACCTGTTGCTAAAATCCGGCGACGGCGGCGAGGTCCTCCGGCGACCAGTTTGGGGGTCGTCTGCTTCGTTCTCTTCTCTTGACGCCGCAAGAAGACTCGAAAGAAAACGGTAATGGGTCGATCTAATTAGGGGCTTCCTTAAAGTTTATTTCTAAAATAGCTCCAAAATTGTTAATTATTACACACAAACCCCCGAAATAAAGTATGAGAATTTGTACTTTGGTCTCGTACGTTTCGACACTTCTTCGTAAAGTATCAAAAACGGGCGTTTACGAGACGATGAATGGGCAAGGTCTCCAAAATGTTTACTAACTATCTAAGCGTGCTTATTGTACATAAGAAATAATCCTAGAGACTTGAGGAGAACTCTAGAAAGATAGAAAGATTTATAAATATTAGATACTATCGTATATAATTCTGTAAGATCAAATGTATTCCCATCGTCCATTGAGGATGTGGAGTAGTATAAATAGCTAAGGCCTCATTTGAACAAGGCATAGAGTGATCAAAGTATTGTAGCATTCACCAAGCAATATAGTGAATATCATTCTCTCAAACTCTCGTTTTTCTTTGTTCATTTGCTCTTAGCATTGCCTAACCCGAGGGATAGACTGACTTAGCATGCAAGTGGGAGGTTGATTTAGCTTAGTGTCGCACGGTCGACTCAGGGAAGTTTTTAGTACCGAGACAAGTAGCATTTCGAAATTCAAAAAAAAATCGGACACTGCTGAAAGGTGTTCGACACGTATCCGGATGTGTCGGAGTGTCGGGAGATACCATAGACCATACCTCGCCCCATATGAGGTGTCGGTGCTTCCTAGCCGTGGTTTAATTCAATTTAAGCATCACTAGAGTATATACAGTGCATGCTTGTCATGCATATTACTATTTCCATAGTGTATGGATTTGGGAACAAAATTTGAGCTCCAACCAAAGACTTCAAGCGCATAAATTTGTAGTTTCTAGTTAATTGAGTGAATATTGAAAGAAACGACTACTATATAAATGATTTCAAGTACTTCATTCTCTCTATGTTGTTTGTGTTGTTTTTAGGGCTTTCAGTAAATTTTCCAAAACATAAAAACTCTAGATAAACTTTGGGATTTATTAACTTATTGTGCTACGATGAACAATAAATTTTACAATTCAGAACTGAGATCGATTACCCTTTCCCCACAACCAGGGGCGGACCTTCCACCTGACCAAGGGGGGCCATGGCACCCCCCAACTTTTGGAGAACCCCCATTTTTTTTAATTATTAGTTAATGGATAAACATACGAAAATGTCATTATATTGTAATATTAATTAATTTGAGTCTTATTTTGTTGTATTTTTTATTATTTGTGCCACCGACCGTCATATATTTGTCTTTCTCATTCCCTTACTCTATCTTCATTCTTCCAAATTTCAAATTCTTAAAATGTATATTACCAAAATAAAAAAAAAGTATATCAAAATAAAAATAATTTAATTTAAATTCTTATTGTATGTTAACTTATACGTTACTATTGTACTCTTACAATTGATAATCACATTAGTAATAAATTTATACATTAAGAGTTAAGTTTATTTCATATAAGATTAGTAATTTATTGTTGACTAACCTTACAAAGTTATATAAATTAGTATAGATAATAAAATTACTATAGAATTAATAGTTAAATTGACGTGGGTGAACAATCTATTTTGCACTTAACTTATTTAATATGAAAACTAATTATAATATGTTTTTTATTGTGTTTTATGTGAACTTGAGCCTTCTAAATATTTTTATGACTTTTTGGCCCCCCGCGATTAGACTTTCTGGATCCGCCCCTGCCCACAACTTTCATAGCAACCAAGTGGAAAATTGAAGAGAGAAAGAAAGGGTGTTTGGTACATGATTCGGTTCGAATCTTCGGAAAACCCTTTACTCTTCAGAACAGTGTCGTGTTATTGTAATGCATTATTGTAATGCAAAGTGAAAGGATGCATTTATAAGGGGGCATATTACTATTTAGCACACTAAGTTTCTCGGTTGTGCCTAAATAGTCCTCTAAGTGACACTTTTGACAAGTTATAGGTTATTTCTTCCCGTAAGTTTCATTTATCTGCTTACGCATTATGGGTCTAGCTGTCACACGTATACGTCATTGTGACACTGCTCAAACATTTATTTGTTATAAAATTTGTATTTTAATTATTACAAGTGTTAAAATAGATACCACAGTTATATAGTTTTTTTAAAAAAATTGAATTGAGGTGTGGGATAGGAATAAGAAAAATGGGGGCAATTTTATGGCACGTGGGGGAGAGATTGTGAAAGCAATTTTTTACCAAAATGGAATACTGTTACGCAAATAAATTTGTTACACCAATGTTTGCATTGGCTTTATATATAACATACATATAGTTATAGTTATGAATATTACTGAAGATATCGATTAGAATTTAGAATTTTTGTTGTTTGGTTGAAGATGGCTGCTAAATGGAAGGTTGAATGGTCACAAGTTTTTTTTTCCCCAATTTTTTTAATTTTTTTCACTCTCTTTTTTAAACGCTATTATTTTTTAAGGCTAATCTTTTACTATATTGTACCTATGTTCTTTCTCTTATTTTTGAATTTTTGTTTATTTTTTCGTCATGTGTCGCGTTTCCCTAAGACTTCACTCTCCTTGTGTCTTGGACCAAGGGGAATGGAAATTTTATACATCAGTTTTCTAAATTGCCGCTGAATATATATACTAGACTGTTGGACTTTAGGCGACCAACTGTCACTCAATAGACTAAAGGCTGCAATTTTCAAAGAGAGGGCCATTTCGGTAAAAACGATTTCCGCAGAATCCGGCCTATATAAACACTGTCCGTTGATATCGTTATCCACATTCAAAACTTCTGATTGCCGAGTACAGCCCTGTACTCCCACCTCAGCGCAGCAGAAGAAGGAAGGAAATGGCTTCAATATCTCTGCTTCTCCCACTTGGTAATATGTTCATCATCACATCGCACCTTCTATACTCTTTACATTATGCCGTTGTCTGTTCAGTTTTCTGACTTCATTTGTTTCTTATGCCTGCATCAAGAATGTTTTCCTGAAAAATTTCCCGGAAAATTTTGATGTTCAAGCGGTTTAGAATTCTGGGTAGTTTGACCCTTCTGGGATTTGCGTTCTGATTCCCTTATTTGACGGGAAATGCGGGTTCCGGTAAGCTATTACCCAATGTACAATCACACGTGTACTTAAGGTATATGTAGGGAGGGCTACTTGAAAGATTCCTTCTCTCGCGTCTTCCGTTGCTAAAGCGTCATTGGCAAAACATGTATCATTTGAGCGACAAAAGGGGTCCAAAATCGGAAATGTAGAATGGGATCGCTATAATGCCTCGCTCAAAATGGCTAGTCTACCAGGTACTTCTGAGTTCATTGACTGAGTTCATTGACAGAGTCTTTTAAGACAAATTTCCTACTATCTCACATCCGATGTGGGGTATTATAATCTTGTATCCCAGACCACTATGTTCAATAGTGCGTGTAGCCAGCGGCGGAGCCAGAAACTTAGTTCAAGATGGGCACTTAATAGCCAATTTTTTTTTTTCTTAAAATTCTTTCGTCAATGAGGTAAACCTAACAAACTGATGAACGTGGGCCAAAGGGGAAAGAAACAAGAACTCCAATTCGGCAACTCAAACTTCCCAATTTGTCAGATGGGCAGTATATTCAACTTGTTCATGAAAGCTCCAAATTCTCAAACCCCAATTGCCAATTTCAGTGCTAAATTCTCCCAAATGCCAAATTCTACTTCCTAATTGCAACCACAAGCAGAAGTCAATCTCTCAATCCAAAACAAAAAATCCCTACAAACCTCAATCTGAAACTTATACACTCGTCACCCACGAGTAGCAATTGTAATCTGAAAATAAAAATCTAAAATCTAAATCTGAAATTAAGAATCGCACTAGCGGCCTCAATCCCCAATTGGGACTTGCAAGTTCCAAAATTCAATTATCAAATTCTAATTTGAAACAAAAAGGAAAGGGTTCAAGTTCAAGGAATTAGAAATTCTAAGAATAAACACCGGAAGTCTGGATCTTACCTTGCTTTCAAAGTGGAAGATTAGGGTTTGCGACTTTGCATGGAGGCAGTGGAGCAATTCCAATAATCAGTGGAAGAATGGTGGCTTTATATTTGGGAAAAAAGAGGGCTCTTTATGATTTTGAAGCTAAAGGGATTGTCGTGGAGAAAATTAGGCGAGACACTAATAATTTGGGAAAGAAAATATGATGAGAGCGTCACTGTAAATACACCATGATGAATTGACAAAGCTGGAGGAATAGATGAATCGATGATTCGAGTAATACATCACGATTTTAACCATTCTGTCGTGATTGAATCTACCGTCTACGTGACTATGTCAGTCGCTGAAGGTGGACTTGCCGGTGGAAGCAGTGGGCCGTGGCGTTGAGGGCGAAAGGCCGGTGAGGGGACTGAGAAGACGGTGTGTTCTGTGCCTCTCTCCATTATGTGGCTTTTAGGCTTTAGAAATAGGGAGACTTTGAAAACAATAGAAAATAAGGGATTTTTTTGTGTTGACTTTCAGCGTAGAACTTTTTTTATTTAGTTAGTTTAGCATTTCTAATGGCTAAAAAGATTTTTGTTTTTAATTATTTTTAGAATTTTTATGTAGCTTAACATATAAAGTGACTAAAACTATATCTCTTTTGAACATTTTTAAAAAAATTAGGTGGACATTTTTCCCATTAAGGATAAAATATACCATATAGAACAGAAAATTCACCGAGAAGCAGGTGGGCACCGGCCTACCTGTTCCCCCCATTCCCTCCGCCCCTGCATGTAGCTGATCAGGAATGTAGTTGTTTCTGTTTACGGCCATATAATTCTTTCTGGAATGAGCCATTTTCACGTCGAACTTCTTTCTTGGAAGAGCAGCTGGTCAAACATTCAGCCCTTTCCAGAACCTAGAAAAGGCGGGAGCCTTGTGCAGTAGACTGCCCTTATATAGCTGATCAAACTATTCAAATTGATGGGCATTGTTCTTTTTTTAAACAATGAAGTACAGCTTAGTGTTTCTTTGTTCACATTCACTGATTGGATATTACCCGTATAGGTTCTGTATCTGCTAAAAGTTTGCTGGATCATCAAACTGCCGGAGTCAAAGTTGGAGGCTTCACCATGCAGTGCTCAAGCTCAGGTGTGGGAGGAAGAGCATCACATGTTAAACATGGAGAGGAGTTAACCTTAATAAAGCGCAGGGATGCCATTAGTCTGGCTCTTGGAGTTTCGAGCCTCTTGGTAGGCTTCGATGCTGAGGCAGCTGGATTGCCCCCAGAAGATAAACCAAGACTGTGTGATGATACTTGTGAGAAAGAGCTTGAAAATGTATGGTGAGATTACATGGCGCCCTCACCTTTTAATTTCCCTTCATTGTTAAGTCTCAGTTATCTCACTTTGCAACCATATGTGTATACGTCATCTTACTTAAATAGACAGGATCACGTTAGTTGTCTTATGACTCGCTGATTTGGGGAATCATCTCTAAAATTCTACAATATCAGATGTCAGGAACAAAATTATTACTAATCCACATTTGGATGGAATGGTTTGATAAGAAACTGATTCCCAATGCCTCATAGATTGCCTCAAGGCAAGTGTCAACTCAAGCACATAACAAATTAGGACTTCATAAATGCGCTTATCTTTGGCACTTGTGGTTTTTCAAGCCCCTAGCTAAAAGACATTTTAACTGTCATTATAAACATGTATGGAGCACTTTGACTAAAAGCTGACGGTATGTATTAACTACTTGAAGCAGACTGGACCGTTAATATTGTTGAAATGTATGGCTATTAGAAAAATCTCAAGTGGTCTGCTTCAGTGACCTGTTTCCAATATTTCAGCAGTCAATATAGAATGCATTAATTTTAACCACTATAATCACTTTATGCCATTAACTAACCTTTATGTGTTTTCTGGAAGAACCTCTTGGTGATTTGGTATCGCATTTACATACACCTTTTTCTACCTTGCAGTTGGTAGAGTGCTACTTGAGATATATTAAGTCACCCATAGTTCTAGTAATCAGCTAACAAGATTTGAGTAACTCAAGCTTTTAAGGATTTTGGTTGCACTAGATCTTCGACTTCTTTGGATATGTTGAAGCTGTAAATAATGGCAATTTTCCTATCTGAAGGTAACTATGGTAACTACGGAGTCCGGCTTGCAGTACAAGGACATTAAAATTGGTGAAGGGCCAAGTCCCCCAGTTGGCTTCCAGGTACGTTTCCTGCTAATTTTACTATAAAAGATAAAAAGAAAAAAACTTTGGGACACTGGGTATCCACATGCATCATCACTTGAAATGAGATAATGTATTTTGTTTAATTATCAGTCCATAATGGAACCAGCACTTCTAGCTGCTAAAGAATTTATGTCTTTGGTTTTATTCCTCTAACTGGCATTAGATCATTCAGTATATCCCATTTGGTTAAACCTTTTGAGGCACATTTATTAGGATATTAAATGTGTATTGATGACATGGTGACAATATTTGAATTGAATATGCATTTTAAGGGGTACAAACTATACATTTCAACAGAAAATGTGCTAAATGTACTCTCTATTTGTGATAAACCGGGACATCTATATCTTGTCGTGGATTCTATGATAGGTTTTCCTGTAATGCTCTATAAAACCTTGTTCATAAAGCCAAGCTACACAGTGGTGCCTCTAAGACCAACTGTAGAACTTTTGATGTTAAATTTTATTTTGTTGAGAACCAAGTAAGTTATTGTTTATTGGTAAACTGGAAAAGCATATGGACTTCGAAGCTTGAGGGGTCTGATCCAAAAGGAACCGTCATGAATTAGTTTCAAAGGTTAGGCACGCCTTCCCTTTATTATGCAGTTGGGGCACTTCTGCTGTGTATTCTTGAAACCTTGAAAGAGTTTCAGGAACTTTTGGTTGCTTACTGTGCAACTTTCATTTTTCTTAGATAACAAATCTTGATGTATAAAGATAGCCATGATATTTAAATCGTCAGTACAGACAAACATGCACAACTTTTTACCTTTTTGCGGAAGGTGCACTGAAATTGTTACGGAAGAAACTCATTGTCATTTGGTATTTCATTTGTGGAGGACTATGATCCTCCATCTTGACCTTTATGAGCTTGAGAAAATTAAACTAGGCAGTGGATTGCAAGCTACTTAACATTTTATTCTACTCAACTGTCATCTCATGATATATTCTTTAGAGAGAGTCAAAATCAGCTTATCAGTAAAAGCTCCATTGAACTAGTTCTCTCTGTCTAGCTTATTGGATTCTGTGCATCTCCTTTATTTTTTCATTTCCATTGCTTTCCCAGCAGTATATTTGAGAGTTGGTTGCCTGTATTGTTCTTCCTAAGTCCTATCAAGAGAAATTCTCTTTCGCTGGAGATCTTCAACTACAGGCCGTCAGTTCATTCCCCCTTGCACAAAGCCAAACGAACTATAAGGATGGGGAAAAAAAGCTAACAAGTGTAATGCTCACCAGTGACAGCCCAACTTGCAAGGTTCACTGTAATCACTGTATATGCATTCAGACATAGTTATTGACAATGTATCTATTGGCATTATAAAGCTGAGCCAAGAGTCGAGGCGGCTAACATGTTTGCCTGGGAAGAGTCACTTTCCTTTCTGTTGTGGCTATTTTCAAGTTGAAAACTGGGATTAAATTACTCCAGTAGCTGGGAAGGAATATTGTGTCAGTTGGTGCTATTTATTTCTTTTTGTACATGATTGTAATGTTTATCAATATCAGAATATAACTGCAGGCTGCTTTGAGAATTTTGAAGTGTAACAATCTTAGCATCGGAATTTCTGTTAATGGCATAGTAACTAGAGATATGCTAATTCTGCTGTGCAGCAGGCTTGTCAACATTTTACACTTGTTGGCGTTATATGTCGAGGTTATTGTTCATCAAATGGTCTTTATACTCTTCCTTCTTCGTCACAGGTGGCTGCAAACTATGTTGCCATGGTTCCATCGGGACAAATATTTGACAGGTAAGTACAATGTCTTTAAAATCTATTCATGTATTAGCAGCAATGCGTTGATTAGTCATGGTTATAACCATTTTATAATCATCTAAGAAAAAAATGAACGGGAGTTGGTGCTTTATCAGAGGTCACTTGCATATAAATTTTGTTCCATCTATTTATAGTTTATAGCAGGGGGAAAGGTCTAAAGAATTTCATGACACACACACACATGCACGCACACACACAGAGAGATTCTATTCCTATTACATGGCCCAACAGGATTGCTTTTTGTTTTAGATGATATGCTATGTAGACCCATTTCTAAGTTGATTAAAACTAGAAGTCTGCTCCTTTTGTTTTTACTAAATCCTTTCTTCTTAATCTCACAGCTCACTGGAGAGAGGATTGCCTTATATCTTTCGTGTGGGATCTGGTCAGGTAACTTACAGATTTTGCTTCTAATACACATATGGTATAAAGGACTCTTACTTCCAAGGCAGTCATATTAATGGATGAGATTAGCTACCTGATTGTCCAAATTGGTGAGATTCTGGTTAATCACATGAAGAAGAAAAAGCAGTCAGTTTACCACAAAATTCTTTTCTGTTTCTGAATAAGTAAACAAATAGAAAAACTCCGTTCTCTCCGCTTGGAGTAAATTAGAGTCTCAATCTCGAAGATTCAATCTGTAAAGTTTTTAGGGATCAGTGTGCTTATGTTTTTGCTTGAGGATGTTGAGCTCATTCTAATTTGCAACATTTCCAATGTGTGCTAACTTAAAGGACTGGTATAGGTGATCAAGGGACTTGATGAAGGGATCCTGGGAATGAAAGTTCGAGGGAAACGCCGGCTCTACATTCCTGGACCAGTAAGTTCGTTTGCTGATACCTATAGCTCATATAGCCTCCTTTTACCTGAGTAATATAAATAGTTAGGCTGCATTTGTTAGTGCCTGTTAGTTCATTATTACCTTTTCTTTCTGGACTTCACAAGTCATGCTGACTATTCTTATCTCTTGGAGCATGCCCCTCCAAATATAATCTTGGTGCTCCTCCCCAATCCCACCCACCAAAGGTCAACCCACCCTTGATTAAAATGTAATATCAGCTAAAAGTAGAAGGTTTCAGCAAGGAAAATGTTGGGAAATGTGCCAATTGAAAAGAAGTAAAGAATACATTGAAAATTCCAATTGCAATGCTCAGCAAAGGTGAGAAGGACCATTCTCAAGGTGGAAAAACTGGGATTCTTTAGTGTGACTTCCGCACGATGACCTAAGATTGGCTGTGGGGTAGAAGTGATGATTCCGGGAACCCACTACCTAAGAAGCAAGGATACGGACACGGTGTCAGACACGGACACCGACGGGGACACCGGACACCACAATTTCAAAAAAATCGGATTTTGGACACCGCAGGACACCGCTATTTTTTTAATGTTTTTATTTTATATATATATAATAAGTATCAAATACATTCCATAATCTAAAATAACAAATAATAATGAGTGGACCATGGACGACTAAGTAAAAAAAATAGAGAGGTTCCTTTTCAGACTCTTGAGGAGGGAGAGAAAAAAAAAAGGATTGAGAACGAGGGGGCCGTGGAGGACTGTTGACTTTGAGTCTTGAGTCTTGAATCTGGACAGATTAGGGCACAAAAAAGGAGAGATTGAGAGAGAACTAAACTTCGAACAGAAAGAAAGGAAGGGACTGACCTGTGTCAGCGACGGTTGCGAGGGCCTCCGGTGACGGTGAAGTGAGATCCGGCGATGGCGATGGCGTGTCGCAGCAGCTGCTTCGGTCTTCGCAACGGCGACTAGATAGTCTAGATCTATCGGCGACGGCGTCGGAATGTTTGGCGACCAGCTCCGACAGCTCCGACAACGGCTACGAGTCTGTAATGCTCCGAAGGCTTTCGTAACGCGAGTGTTCCCTCCTCAGATAGGCGACGGCCGTAAGGTGAGTGAAGATCAGATTAGGGCACAATTTCTTTTTATAAAAAAAAAACCCACATATTATATTTATTACAGATTGACCCCCGAAATTAGTTCAAAAAATTGCAAAGTAGCCCCAAACGGTCCGACACTGCAGATTGCCGTGTCCGACACTCCTCGACAAAGTGTTCGACACTGTATCGGAAAATTAAAAAAAAAAAAAATTCCGACATCGATTGGCGCTGTCCGACACGTGTCGGGCGTTCCGGAGGGTGTCGGGGTGTCCATCCGTTTAGGACACCAAACCTCCACCTAGGAGAGGTGTCCGTGCTTCCTAGCCCACTGCCAATCGACTTTGTATTCGCCACCTTGAAGCCCCTTTTGCTTGTACTAGTTCCCGTAGCTAGATAAACACAACCCCGAAGCAAACATTTGGTTTATGATTTCATTAACTATCTTAAGGGTCAGTTGATATTTGAACACAAGTAGAGATTTATAGTATTGTAGCTAGGACATTCTGGATCAGTAAGTTTGTTTGCTGATACCTAGCTCATATACCCTCCTTTTACCTGAGTGATATGGATAGCTGGGCGGCATTTGTTAGTGCCTATTAGTTCATAATCACCTTTTTTTCGTGGAAATCGTTTGTGATTATTATTATCTCTTGGAGCATGCCACTCTTAAGTATAATCTTGGGGCTGCTCCCAATCCCACCGCTCAAGGTCAACCCACCCCTGATTAAAATGTAATATCAGACCTAAGAGGAAAAGGTTTCAGCATGGGAAGTGTTGGGAACTGTACCATTCGAAAAGAATTAAAACGCCTACATATAAAATTCCAATTGCATTGCTTAACATAGGTGAGGAGGACTATTCTCAACGTGGAAAACTCAGATTCTTCGATGTGCCTTACCAGTGGCTGTGTGCGGTAAAACTGATGATTCCGAGAAGCCACTGCCAGTCAACTTTGTATTTGACAAAGGATCCTTGAAGCCCCTTTTGCTTGCGCTAGTTCCCATATTTAGATGAACAGAACCCCGAAGCAAACAACTGGTCTATGATTTCGTTAACTATCTTAAGGGTCAGATGATGTTTGAACACAAAGTAATTTATACTCATGCATAACTTAATGAGTTCAGCAATTATGTCTCATTACCTACACGAGCCGTAGTTTGATTTAGTTTTTGCATGAATTTAGTACTAAATTTCGTCTGGTTATATCCAATTCTGACATCCACTGTTTTGTGCGATTAGTTGGCATTTCCGAAGGGCCTCACTTCAGCTCCTGGGAGGCCAAGAGTGGCTGCCAACAGTCCAGTTGTATTTGATGTCAGTTTGGAGTACATACCAGGCCTCGAACTAGATATTGAAGAGTAAGATAACTGAAAATGTAATTCATATTTCTTCCGGGAGTTTCCTCGTCTCCAATGATAGACAAAAAAAAGAGTCCGCATTTTTTCACTTGCATTATCAATATCATTTGTTGGCAAGTTGTAAGGAGCATCGTTCATTTATTTGCTGCTCGTCACCCTCTCTTCCTGTTAGCATTATTAGCATAACTGGAGTAATTAAAAGGACTCACTCGTTCACTGATTTCACCCCAAGTCAACCAGACCTGCGCGCCGAGATTAAATAGCAAAATCTCGTCAGCGCAGACGACGATTACCAAAGGCACAAGTAGCCATGTTCTTGGCTGGCTGATGGTATTTCAAAAATTAAGTTGCAGAACTCAGATTACATGTGTATAGAGAGAGTGCATGAACTGGTCTTTCCAAGATTGAACAAATAGTTGAAGAAGTTCAGGGTTTGGTTTTTGGTTAGCAATTTCGGAATGGGCAACCATTGGTTGAATGGAGGATTGATGGAGTGACAAGTACTCCATCAGACAACTCTGATGCACCCTCACTCAGCCTTCTGATGCATTTGGTGACCAAGTGGAAAACAATTTTGCAGCTCGCAAATGCATCAAAATGGGAGTTTATTTTCTCATTTTCAAACCAAATGTGCCAACAAGACCCTTTCATTGTGCATTTTGTTTCAGGATAGAAAATTTGTCCAATTTGTTTTTTTTTTTTTTTACCTAACAAAAAACTTTGAAGCTACACCGTAGTAAGATGCGTTTGAAATGATTGCAGTTTTTGGATTTTAGTTTCCGAAAAAAGTGAAAACTAAACATTCTTTTGGTTTTCATTTTTTACAGAAATAGTCTTCGGTAAGTCATTTTTTATTCTTGAGTTTTCTTTTTCTCCCTTTTTTTTAAAATTGACTATTTTCACCAAAAGAACCCTTCCACCCACCTCCGAATCACCACCACCATCAAACGGTGAGAGCTTTTTTGTCGATGTAGCACAAGTTTGTAGGGATAAATTTTTTTGATGCCGTAATATATTTAGCGATATTTTTTTTATTACATATGCGACATTTTTTAATTATTCCTTCAATGAACTAATTCATCAACGTTGCAGAAAATAATAAGCCAAGAGAGATAATAAGAGTATATATCAACAACTAGCATAATCATGATATTGATATTGAGCAATGAGAACAGCACAGAGACACTCTTATTGCCAGAACCATCCGAGGATTAGGCCACGTGTCCATGCTACCCGCCCAAATTGAGATAAACGGAAGTCGCAACGCCGAGCGCGTACACCCCAATCACCGCTCCAACCACCTCCCTCCCCGACCGAGTCGCCGCCCCGATCCCGACAATCCCGGCCACCACGACCGGCACTCGCTGCAAAACCACCCTCCGGGCACCCGAAGCGACTGCGCCCCCGAACACCTCCACAGCGAACGCCTTGAACTCTTCACTCCCCAGCGTAATATCTTCTCCTCCCTGGCCGAACCGGCGGGCCACGGACTCGAACGCCGCGTCGACCTGGGACCGGGTGGGAGGGGACGGGACCCACTTGCGGATGAGAGGGATTTCGGCGGAGAGAGAGTGGTGGAGGCGGTCGGAGGCGGAGGCGAGCTGGTAGGGCCGGACGCCGGGGAAGGCGTGCTGGGCTAGGGCCAGGCAGTCCTGGTAGACCGAGTCGCAGGCGGAGTTGAAGGGCGGCGAGTCGCGGAGGGCTCGACACACCCGTTTCGACGCCGATAATCCCATCTCTCACTCTCCACTCGGCCACTATGAATTTTGTAATTGATGCTATCAACTGGAATTATTTTATAACCTTCTTTAATGGTTTTTATTAGGCAGCATTGACAGTGCCCAAAAAGTGCAATCTGGTGACTGAAAAATAGTCATAAAAAATTTAACAGTTAACACAAAAGAATTTGAAAGATTTAATTTTACATAAAATATAAGAAAATTAAAATAATAAATTTAGAAGTTGTTCGTCAAAGTTTTACAAAAAAAAAAAAAAATAACTCTTTTATTTTTTATGTATCAATCAATGGTTAAAGTGCAGATATCTTTATAGTTACGAAAATCATTAACGACCGAGTCTATAGTAAACGCTTTCACATTATTTCTCAACGTGCACAATTAAAGTATCCGTGAGAAAATTATTATCCTTCTTATTTTGGACTTGAGTTTTAAGAATAGTGTAATGAGTTGATATACTATAAGAACTTAAACTCACAACAACAAAAAAAAGACCTAATTTATTCTTGTTTCATTGAATTTGGAATTTTAAAAAATGAAGATGTAAATGGTGGCACAAAAATAAAAAAAACTCAACAAAATAACTCTAAGACATTAATATTAGTACAATACATATATAGGTATATTCATAAATATTACAACCATAAATATTCATTATTAAAAAAATTCTAAAAGATTTGAAAATTTGGGGGGTGACTATAGTTCCCTCAACCCTTCTTGTAGTCCGTCCCCAGGCATCGACTTAATACATTTTTACTTTTCGTATTACAAAAAGTTACTGGGTCAATGAGTTCAAACAATTTTTAACAGACCTCGTACAAAATTTTCATTCTTTAAACAATTGCATATTCAAAACATACATTTCAAATTTTCAATCAAAAGGTTGGCTGATAGAAAAGTGATCATAGTTATGAGTGGATTTTCAATGCAGTCAATTATTTGTGTACATCCAAATTGAAAAAGAAGACTACTTTTTTCGGGAAATAAGTGAGCTCATAGAAGTAAAAATGTTACGAGGGCGCAACTAAAAAGGAATTTAATAATTTGAGTTCTAAAATTTGTATAAAATGATATGTTCAGAGTTCAGTGGGGTACAATTGACGGGTCTTAAGGGTTGTTTTCTCTTAGGTTATTATATGTCTGTTTTCTCTTGTTTGTTTGGTTATTATCTGTTTGACTCATTTAAAAAAAAAGTTAAAATAAATTATCCAAAAAAAAAAAAATGTTGTTCTTTATCTTTTGTCTGCTTTAAATCTGTTGTGTTTTTTACCTTCCGTTACTTGGTACTACTTATCGAATGGAGTTGTCATCCGTTATTTGCCTTGGTACTACTTATCGAATGGAGTTGTCATCCGTTATTTGCCTTGTATTGCTATGTAATCACAGATGTTAAGGATGTTAGTCTCTTTTATTTTCTGATAGTATATATTTTTTATAATTCTTAATTAAAAAAAGAGTTACAATTAAAAATTTTGATTAGTTTTACTGAAAAAGCTCCTCCCAAACCAAAGAAAAGCCATGAAGGCTGTCATTTCACAGGGCATATGGGTAGTCAAACAGGAACTGGCCCAAAGTAACGATCAATTCTCTGTTCTTTCCTGCCGATTACTGCATGAACTCCCTCAGATTTCCATTTTCTCAAATGGGTATCCATCAAACACCACAACTTTGCAAAACCCAGCTCAGTTCATTCCCGCTGTCTTCTAATTCCACAATAAACATCACCTGCGGTTTGAGGAATGGGCCAAAAAAGTCCTTGTGGAGGTCTAGGGTTTTGTCCACGGAAGCAATACAAGCAGTCCAGTGTCTAAAGCTAGCGAAATCCCCGGCTAGAATGGAGGAAGTATTCAGTAGCAGAATAAGCAGGCTCTTGAAGGCTGACTTGTTGGATACATTGACTGAGTTGCAAAGGCAGAATGAATTGAACTTGGCCCTTAAGGTAATTTGAGTTCCTTTGTAGTTTCATCAGTTCTGTTGAACTTTTGAAATTTCACTTTTTGCAAATTCTTAGGATAGGTTCACTACATGGAAATGTTGACTTCACTCGTTGTTGTTACCGACTTGCCAAACGATACATACTTGATAAATGATTGCTATTTTTTCTTCAATTCCATGTTTATGTCGTACTAAACTTGTTCTGTAAATTACGTGCTTTCCCTTTTGCAGTTTCATTTTCTTGGTGTTGATTATTGGGTGAGGATTATAAATTGTGTGGTTTTATTTTGGCTTTGGAATGTTTAACTGCTAGTGCAAAGTTCTCCTTTCTATTTCTTTGGACATTTATGTTATTACAAAAAAAATTCCCATATAATTAGGATAACATTGTGGAGATAAAAGGAAAGAACTAAATGATACAACTGATGCTTCGTTGGTTCAGTAGATACTGTATGTGTTGTGTTCTAAGTGCTTGCGCTGGTACAATACCACTAGCTGCCACAAGGGCTGCCTAAATCAAGAAATGACCTGATAGAGTAAGATTTTTCTCATATTATAAATTTTGAATCACACTTATCTAATTAATGATACATAGAACAACTTTTTTGTATCCAATTCTAGCAGTCTATTTGCAGTTCGTTTCTTTGTGATAAAGAGAAGTGACAATAGCTGAACCCTCTTTGCTAGTCGCCGGTAGGGTAGCTTGAGAGGAAGAGGGGATACCAGTTGTTTGGCTTAAAAGACTTGTGGTACGGACATCGAGATCATAAGCAGACTACCATTTGGTTATGTGAGAAATTTCTGGCCCTTAGTTTGAGGCAAAAATATTGGAGCACCACCTCTGTTTCTCGGAACATTTAGACTGAAAGATGGGAGCTGTCATTTTGTTGCTATTAAGGAGACGATGACATTGTGAAAGCATCTTCCTTTTGGAAGCCTTTGTACGTATATCATGCTTAGCCCATTTTTGGCAATTGAACCACAGGTCGGGCAAATTTACTTTTCACCTTTTGGTAACTTAAAAGACTGTTACTTTTGCTGTTCCTCACCAAGCACTTTTAGTTGAACCACTAATTACACAGTCAGTAGCCAGTCGGGTCTACTTTGTTCCGATACGAACATGATTGTTATTTGCTTCGTCGGTGCATTACTTTTGTCTTCAGTTCCCCGTGTTCTTTCCATTTCTTATCTATGTAGTGTATGGTTTCAAGCGTGCATTGTATCTAAATTGTAATCAGGTGTCAGGTGTTTGATTTTCTGCGGAGGGAAGCATGGTATGAACCGCATCTATCTCTCTTCAGTGACATGATATGCATGTTGGGGAAACAGAAGCTAATTGGTACAGTCGAAGAGCTTTTCTCGATACTGTTGAAAGAAGGCTTAACACCAGACACCAGGGCGTATACTGAGCTAATTGGAGCATATCTCCGAGTAAACAAGGTAGAGAAGGCAGTTGAGACGTACGAATGGATGAAAGCATCAGGTTGTGTCCCAGATAAGCTTACCTTGACAATCTTAATAAGAAACCTTGAAAGTATGGGAGAAGAAGAGCTTGCAGCAACCATAAAGGGAGACTCTGCTAAATATTTGGATTCCCCCAAGAGATTTCTCACCGAAGTTCAAAGAAAATACGTAAGAAACTTAGTTCTGTCTGCCCAATATTAGTTCATATAGCTTCATATTCGTTACATATTATAGCATGCAGAGAATTATATCTTGCATTTTCTGTCAACATATATCCGAATGGAGTTATTCTTGGGTTGTTCACATGTTTTATCTCTTCGTACTTGTATGAGAGGGAAGATGATGAATTGTGTTAAGACAACTCCACATATAAATTTTAATTGACTTACATTATGATGTCCCCCGGGTTTTCATATTATATACTGTATTTGCATAAAGTATGGTCTTCTGGTCAGTTTCTTTGGGAGTAATGCTACTCTTCACCACATTCATCTCGCAAAAGTGGCATTTAGTAAAGTGGGTCATTCTGGTCCTAGCGTTTTGGAAACAGCAGGCATTTTTTGAATGTTTAACCAGTCAGTAACACATTTGGGGTGCAATATGTGAAAAGAATTTGGGATGAGTGTTACTCTTTTCATCTATCATTGTCCAATGTGGTATTAATAGTTCAAGTGGGTTGAGATTCATGTACTTCAATGGATATAAAGAGCCTCTTGTTTCGATTTCAAACAGTTTATCAGAATTTCTCAAATTTTTAATTACTTTTTAAATTTTATTTTAGTCTTTCTCTTCTCCTGCACTCTGTCTGACCATCCTAAGTTATATGTCCTTCACATCTTCGTGTTTTATGATCTTCCTACGAAGAGCTCTAGTCTTGTCATCTCTCTAAGAGGAGCTCTTTTCGTATCATGTCATTTCCTGGAAAATCTTACTTTTGTCTTTACAGTACCCTAAGGCAACTAAAATGTATGTTCCACTTGCCAATCCCAGTATTTAACTAGCCTCCCTCTCTCATTTTCAATTATCCATGCATCCAAGCTTGTAGAGAGATTTGTTGTGTTGTCGAGTGTCTTCTTTTTGGTGATCTCAATCGGATATTTCTCATAAGATATCTAGTCGTTATAGCTTGGAGAATGAAACGTGGAATACGTGGACCTCTAGTTTGAATTGTTAGTTTGAGCAATGCTAATGTCCCGAATCTCCAAGGAAATAAACTGGCTTAATTGACTTGGCTCGCTTTGGCCATCTGTTTGTCAATCTATAATATATATGAACTATAGTTAGGACATCAAGTGAGTTGTTTATTTTGGTTTGGATATGGAATTAACTTTCTTTTTATCTTCATCCTTTGAGACGTGGGCACTAGCACGGAAAAAAGTTCCAAATAGAAAATGAAGTGATAGACTAGATGCCTCCTAATTATAAGCATCTGTAACTTGTCAAAAGAAACTTTTTATTGAAGTGGCGCTACCTCCACACTCACCCAAAAAAAAAAAAAAAAATTTGCTTGTATTTGAAATTTGGGTGGGATTCTAATAAAGAGAGGAAGGCGAAGTGTGAAGACTCAAGTTCGACGACAAGGTTTGTTATTAGTACAGACCTCTTTTAGGGCTCCCCTTATGATCCTCCTAATCTTGGTGGTGTCTTTGAATTTCCATATTTCCCCGCCCTTCCTTTGTCCACCCGCGTCATTTAATATCAGCGCTTGTGTTATTTTCCCGCCAACATCTTATTCATGTGGCACCTAGAGGTAGAGGAAGACTTAGTAACCCTATGTTGGGCTATTTGCGAGACAGAAGAGATAAAGAACTTCAAAGACTAAGATTACAAGTCGAGAAGCTTCTCACAAGATGTGAATACTTTGAGGCTCGTATGAGGCGCATCAGGTCAATCCAAGGTGGGTGGCCCTGATGTGAATCACTTTACTGATTATCTCAGGACTCCAACACTTCTACAATCCAATTGCGAACGTTTGATGGTCTTTTTCAATGGAAAGAGTTTCTTGATTAGCTCAGTGCTGTAGAGAAATTCTTTGACTTGAGATTAGACTCCCAATGACCAACATATGAAGCTTGTGGCAAGAAGGCTACGTGGACATGCTTCAACATGGTGGGACATAGTTCAAGAGACAAGAACTAATCTAATTAGGGGAAAAGATGAACACAAGATTCAAAGCACGTTTCCTTGGGGTGGCATTTTCTCAGTCCAATGTTCCCAGTGAAGGATTTCCATGTAGGTGGGTGCTATCCAGGAAGTCATATTTTTTTTCTGGGGAATTGTTTCTAATACAGAAGTTGAACCTTGGCTGTTCTCACTAAAAGAGAGTTCACCAAAAATTGATTGGGATAAGCTTGCAACTTATGATGATTATCTTTGATTTGAATGACAAAAGTTTCATGGATCATCATGGACACACTTCTGAGGTTGTAAATTTGTTTAGTGGAATAAGACCTGGCAACTTAGGTTTCGGGGAAGGTTATGAGCATGTAAAAGAGAGAATTGGTGATCCTCCATGTGCCATTGATCTTTTGGGTTATGATGATTTTTGTGCAGCCACTTGAGGCCAAAAAGACGTCGGAAGCTTTGGAATTTGTTGACTTGTGTGTTAATGGTGATTCTGAAGCTTTAGATGTCAAAGTGCAATTTGTGCATCAAGGTTTGAGCTACATGATAGTCCTTAATGATTATGCATTAGCATCCCATATAGTGAGGCTAAACCTCTTTGTGAGTATTATTATATTGCAAGATGGTTCTTTTCAATCGGAAGCACAACACAAGGAGACACTTTGGTATTCATCACCAACTCATCCCCATTTATGAAAATAATGACATGTTTGAGTTTGCGGTTATCTTAATTCATTACCTGTAATGAATCAAATTTGAAGAAGCTTCGTACTTCTATGTTGATCATCAAATGGTGATCCATTGTCAAACTCGCGGTCGTTTTTTCCTACCCGGGGAGGATGATTTTGTTCACATTCTACGAACTATGTATCTAGATTTGTTTAAGTACTTTGTAGTTTACTAAATATGTCTAGTAACCTGTGTTCATGTCTTTGCGCATAAAGGATCTACAAATGTTCAATTAGGCGCTCTTGGAAATATGGTTGTGGAGATATCTCAGGGTGGAGGGCTTACGTAGACGGGTTGTGGAATGCTGGTTTCAACATGATCCACGTGGCTGTTTACAGAGGCCAATCTACAATCCTCGACCCATAAATTGTTTCCATCACCATTCCAGCAACCGTTTCCCGTCTCGTTGCCATCACCCAAATTCATTTCGGTCTCTTAATCCAAGTTTTCCCCTTTCAAAGTCGACCAGAGCCGATCAAACCCTTATTCAGATATTATAGCTATTCAGCCTGACTACCAATATCGTTCCATTGTAAAAGTTGGCCGTAATTTTCATTTTCAGAAATGAGGGAAGGAAATGATGGTTGATGGAGGGGTTTGTTGGTGGTGAAGACGAATTGGTTGAGTATATATCTTCTGTTTGGATATGATGATATAAAATGGGCCCCTATGAGCGCAGATAATAAGCATGATTTTGTATTTATGTTTTCTTTGACTTACTAGTGGTTAATGTTGTATGTGATAGTTCTTGACTCTTGGTTTCTTGATTTCTTTGTAGCCAAAGAGGAAGACCCTCAACCTTGTTTGAAGATTTTCTGCATGCAAACCTTATGCTTCAAGGACTTGACCGAACCGAGCAGAAGGCAGAAGATTGCTCAACAGAAGAAGAGCAGAAGATTGCTTACACAATATAATTTCGTATTGGCAGATCAATAGGTCCCTTTTTGCAGATACGTATTGATCCTAGGTGACATTTAGCTTGCATTTCAAACTTGTATGACTCAATCGCGGAGTTAAATTTCTAATCCACATCAATATCTCTGGCTTGTATATATTCTACTTTGTGGTGAAAAATAGAATCCATATGCATTGGTTTGTTTGCTTTTCTGCTCTCGCTTGCCACTTTATGCGCTAAGCATGGATTTCAAACCTGAACGACGGTATATACCTGAGGGAAGGGAAGTCCACAGCAAAATTTTGCAGCCTTTGAGCTCGGGCATGATTGTTAATGCGAGAGTGAAATTTGTCTTTTAGATCAGATTATTAGTCCAGATGAGGGATCGCTAAGAAGCCATACACACAAGAAAGTTCTCGTCAGTTGCCATTTGGGTGATAAATACTTCTAATTGGAATCAAGCCAAAAGGGCATTTCACATTAGTGGATTGAATCGATCCTAACCCAGGGTATAGGAATGACTCGCTAAAGTTACGTAAAATTAATTTTGCATACCCCTTTGAGTCACATACACTACTTAATTGATGGACATTGTGCTAATCCATGATACTATTGAAGGGCTTACAGATATCTAATTCTATTGATCGGATGATTACGTCCTGTTTGACTACGATCCACGTAGAACTGTATCTAGTCATGCCATGCCACTAGTGCGATATTGAAACTAACATTCTTCTGTCGTGAGACAAGAGCCACACATTATCAATTCTACGCTTTTAGGAATGTCAAACAAATCTAGACTACATAAAAAAAAATTCGTTTTGGTTCTAGCACCCAGCTCGTGCGATATCGAGACTTCCATATCATTTTGGGGACCGTTCAAAGGATTAAAATAACAACAAAAAACTAGATTTCTTGCTTCTATCAAATGAAGTTGAAGTTAAGAAAAATGCATTGAGACTTCAAGATGCAATAGGATTTGTTATAGTGCATATCTTCTTGGTTACATGTTGTTTATCCAAACAATACTTCTTCATCTATCCAGACTTGCATTGTGGGTTCTTCGTCTATTCAAATAGTATTTGTTTCCCCCCTTCTCCAGTTTCATTTCTCTTGTAGCTCCAGCTTCATTTCTCTTGCAGCAATATATGGGACTGAAAATGGTGAAGAGGTCGCTTCTTGAAGCATGCTTACTCGGCATATTGCTGTCCGTACTGGTGGTTTTGCAGCAAAAGGCCGACGATCTCCCGACCCGCAATCTCACTGATCTCCTGACCGGCAATCTCATACTAGCGGTATGCGTCTCCGTGCCATGCATCTACGCTGCGGGTAACTGCATGTTCCGCCTTTTCGGAGCTATTTCGTTCGTCGCCGGTGGTATCTCCGGTGGCAGCAGAGTGTACGGCGTGGACCGTAGGGGCCGCCTTGCCGAGCTGTGGTGTGGTTACTTGGGTCTGATCATCATTGTCTTCGTTGCTGTGAGCAGTGTCATCAGTAGCTTCGCTGCTCATTACTACTACTCCAAGGTTCTGGGAATGGCGGTGATACGAGAGGTGTGATGATCTTCTTCTTCTTCTTCTTGACTCTCTCTGGGTGATAGTTTTCTGAGTAGGGGATTTGTGTTCCAATAAGTTGGGAGTCATGGGATTGTTATTGTTAATCTATTGTCATTGTTGGTCTTGTTTCTATGCTTTTATTTGTGTTCCTCTTGGACATTTTGTTTTGAAAAAAATTTGGCTCCTACTCCGGTTGGAGAAATCTTCATCCTACCCCTTATATAACGATAATCAATTGTCTTTAAATGTTTCTAGTGGCTTTAATTTAGTGACGCTAAAAAAGTGCTGCTAATAATTGTTATCGTTTGAAACATTTAACCACTATTAATTATCACTGTACATATGGTTGAAAGAAGATTCTTACAACTCGGGTATGAGCAAAAGTTTGTTCGTTTGTTTTCTCGATCGATCACATAGTAATAATAATAATCTAAATAATTAGCGAAAACAAAAGCAATCGCATAGTAATTATGATGATATTATCTTCAACTATCTTCGTCGAAGATTGTCAAAATGGTTTGAACTACTTCACATATAGCTTAGATCTTTCTCACTCCATTCCTAACTTTAACTTTCTTCATGAAAAATAGAGAGAAGAAATGATATTTGAGAATAATCCCCGTATCTTTGTGTAACAAATTTCAGTGGTAAGTGGATAGAAAAATGTAAAATAACCAACGCGCAAATCATTATAAAATCTAATATGATAAATGCTAGTCTCACATAAATTGATCACATTTGACTTGGCATGCATATTGAAACTTTAGGTTATATATTATGTTTTTTTTCATTTTACCCTTTAGAAAGAGGAGAGACAAAAGTGGTTGGTGGAGTGTTATATGTGGAAAGAGAAATTGAATAAAAAAACGTAAAAAGGGGTAAAAGATGGAAAACACCCACATAATCTTTCTTAATTTGGAAAGTGAGCAATTTTTGTGGGACTGTCTAAAAAGAAAACGTGATCAATTTTTGTGGGATGGAGGGAGTACTAAACAGCCGCTAAAGGTCTCAACTGTTTCCTTGGATATTGGTCTTTATTTCTAGAATAAGTAACTATTATAAAGAAAGTTAATTCTAAATATTATAAGACTCTACCTAACCAAAACAATAATCTTTTAAGACTTATAATTAATCCAACTCTTATGTCCCTGAGAACATACACGCCAAAAAAAGCAAATAACAAATAAACATACGCATGCCATTTAGAAAAAAAATAGAAGTTGATGTAACAATTGATATAAATTTACATCTATCCTAACCAATGCGAAAATTTATTTCTATAAATCTTTTTGGAAAACAGACCATTTTTCTAGTGAGACCTCATGACCAAAAAGGGGCTTCTTTTTTGTGATTATTTAATAATTTAAGAGTGATAACTTGTAAATCTGATTGTTAAAGAGGATGTAAAGCTATATTTATCGTGCCTATCCAAATATTATATTAGATGGAGTTATTATCTTGGCAAATGGTTACCGAGTTTGGTGGGTTTGAAACTTAATTATGTGCCTACTCTATTTTGAAACTTATTTACCCGCATGTCACACTTTTGAAAATCACGGTTTAGAACCACGTTTTATTATTTTCTGCATCATTTCTCAAATTTTAAGAAAACTCAAGAAAAGAAGAAACTGTAAGAAAAAAAAATGGCGCATTAAAAACAAGATTTGAAATCACGTTTTCTTGTTTAAAGTCGTGGTTCTAAATTGCGACTTTTAAAAGTATGGTATGCGGGTAAATAGGTTTCAAAATAGAGTAGATAGGTAAAAATCAAAAAACTTTATCGGGATACAATCAAATTAGTCTTAAACATATTCTCAAACCATAAAAATTTTAAACACGATCCATAAATCAAAACAAGACAAATCCAACAAAAACTTTAAAATAGAAAATTCAAATGATTCATTCAATAAAAACGTCAAGATGCCTTTCTCGAATTCAAAATTCCACAAGAAGGCATTATAGAAACATGTTGCAAGGTTGCCTCATGATTTGTATCTCGCCTTATTCTCATCATTTCTCATTACAAAGCACAACAAAAACATGAGATAGAAATCTAAATACTCGCAGCTAGTAAGACATAAAGACAACTAGCTATAAGCATATTAATGGTTCATTAGAAGATGTACAAATAGAATAAAATGGTTCATTAGCAGATGTACAATTATCCACAATATTATTAGACTCTTTTCCCCCTAAATTTCTTAGATAGGGCAAGTGCACCACTTGTCGAGACTCTTCCTCCTTTGGACAATCACCTATGTTTGACATGTACTAAGTTACGACATTCTTCTAACAATATCGATAAAACTATTTTATAAGCTTTTTCTGACTGATATTCAATTTCATAACTAAACAACCAATTATAGGTGCAAATTACGGCTTGTGCATTTTCAGGGATTAAGTGTGCTTTGATACGTAGTGAAGACCTTGGCACCGATGCTAAATGCTGACTCGGAAGCAGCAACCGTGGTGTGATTGGTATGCTCGTGATGTCACGTGTCATACTAGATAGTACGTGATAACTATTTCGAGTTCTTGCTGACTCGTTGCCTTTTATATAGAATTTTGAAATTCCTATTTCAATGAAAAGTCAAAAGTGTAGTATCAAGAAGATGTATCAAAACCTATTGAACAATATGATACAATAATACTTCGAGAATATTACAACTCACATAAATATCATCTTCGGTACAAGGAGTGGTACCATTCTCAACTGCACTACGCTCTTTAGTGTCTTTGGAATATAACTTCACGTAAGCATCAAAAAGTTATAGCCGCTTTTTCCTCCAAATTCTGCACTTTATGATCCGCTGTGCAAAAGTTAACTTTATGATGAGCAAAGCGCACAAAGCAACCTTGTTGCGAGGATAAAAAATTGTTGCTATAACTAAGGTAGCATTTGGTAACACTTCCAATTTTGGTTTTCTTTTTCCAAAAAAATCAAAACCAGTTAATTTTTTTTTTTCACAAAAACAAATATGTGTTTGATTACCCAGTTTTTATTTTGAGTTTTTTCTTTGGTGGTGGTTTGCGGTGGTGGTGGCGGTGGGCAGTGGTTGCCAGCGATGGGAGGGTGGTGGTGGTCTCAAAATAAAAACCAAACTGAAAACCGAATTTTTCAGAAGGGGAATAGGAGAGAACAAACCCTTCCATTACCCATCTCCCTTGAAGAACCTTTGCATCAGAGTTAAGAAACCTTTCAGTCAAGCCATCCAACATATCTTAGTATATGCAAATATGAAATATCTTACATGGTTGGCAAGCTTATATATGGCAATGCATTGCTCAGGCCTCAGAATGGGCATTTGGTTAAGGCTGTGCTTCAAGGCACCCCGAATTTCTTGTTTCAAGGTGATGTTTTCACTTCTTCCTATTGCAACCCTGTTAAACGCTCATATAGCCGTGACCATGAAGGGTCTAATTTGATCTCTATCATCGGGAAGAAAGAAAATACGTTCCCGCAACATCCTGTATAATATCTTAGCATCAAACGGAAAATCTTGCGCTTTTGGTACATAAATAAATTTGGCATTTGGCACGAGGGATCGACAATATAAAAAAAAAAAATCTATTTTACTATCTGATGGAAATAACAAAAAAACCGTTTTTTTTTTTCTTTGTTTCCTTTTATACACTTTGGTTTTTCATTTTTCCTATTGGTCTACAGTATACCAGAAGTACCGAGAACAAAAATAAATCTTGCAACAAATGATACACGGGAGACAATTGGTATGTTCAATTTAATTAGGAAACATCAGCCAAAACTTGTAGATCAAACTACACAGTATACACATACAATGAAAACAAAGGAAGCAGCTGAGTTACCTCTCAGCTAGCTAAGTGGCTAGGAGAGCTGTTAAACATGGCATGCCACATGTATGCTCTCGAAAGCACCATCTCGAGCTCCAAATGGGTCCAATTTTGAGTAGGAAGGTGTTGAAGGAACATAACCATCTCTTGAAATTCAAGTTTCTGGAGCTTATCTGACCACTGCAAATAGAAGAAACACAGATCAACTTATCTGGTGCAAATTCATCTTCAAATCTTCATTCCCGTGTCTTTACGGTACAGTCAAATATATAGATAGTTAGAAATATTACGAAAAAGAATAAAATAAAAAACCCGTACACATGCACACAAATGGATGGTTCTTCCTCAACTACTTCAGTTCAGTGACAACATATGTAAAAGAAAAGATACGGCCTAACTTACGTGTAAAAGGAAACTGGCAAATATGTACACGAGAAAGTCGGGCAATGCATCTCCTTCCGCAAGATATGTATCCCACAAGCGGGTAACAAGATGGAAAGGGATCTACATAATACAATTGACACTCATTAGCTATTTGAACTAAATGATTCAATAGTAAGGTTGAGGTAATATTTCAGGTATCATTCACTGTAGCAATTTACAACAATGAGCTCAAAAGATCTAGCTGGCTTAGGTGACTAATTTTGGAAAAGCACAGGAGAAATGGCGCAAACCTCGCGAATTAGAAGACAATTGAACCAGCGGAAAGCAAATTGAAGAAATTCAAGCCCTTGCTCCTCCATGTGTCTTGACACAGGTTCTGGTCAGAGTCAAGAGCACCAACTTATCAATAGGACAATATGACATGATTCAACAATTGCATGTAAATTTTGTAACAATGCTTGTCAGGATTGCGGCCAAGTCTTGTGTGATTAGGAAATCACAAACGTAATTTGCCAAGATAACACATTAAACAACACCAATCTACCAAAATTAGCAAAAGAACAACACCAAATTAATGTGGAGAAGCCTCTAATCTGGAGGGGGGAAAACCACGTCGCAAACAATCCACCATGTCATTTACAAAATTTTTACAACGGTTCTTCTCAAGCTTTCTGCCCTAAGCTTAAGGTACTACAATAATTAGAAAAGTTGTAGACTTGCTTCCTTTTCAACGACGTTGAATTACTCCCCAAAAATACTTGAAGAAAGCCACTAAAAATTCTCCAATTATTCACCAGCCTCTTTTATGCGTTCTCGTAACAATAACACACAAGAAAACTCGAATTGCTCTGATTTTCATACCTTCACTGTTGCTCACAAAACAATGGTAATCCCATGAAAAACTTACTGCCGAAAAATGCTAGTTTTTCTAGGCTTTTTGGCACGCACACTATTTCCATCTTGCGGCTGTAGGCCCTCATAAAGGCAAACCACTGCCACAAACAGTAACCAGGCTGAAAAGCCTTCATTTGCTAATCTGGCAGCCCATGTCACTATAGCACTGACCCATCATGTAATTTGCCGACACATTTAATCTACAAATGCAAGCCTGAAGCCTTCAATTAGTTCTTTATGATCACACGTAGCAAGGCCCCTTGCAGAGGCTGCCAACAAGCCTTTTCTCACTTGACCATGGCTGCCTAAAGTTTATTGTTACACCATCTCACATGGGCACCACAAGCCCACTAAAGCACCAAGCCCCAAAAAACCATATTTCCACTTGGACTATCCATCCAAAGTGGCTGTCTCCATTTTCCTTTTTCCTTTTCCTTTACATTACATTTACAAAAAACACAAATCTAACAACTAAACCATCAAAATTGTGGCCGGACACATGGGCACCCCATTGCACCCAACACAATGAACGCAGAAATATAAGCCTATGGTTCAATATTGACCTATATTAATCTAATTATTAGACAGGAAAAACATAGCACCCAAAAGACAAATTTCAATTACAGCTGCAGTGAAGTGTCCAAAATGGAGTTTGAATTTAATGTATACAGCCTGCCAGAAAGAGACCTAACTGAAACATTTAGTGCAATTGAAGCTTTTAGAATTGAGTTTCCTCCCACTGGAGCCTGACAGACTAAGTTTCTTTCCATCCCTCATGATGTAATAATTCCTTCTTCACCAAGACAACATTAAAAGCTTTTGAACAATACAGGGGCCAATCCACATCTAACGATTAGACACATAAGGATCTCCCCACGCATCTTTTACCCGCTTACCTCACAAGATGAACAACTCAATCACAGAGTTCTGTATTGCGCTTCAATCTATACGCCACTGTTAGTAGCATATAGTCTGCCCTTCAAATAGCAGATTCATTCTCCCGTTCCGCAGCATATTTACATTATCCGCTACTAATAATGGCGTATTCAATGAAACACGTTAGAGAGATGATCATATCACCTCGAAAAGTGTAAAACAGTTGCCAATAGCATGTTTCCAAGCTGTAGAACAGTTGCCTAAAAGTATAACGAAGCCAATTGCATGTTTCTAAGGTGTTGACCTCATTCAATAGCTTTTATAAGTCTTACATCATATAATTGCGCTGGCAACTTAGCTTAAGTTGCCAGCGCTGTCAATTGATGTATGTATGGGGTCGTGATCCATTACTCGCGCGGGCAACTTGCGCGCAGTTGCCCGCGTGATCTGGCCGTCCATCTGGCCCGATGGGCGGGCCAGATTTCGTCGTCAGCTCATTATGTAGCGGACGACGAAAAAATGGCGGTCCATGCGCGCGATCTGGCCGTCCACATCTCGCGCGTGGACGGCCAGATCGCGCGAGCAATGGATCACGAACCATATATATATATATATATATATATATATATATATATAATGCAAGTTGAAGCGTGGTTCGCCGTATGTACGTATATAATCCTAAAAAGGTGCTTAGTTTATTTATTTGTTTTTATTCTTTTTCATAACTAAAAAGGTGCTAATAGAAAATCTCTGCCAGATTGGGGAGAAGAACAATTACTTTTCCATATACATGTTCAAATTTCAGATGTTGCATAACTTTTCTTCCACAGTTGACATAGTCCCCAACCTATCTAAGATGTTTGCAGTTATGGCTAAAACATCTCCAAATTTAGAATGTCGACTTATATATGTTCCTGATACAAGTTGAACGTGTGCTGCTTAGGTTTTTTCTAAGTTGCAGGATATTTTAATCCTAGTCACGCTCCCACCCCAGAACCTCACTCCTGAATCTCGCACCTCTTCCCGTTCTGGCCCAATACCCACTATAGTAGTGACGCTCCAGCTCAAGAACCTCTTACCCGCTCTGGCTTCCACCCACGCTCTGTGCAACTAAGGTCGTTTCAATTCCCTTTGCTAAGGTTATACCGTACTCATGTTTAATAGCAGTATAACAGCATATCAATTTGATCATGTCATTTTGGATCTCAGATGTTGCAGACTTTCTCTTCACACGCACACACTACATTGCCCATGGCTAAAATAAATAGATGTACACAGCTACATGAAATCTATTCAGTTCTGGCAGGTAACTATTGCTTCAGAAACAATTTCATACAGCCAGTATTTTCCAAACCAACGATACGGCCCACATATCAGTCTACGTTCTTCAGCACTAAACCCGGCCAAGTAAGAATATGCTCTTCTAAAAGTTAAGTTATACCAGCTTGATATTTGAAAACAAACCAACTATCTTGAAGCTTGAAACTAATTGCCCCTAACTTGCTACCGCTCTACACTAACACACATCCACATTTACGTTGCAAATAGTACCGAAGGGCACAAGCAAATGCAGGTTTACACTTCACGAAGCAGGATAAAAGAAAACAAAGGGAGCAAATGGTAATCGATAGCTGCAAGAGGGCATACCGTCAATCCGCCGAACTACTTCCTTCAGCTTGAAGACAAGTCTCTGAATTCCTGGCTGAGCAAACGTGTAATGGTCTTGCATACCATCAAGCAACTTTGACAAACACCAAAAGCAATCGGCTTCTACGTTCGATATTGTATCTGTTGCTAGATCCACTATTGACCAGCCATCAACACTTCCTTTCAAGTGTTCCGCCAAGAAAACAACAAAGAACGGTGTAACTAGATCATTTATTCCCTGAACATATCCACTGGCAGGATGTCGAATCGCCCTGGAGAACATAGAAAAACATCAAAAACTGCCATGAAAAGGAAAAAATGACCATGAGCAAACATTCCGACAGGAGCCTAGGCAAATCTTAGATGATAGGACTGGGTCTGTAAATGAGCCGGGCCAAGCGAGCTTATGGGTGTTCAAGCATGTTGATGTAATTTCGAGCTTTAAACTGTACTCTAGCTTGACTTGTTTCTCTCGCGAGCTGACTGCCAACAAGATTGAGCCCGAGCTTTACTACCTATTGAGCCGAGCTTAATAATTTGACGAGCTTCAAAAAATGATCAATCTTGGTTCGCTTTTCTCACACACTGATCTCGAACAAGCTTCTAACTGAGAGAACACGAGCCAAGCGGATTAGGTCAGTTTGTTTTACAGCCCTTGGTAGAACACTGGAAGTTACATATAGGCAACTGTCAGCTGGAAGCAGTATTGATGTGGCAACCATCATACAGCTTGCCTAGGCAGCTCACAGATGCTGCTCAGCTAAGCTAGGCAACTCAGCACTCCCTAAAGTAGCCAAGTTCATAAAGTTTATACGGTTCGCATATATTTAGATGCATTCATATTTTGTAATTGCCTTTCAGGGACAAAAACACCATTAGGCTCAAAACTTTAGGCTTCTTAATGCACTACCAAGGTTTTTGAACAACCTCAACCAGGAAGCATGAGAATTTTAGACACTTGGAAAAAAATAAAAGTGAAAGAATTAGCTTGAAAAGCGAGACATAGTGTAGCATCTGTCCCACAGCAGATAAGTTTAGAATTAGCTGTAAGAGACCCTAAAAGGAACTTACCCTGTGGTGGACCCATGATTCTTGGTCTTTAGCAAAAGGTACTGGAGCTGACCCCAAAAGCTCGGGCCAGGTCATATGCTCAGGTAGTTGGTTAGTGAAACGAAGGAGTACTTGGGTATAACTACATTATGGAGGTTTGCTGGGGCAAAAGAAGGGTAACCGGCATATTATTTTGCACAGGCTAGAGGTAAAAATTCTGGACTGTCTTACAAGCTTAAGTTTGGACCTTGCCGGGAAGGCTAAAACTAAAGCAGGGAGACCGTAGCATCCCGTCCCACATCGAACATGTGTCAGTTTTGATTTGCCTTGAAAGACCATGCCAAGGAACTCAGACTTCTGAGAAGGTACCGCCCCCTTATGTTGGTTAAGGCGAGAGTAGAATTGCTGGTGGTTCGTGAAACGAAGGAGAACTTGGGTGCATTAAGGAGATTGGTTGGGGTGAGTGTAGGGCGAGCAGCGTATTACTCCACAACGGCTAGAGGCAAACGTTACAAGCTTAAGTTTGGGACTACGAGAAGGGCAGAAGGCTAAAACAAAAGCTGGGAGACTGTAGCATCCTGTCACACATCGAAGATGTTTCTACTTAGATTTGGACTTGAAGAGAAAGAACGCCAAGGAAGTCAAAAGTACCTACTTGGCTAGCTCTTCTGAGGTGGCAGTGTTCTTTGATGGGCCGTGGCTTTGGGTCATAGTACCTAGCAGCTAAGTAGCACGGACACGGACAATGTGAACCAACTTAATCAAATTCCGAACACCGTTAAACTATATAATATTCTACTAAGTGTACAGGTTTAACTGTAAAAGTGTGATTGTTAAAGTCTAAATTGAAAACATTCAATTTAAGAAAGGAGATGAAGCAGCAGCAAAAACCCGACAACGGTGAGGCGACATAAGAAAGAAGATAGCAAATGATGGAAGATGCAGAAATAAGAATGATGAAGCGGAAACAAAGAAAAAAAAAAGGCAAGTTCCTAAGGAAAAGGGGCCTTTTGCAGAATCACTTTCTTCATATTGCAAGAGAGAGGGTTGTCGTTATCTTCGGGGTAGTGCCAAAGCTAAGAGTCCAAGTGTATCTTATCCTAACTCTTCTTCAAAGACGAAAAATAACAAGTTTATGTGACTTATATTAACAACATTGCATCTCATGAAGATAGAGAGCACTCTTATATTGACTATATGCATTCCCTAAGCAGCTACAACCGATTGTAACTTGTGCATATTAACTACATAAGTTAGTGCCATTAGTCAAATAGGAGTGTCCATAAGACCACCCAAGAAAAAGGTCCACAAATGCGATAATATGCATATAATAGAAGTTTCCTTACTGCAACTGAGAAGGATAGAAGTCGGCCGAGGAATGTAAACTAAGATTCCTTTTGTGAGAGCTGAGGCCTGCAGGGTATTCTGGAGATTATAACTTGGGTTGTAAGTTGGTTGCCTTCCTTATCTTTGATAAAAGAGGTCGTCTTTCATGGACAAAAGGTGTGCACCAAAGAAAATTTACATCATCCAAATATCCCCACTTGCTAGAGAAGTATGGTGCCCTTCCTACGACTTATCTCCATCTGTCATTGTTTCCCCCTTAGTGGTTAGAGCATTGATTAAACGGGACCGTCACTCAAGAGGACCTTCACAGTTGCACCACCTACTACTTTTTCAATTTTATGGTCTCCATCGCATGGACCCCCTCTTGCATGAATGCTCCAACCACAAGTTATATTACAAGCCAACAGAATGTGTAATATCCATTGGCTCTAGTACACAGCAAACATGGGATTTCACAATCCATCCCCTTGGGGCCCAACGCCCTCATGGCACACCTCTAGTAACCCAAGGAAGCTCTGTAATACCATCTGCAACAATCTGGAACTATGGCCCAATCGCAGGACAATGCCTCACCACAGGACACAGGCACTGCCTCTCGAAACGGGCCAGCCATGATGGTGGACCAGGAGTCACAATTGGCAAAAGGGGCCATAGCCTCCCCAAGATGTGGAAACTCAATTAAAATTCAATTGCATTCGTGGTTTGTCTCGTATTTGTTACTGGCTAAGTAAGCCTAACTTAATTCTTATATATTCATCATGTAAAAGTAAAATATACTCGGTAATGACGAGTGTCAAAAATTTTGAAAACAAACTTTTACACATATAAGAAGAAGAAGAAGAACCAACAAGAGACGTCGGCATTGAGCAGCTTTCATACAATGTTGATGGTAAATTTTTGGGATTTATTAATAATCTCTTAGTGCACTTTTTATGATCCAAATGATGCATGTTTGTCTTTGTAAATCCGTGTATATCTGTGAACATATATTATCAAATATGCATAAAATATTCGACATATTCCCGCCCGCCGCCACACCCCTATCCTGTTTTATTGACAATCAAGAATCAGACTATCCTTACTGGTGTCATGTCCGCACCTGTAACTGGATCCGTGCTTCTTAGGTCGACATTAGTTTCTCATTTTTCTCAAGGTAGTAAAACTTCCTTTTCTGGGTTTTTTCCCCTATCCTTGTAAGTGAACAGTTATCTTTCTATGTAATGTAAGTAGTAACTCACTTATAGGAAATTGTACATATTATTTGACAGGTTTATTTTGGTGCCCCCAAAATAAATTCTTGGCTCTGTCATTGTAAGGAAGTCCTAAGCACTTCATTGGCAGGGTCTTATAAGGCCAATCCTAAAGTCGTCCGCTTCTAACGGGGGACACAATCTCACTAGCCCTCTTATCATACGCAACTGAGGACCTCTGCTAGTACGTAACCGATGTAGGATATCAGTCCAACCTAGTAAACAACAAGTGTGGAATCTCATACGTGGTGTATCTTCCCCCAATGTTGGTGGAATCATTCTTTGCCATTTGTAGGCACACCCGAATCATCATAAGGCAAGAAAATGGGAAAGAAATCGGAAGAATAAATATCTAACCATGTATAAAGTATGCGCTCCAGAGATTTTTGAACTTCCACTTGCTGGAAGAAAGAGACATCAGGTACAGTTCTCGGACAATCAACAGCAATCTAACAAAAGAATGAAACCCAACATATGCCAGTAGTACAATAATAAGCATTTTGAAAGGGAATAAGCAATTAATGAATCCAAAAACAGAAAATGACCACCATGCTAATACCTGGCGAAGCATGTTAATTTCTTCATCTGTACGTTCAGTATCTGGAATATCATAATACTGAGCAACACAATCCAGATACTCGACGCGCTTTCTTCTCAGAACTCCCTCCCTTCTATCTGAATTAGGGGGTGCATATCCCTGTTGTCAGTCCATGTTCAAATTTTAAACTAGAAGTAACATTATGACCAATAAGGGTCGTTTCTCTTAGCAAAAGCCCGCAGAAGGTACAGTTATAGCGGAATCCAAAATTGCATTCTTCACTGACAAATCCTTAGGCAAATAAAGTATGATAGGAAAACGGTTAACAGTAATAAAGACACAAAGCTTTACTAAATAATTTCTAATAAAATTACCACGTACTAATTTGAGCTCCTCTGAGCCCACTCATACTATTCCACAAGAAAGTTGCACAGCCATGAATGACATCAATATGCATGATAAACACAGAACAATGGTCATATAATTCTCAATTGCATTACTTATCAACTATTCGTCCTTTAGCAGAGAAACAACCACCCGCAACCTAAAATCTGGTGTTCACATGATTCTATAGCAGCGGCTGAATGTTGAATGGCATGTAAATGGGTAGGGTTGGGTCGTAGCTCAAAATTTAATGCCAATCTATACTACATATAAAAGTGTGAATCCTTGAAAATAATTTTTTGGACCACAATACTCTTGTTACATTTAAAAATCACTTCTTTGCCATTCAAACATAATTAACATGCTTTGAATCTAAATTCTTCTAACAAATCTATTTATTTCACTACTAATAAATACTACAATTAATGCATAGATGCCTCTCTCATTCTTCATAAAATTTAACAATAATAAAAAGTATATATGTTCATTGTCATCCACAACTTGATGTTTTATATAGATTAGGACATGCAATACCTTGATGATAACATCTTATGACATAAGTAAAATAATTAACTTTTCTCAAATGACCATTAAAATGTAACAATCTTCTCTAAAGATAGATGAATTTTACTCTTATGTTGTCTTACAGATAATTGGTTCAGCCTTTTAATTAGGCAATGAAATTTAATAATATGGTTCAACAAACCAAAAAGATTAAAACTAGACATGATAAATATTTTCCTTCAGCTTTCCTATTTTTGGCTTTAAGACTGGATATTATATTTGTGTCCAATTACATATGTGTGTCTCTATGTTTTATTTGTATAGGTTTGGCTATGCAAATGTTAGTTATTCTCCAACACAAATTTCAAAACATTGATCAACTTAAATTACCTTTTCTTACTTTGATTGTTACGGAGTACTGTCACCATTTTCCTATTTAGTAATAGATGTGGTTATGATTGAGTATTATGTTGTGGAATATTATGCCCTAATAAGATCTAGAAATTACTCCTTTCACGTTATTTATTAATTAACTGTCGACACAACCTTTTAACTAAGGGTGACTAACTCTTCCGGTTCTCTAAATTTTGAATCTTAAAAATAAAGGTTAATGGAGATGTCTATCATTTTCTTTATATAGGCATCCCAAAGTATGTTGATGAATACTTCACAAGCACAATACAACTCATTATGCTTTTGGCTAGAGTAAGTTATTATGATTTTACTTCTTATTCATCTTTATGTATACTAACATTATCTATTTAGATAGTCTCTAACTAGATACTATATGAATGGACGGTTCTACGTGTTTGCAATCGGATATTAACTTTGGAATAAACAAAATTCTTCTATACCACTTTTAATGTTGCCAAAAATAAAAGAGAACGAATTAAATTGGATTCAACAATACAAGAATTTGCTTTTTTCTATTTACTTGTTTTATCTTTAAATGTTGCATCTTCCAATAACGACATATTGCATTTACTACTTTATTAACAAGGGATTAAAGAATTCATCGCTTGTTGATAACAAGTAAAAAGAGTAGTTAATAAATACCACTAAAGCACTCTAGGCAAGAGAAGATTATAATAATGGGATTGGAAGCATGGTGGTTGTTTAGTCTGCAATGCAAAATCCTTTTTCTTTTAACAAAGAAATTCCTAATAACAATATTAATTACAAAAAGTGGTCGTGTATTTGCAAATAGATATGCATTTTTTTATGTTTTTGGGTTAGAAGTTATTAAACTTTTATTGCAGCTTTTTCCTAAAAAGTAAATGTGTTAAATACTAATTTTATAGTAACATTTTTTTCTCAAATTAAATATAAAAAATATTTTATGAATGAAGGTGACAAAGGATGATTGTGATGCATTCACCACAACTATGTGTTCATGAGGTTGGACTATAGTAGATATAAATAGTAAAAAAATGATTGAAAGCTAAAGTCAAAAAGTCATGGCTATATGGATGCTGACATAAAAATAAATATTAATTTATTGATCGTTAAACTTTATACTTTTAAGTTTAGAATAAATGCATCGATTTAAAATTATAGTACAGTACAAAGCCCTTTGGCCATGAAAAGATCAGGCGGTTTAACTACTCCTTTTTTCTAAAATAATTGTTTTTACTTCAAAAGAATGGTGGGTAAGACCATGATAGGCTATGGACCATCATTAGCATCAAATCGACTTACACATTTTGCGTTTTATAAAAGTTGTGCGAGACAAAGGTAGTTGAAAGACAACATTCTTTAGATGGATTCATAACATTTTTGGAGCAACTTATACATATAAATCTCAATTTCAACTTGCAATTTTGACTTCAATTGAATTAACATGAATATATGAACCATAGAAATTGATTGCCATATTCTTGAAAATATAAGGGTTATGAATTTCTTATAATATAATCTAATTTTGTTACATCTTAATGTCACGTGCACCGCATGTGCATCCTACTAGTGTAAATAAATGAATGGAATATCTAACGTACAAAGACCATGTCATTAGAACTAGGAAACAAGGGACATGTACGTAATTTAACCCATATAGCTTCCCCTCCATAACTACCTTCTATCTCTATGGGGAGAAAGATTTATCGCAAGCATGAGCATTACTTGTGTAAATTCATCAGAAGCAGCACAATGGGATAATCACAATCAACACAAAAGCAACCTACAACTTAGTAATTGCACATTAAGGCACCTTTATTAGAGATCCAAGAAAGTATAGCTAGTACAGGAGAAAAAGAGCTTTACCAAAAGAAGTCTCCACACTGTAGGACGCAGATATGGTGGAACGCCACTCCAAGCTATCTCCCGCAACTTTTCTGCATGAAGATAATCAAGAAGGAGCAGGTTTGATAGAGTAGTTCCAGTTATTAACGATGTAGGCCTCATAAAGACTGGAATCAGTAGCTCAGTTCAAATAACAACAAAGAAAGATGTTTTGGCATGAATAATTTCAATAGAACAAAAGCTCTAGAACTGGACACAAAATGGCGCAGAAAGTACAACGATAATTTTTCGAATCCAAGACATGAATTTCTTTCAATCCAACATCACAATATGCATAAGCAACAAAAAGCTACAAAGCTAACATCATTATGTCTCCTAGCATCCATCAACAACTCCGGTACAAACTACATCTTATGTAAACAAGGACCACAATGCTTAAGGGAGTTGGACCTTCACAAGACGACTTTAAGCCCATCTATTGACTCAAATCCCCTGACATGTTTTCTTACTATTATTGAATTCATGATTTCACATTCCAAACAAACAAAACACCAGAAATTAACATCTGTCTAAACCCAATAAAAGCAGGTATTAGGAATGTTAGAATTGCTAACCTAGAAAAACTCTTGGGAGAACATATACTGCAAATATATCACTAACTGGAAAAGAAGATGCCATAAGGAAGAAATTAACATGTAAACCTACCATGGGGAAGAAGTAACAGAAAAAAGAACTTAAAAGTTCATGTTTCTTTTTTTTTCTTTTTTTTGATAAGTAATATTTTAGTGAAAAACCGGGCAAACCCATATACACGAGCAGTGTACTTACAGATCACCAAACGCTAAAGATTTAAGCAAACACAAAGTTGAAAGAGCCATTCCTAATACCAGACGCCAAAGTAGAAGAGACTGCAGAAAAAGCTGTTTCATGTCCAAGATGGGTCTAGAGAGCCCCCCAAAACAACTCCTATTACATTCCTGCCATAGACACCACCAGAGGTGGGTTACAGTCTCGGGGGGGGGGGGGGGGGGGGATGTATAAGTTGCAATTAGCATTAAAAGAGTTTTTTTTCTTTCTTTGTCGCTCAACATTGAAAATCAGCTAGCCCACATGAAAACGTGACACATGATCACATCTCTACAAACTAGGAGGCAGCAAAACCAAAATGGCTTATAATCTTTAAGCTTTACTCATGTCTTTCTCACTACCTCAACCAATTAGGTTCTTAGTTCACGTTTCATATAGCTACAAGTTTGTTCTTTCCATGCAGCTCTGCAATACTATGTCTGAAAAAAAGAACTTGTTAAGCTATTAGATTCATACAGGATCACACTGTGACACGATATTCACAGAATACCCCTTCACTTTTTTGAGCATTCCTCTCTTCTATAATCCACTGCAAACCACCTTTATGAAGCTCAAAAATCATCTCTTTCAATCCTAGTAGGTATCACCCGTTAGAAATTTTGCTTAAAATCAGCTGTAATCTGTTTTTGGTGATCCTGGGCACTTCGGCAGGGGCTGCTACTTGAGTTTTTTCCACAATAGATGCCTTTATGGTCTTTACAGCTGTTGGGCAAAACATAGATGGGCTGTATACTCTATGTCAGATGAGTCTGGACAACCCATTTTGATCGACGACTTCATTAGCTTTTAGTAAGAAATAAGGATATCGCCGAATTGGCTGTTGTAAGTGATGTGCTTGGCTTCATCCACTGTTTGGTTTAAAAGGCTAGCTATATATTAGTTGGTTCCACAGTTGCTGGCTGATAACGATTCAACTGGTAAAGCAACCCCTGATGTAAGTAGCGAGAGTCATCGTAGATTATTGCCTTGAATACCATTCAAAATGTTTGACATGGGAAGTCGAAGCGACCTCCAGCATATGAAACCTGTACAGGATTTTTGGATGTCTGATAGTACCATCCTAAAGACTGGCTTGTTTAATTTCTATTAGGAGTAGCCATATGTTTGTAGTACTGCTCACGAGATATGGGAGAGCTCACAGACTCTTTCTTCCTCTGGAGATACGTTTAAACCTATGACATCAGGAAGAAAGTTTGTATGGAAACTAAACCCCATAATATGCAGGTGACTGCACTGTAACAGGAACTTGACTACTCTTTCCTAGTTTGTGAAACGATGCTTTTAATTATCAGAAAGTGGTGAAGCAGGATCGTGCAATTGACTTCTCAGGTGGTCCAATGCTAAGAATAAATGCGAGGACAGTTTATTGTTCAGACTTCCTGGAAAGTAGATACTTACTGGAATTTATCATCCTTACTTCAGTTTACGAATGACTATTGCAACAATTAACCATGAAGAGAATGAGGTGGCTGCATGCACCTGTTTTACGTATTAGTGCCTGAAGTAAGCTTCTAATTATCTAAACTAAATGCTCTTTCTTTAAGGTAGCGTATGGAGGAAAACAAGAAAAAAGTGGACAAAGAAAAAAAATTGACAATCCTAGACGATTGAAAACAGAACTCAGTGGATTGCCAAATACTTCTATTTGTTATTTATTTGATTGGGCAGGGACCCCCAGAAGGGAGGAGAAGTACGCTCTATCGACAGCCAAAGTCATATGAAGTAATATCCACCTTAGTCTTAGCATCTCCATTTGTAAAAATACTACAGCATCTCATATCCTGATAATCATGCTTCTTTAATCACTAATTAGACAAACAGAAACTATAGGAAAGATAACAATACCTAAAATGACAGTTGGGCCAGAAAGTTGCTTTGTGAACCTCATTAGTCTAGCAGAATCCGTAGCTCTAGCACCCATTGTGGACTTCTGGACATCTTTGGATGAACTCTCAGGACTTGACGTTGATGGTTTTAACTTGTCAACAGCTGAATTAGTACTTGGCTTGCTTATGCTTAATTCATCCTAAATCACAAAAAAAAATCTTGGTTATTTCAAAGACTACATTTAAATTTGAAACATCTACTTATCATCATGACCCGTGATACATCAGCCATTTTTGCACAGCAAAAAACTGTCCAAAATATTACAGGCCATTGGGTTCGCCGGCCTGGCAATACATATTGTCAATATAACTCTCCACTAATCAAATAAAAGAAAAACGTGATCGCCCGTTCTACCCCTAGAGTAAGCTAAAAAATGTTTGAAGACCAAATATCCTTAGATTGAAGGCTCAAATCTTCCTCCCCCATTCTTTCTGTTTCTCCTCTCTCCCCACGCACCACCATCTCATATAGCAAACTAACACTTGGCTTTTTGACAACAAACACAGAGATCATCATTGATTACTGTTAGCAGGCTAGTCTCATTACTTTGCAACATGGTAACATATGGATCAGATTAAAAAAATAAATAAATCAATTTATGAAGTCCAGAAGTTCAGAAAACATTTGGGTAGTTTCTTAGAGCTGATACCTTTACAGAACAGAGAGCTTGCTTTTAAAGAAATTACTACGTCTAGGTAAATTGTTAAGTAGAGATTATCAAAATATGTTACAGATGGGGTGTCCAGTTCCAAGAGATAACTGGTGTTAGGTTAACATCAAATAGAAAAAGTGCAAGGTAATGAGCAAGTTAAGTACGATGTTTTCTGCGCCCTACGGGTGGAGATCAAGATGATGATGACTTTCTCGTCACTAATGATGCCTAAGAAGCGAACAACAAGTACTCAACAAAGCAGTAACACGTAAGATGTTGGATAGTAATTAAAGCTACTGAAAAGCTATACACGAGGCTGGATGGCCAGAGAGGGAGGAGGACTCTGATATGTTTCTACTTTGACTGTAAACTAAGGGGTGAAAATTTGGTATTGGGTGTAGTCTGGCTATCTCCCTATGCCAGTATTGCTCTCCCATATTTTTGCACGAAGCGGAAAAATTTATGACCATTATGAGTGCTACCTCGGTGTAATCGTCCATAAGTTCACTTGATCTTATATCATTGTCAGAGAAACTCCTGTCACTATCTGGAGAGCGCAAAGTTGAGTCCTCCACTGGGCTTGATCTCCGTGTAATCAACACCTTGCCAGGAAAACTGCGACCTTTAAGCAACCTGTAAAGAGACAGGACATACAGATCACATATTGAGGTAATAGTTCATGTAAAGAGCAACGGGAATACAGGAAAATAGCAAAACACGACCAACCCTAGATGTCCTAAACACAAAGCACCAACTGCTAAAAGTTGAAATGCAGGGACCAGATAGAGAGGGAAAAAAAAGTACTAGTCATGGCTAGTACTAGAAACACGGAACATGGGATCCACTAATTGCATGGCTCATGCAAAAGGACTCAATGTGATCTTTCCTATATGTCGACACTTTCTCTCTTTCCTTGGTTTTGAAAATTGAGATAATATGGACCGTAGCTTTTTTCAAATTGATAGCAACATGCATATAAACAAACGGTGAACTTTTGCAACAAGCACCTAAGGCAGCGATTTGGGAAAATCACAGAAACCTTCGAGCATATAGCATTTAGAACGCAGAACGAAAAGCGATTATCTCATCCAACTAAACAGATACACATCTTTTAAGGAGATTCCAATCATCACCATCTTCTAAGGGTATGACTACAAACATGGGCAAATGTGTAGAAACCTCATACTCCATATTTATTACAGGAAAACATGTGCAAAGAGGGTAGCATCATGCTACCAGCATCTTTACCAAGTAATCAAAAGCCAGTAAATCATTATAACCAGTACAGCAAAATATCAGCGTTTTCCAGTGTCAATGGGCTAAGGTCAATTTAGTGTCTACTCCCGATATTCAAACGCAAACAAACTACCCAGCGCAGCCTTAAGACACAGAATTCATCTAATCAACATACCGAGTTTTCAACTAATTTATGGCTAAATATCCAATTACTTCATTGAGAGTTTGGGAAAGGGACTGCCTAACGTTAACCAATATGCCTAAATTAAGATCTAATTTTCTACATAGATTAATCTTTTTGGTGGTTTTGACGCAGAGAGTAGACCTGTATTATGCAACCTCTTAGTCATATAAGAAGGTCACTTCCCAACTGAATATTCGAGACTTTAGTTGCATGACTCTACAATCCTAGTCACGCTCCCACCCTGGGACCCCGCTCCTGAATCTCAGACCCGCTCCCGCTCCTACCCCATAACCCACTATTGTAGTGACGCTGCCACTTCGGAACTTTGCATCCGCTCATGCTCCTACTCCAAAACCCACTACTGTAGTGATGCTTGTGCTCCGGAACCTCGCACTGGCTCCCGCTCCCACCCACACTCCATGCAACTAAGTTTGAGACTGTACCCCTCATTCCTACTAGATTGAAGCCTGAAAGGTTCTTAAACAAAACTAAGAGCTTCCCTCCAAAATTTTGTTATAGAAAGAAATTCAAATAGCCAATGCAATCCTCTACTGCATCATCTAGACCAGTAGGCTTGTTGTAACCAAATTTTTCTTAAGGAGATTGAGATAACTCTTTAACCTTTTCATGGGCAAAACAAGATTTGAGCCAGTATAGTGAAGCACAGGAAGATGGTAGTTGTTTGCGACCGCAAGAAAGGCGGTTTTGGTGCTGAAAGGATATTGATTAGATCCAAAATAAGGAACATCTCCCGATTCGGATAAGAAGAAGAATTCATTGGGGGAAAACTGGAACTATGGTTTGCTATCCCACGAAGCAAACTAAAATGCCTCAGATCATTTTTGCATAAGCAAACTTTCACATAATCAGATGATTGCCTTTGACTTTTTAGGTCTTAGAACTCTATCAGCGCCTAAAAGTAATTGGCATTTGTGCTCCTTTATAAAGGAACAGAGGGAATACTAACCTACAATTTTCAGCAAAAATGCGTGCTAAACTCGATTGTAGAATTCTATAGTCAATGAAACCCCACTCTTGCTACTGAACTTTACAGAATTTCGTTGGGACAAAAGAAAAAGCACAAAGAAAACTTTGGGGGCAGAATTAGAGAGATCCCAGCTGTCCAAATTCACGAATCAAGCTGAATTCAGGGGAAGAAAAAAAAAACGACTGCCTGCATTAGCCTAAATGAAAACAGTGATTTTTGTCTTAAATTCTAGTCTATAGTTACAAATCTAACATGTTGGATCATCAATTTGGAAGAAACAAAGTACAAAATCACGCATTTCTCAATTTCTTTACAAATACATCTGACAGAAAAATTAATGGGCATCGAGTGCTCTGAGATAGTGCGGATCACGAAAATTATAAATAAATAAAAAAAAGCAAAGAAATCAATTACCCTTGAACATTACGGAGGGTTTGGTTGAATCTGGAATCGAGGGAAGAAGCGGAAGATGCTTCCGAATCTTCTTTGCTATTAGTGTTGCTCTTCATGCTTCTCTTTGCTTGGCAACTTTCACGACCATTCTCAGTTTTGTGCTCACTTTCTGTTAAGCCCAACTAGCTTATGTCTGATCCCTGATTGAACCGGAAAATAGCCTCTTAGAATCGACAAAAATGACATGATTTAGCAACATAAAAATCAAGCGGAGTGCGTGACTAAAAAGTGGTAAGCAACGACAATCAATGACTTGGTATTAAAAGTTAAAAAAAGTTAAAAAAAAATAAAAATTGGCCGCTACCAACGTTGAATGAATTTTTCTTCTATACTTCACATAACGACAATCAATGTGCGCACACACTGCAAACATCCACACCCATACACACTGCATGCAAACATAAACATGCACACGCCCACACCCACACCCCCACGACTAGGGGTTACCCCCCCCCCCCCTCCCCCCAATCCCCCACCAACACACACAACTTGAACACAGACACCACGGGTCCCCCCAAACCTCATCACCCACCATAGATACACTACACACACGCGCGCGCTACAAAGCAGTGAAAGTGGGTGTGTGTTTGGGTGCGTGTGTGTGCAAATTATTTGTGGGTGTGGGTATTGGTTGTGGTGGGTGATGGGGAGGGGGTTTAGCCTTCGTATGTATGCGTGTGTGTTTGTGTGTGGTGGTGGGTCATGAGGTGGTAAAGGAAATGGGTGGCGCTATTGTTGTGGGGGTGGTTGACGGGACTGGAAGTGAAAAAAGGGGCAACATTGTTATTTGTACAAAATGGTTGTTAGTCAGTTGGTGTGTTGTTGACTAGCGGTTACGATTGACGATTTTCGTCTAAAGATAGCTATTTAGTTAATTGTAGGGGGCTTTAGTACATCATTTGTAAGTGGAGGGGGGGGGGGAGAGAGGAGTGTAAAATTGCACCCGAGATATAGTATAAGAGGTCATTAGCTATATTTCCCATATTGTCTATTTGGTATTTTTCTTTTTGTTGTTGTTGTTTAATCCATTAAAATGTGAGGCGAAGGCTTAGAGATTCAACGGTCTAGAGTAGCACGTGTGGAAATCATGACAATTAGACCGAGAGATGATAAGGGACACGTGTAGAAGACCCACCACAATCTTCAAGAAGGCATGTAGCTTAATCCCTATTTCAACATGGAGGAAACACGCTTCCTGCTTATGAGGAAGTGCAAAATGTAAATGGAGAAAAAAAGAAAGAGCAATGATTAGAAGCCAACTTCACGATCTCGAGGGGAGACTCAGTCAACCCAAGAGCACGAACCCTCAACTGAGTTTCAACAGACATGGCGGTAAGTTAGAATTCCAAAGAATCACGATCTCAAGCCAAGAATATAAATTCACACTTAAGACATTTTTTTGAACCCCCCTCTTCAAAACTGAATCCAGACAACTAGACATTAGATTGTTGTAGTTTATTCTTACGTATTAAGATTGTTTATCCTAGATAAAGTGTATTTCATCCTTGAACTTTATGCGTTCAATTAGTGAATGTTGTTCTTTAGGCCTGGTGTTAAAAAAAAAGTTAATTTAGCACTGAAAAATTCTGGAATCAGCCTTAGAGTTGAGTCTGTAAGTTCTCTACAGCCGCTTGAGCAAAGTCATAGAGCCTATCACTGGACCATACCTTTAGGGCTCGTGTTTGATATCACTTGACTCACTCACGTCAGACTTGACTCTAGCACACATGTTGACCTTGTTGTCAGTCTCCTTGGTTCCGATGATCGCAGTAGTTGACATACTCTATTGTGAGGGAAAATTATCTAACTTAAAGCTTGGAACTAAGTCAAACTGTCCAAAAGCTTGAAGTCCTTTGGTCAAAGGTTGGATATTTCCAATCTTGGAATTTGAGCCAAGTTCAATTAAGATCTTTAGGTAGAGGTTTTATGCCGAAAGCATGACTTAGAACTTATTCTTATTTAGCAATTGTTTTCAAGGCCAAAACAATGTGGCCGTTAATCTGACTATTTTTTTTATAGAAGAAAAGAAACTGTTGAGCTCATTTCTAAATCAGTTCGACTAATACGGGAATTAATTCAAAGGTTGCATTTACACTATTCAACATGTGGTCGACGTATTTTGGTAAATGCGCAGTTCCTAAATTCTTTAGATATAGTGACCAACCTTATGTTGTCATTGCTATAAGTCTTTAACAACCAAGGAAAAAGCAACTCTCGTAGTGACCAACTCACATTGTCGTTATATGTAAATAGCAACCAACTTATCATAAATAGCAAGCTATAAAATCGAAATTTTGTAGAACATATTTGTTAAGTTTTGACAAGATTCTAAACCCAAATCCTATATAGCATTCACAGGATTCAAAACTCGATATGACTAGAGCATCAAACTGCTGATGATAGCGAGATCATATGTCTTTCGGAAGTGATTTTTTTTTGAGACGTGATGTGGAAGAAACGATCCCTCGGTAGCAACGTTAAAGTGAAGAGAAAACAATTCATTACGAGTGGAAAATCGTGGTGCATTAGTGGCTTATGTTAGTGGATCAAATTACTTCGTACAAGTGGGGCATCTGTGGTGTAAGCTACAAATACACGTACTCAGTGTCATGTTTACTTAGTACAAGTAGTTGGCTAATAAATTATTGAAGTAGTTGGTTAGTGACAGTTTTATTACATGTCTAGGGTTTACATTAGAAAGCTGTAAAAAAACTACCTAATCTATCATCATTTGTAAAGCGAAAGACTAAGATGTAGAGAGAGGAAAATTAAGAAAGATAAATTAAGTGGAATGAAATTGTTTTTTCAATATACTCTCAATTGCCTCCTGATATTAGTTAGTGTGTGAGTTTGAGTGATCATGTGTCTCCAACAAAGTGGCATCAAAGCCACAACGGTCATAGTAGATGTTGTAATGTTAATATCTTAATCACTGTAGTTGTGGAAAAACTATCCAAATGTCTAATTGGTGTGAAAATTATCTTCTCAAATTATGTGAGAATGGTAAGTGTTCTCTCAGTACCCTAATTTCAATTCTCTCTCTTCCCCCATAACTTCATCTCTGCGCACCATCACCACCGCTGGTTTCCACCAGCAGTGAGGTGGTAGAGTTCGATTTTTTTTTTATTTGTTTGTTTGGCTTCTCCCCTGGGCCAGATTATTTAATCGATGGTTTAAGATTCGATCATGGGTTGGTGAGAGGTTTGAAGGATAGATCTCAGATCAGTCCATCTAGGTGTCTTAGGTTGGTAGGTATTTTAGGTATGGTGGTGGGCGGGGCAGCGACGGTGGCAGAAGCGGCATTAACGATGGAGAACGCAATAGCGACAACAGCGGACGCGGCATCAATGGCCGCGGAAGTGATGGCGTGGTAGTGGCAGTGGCAACGGCGTTTCAGGTAAGGGTGTAGTTTCTTGCTAGGGTTTTATTCCCCCTTTCCCCTAGCTTGGTGCCCTTTGTTTACAGTGTGTAGGTTTGGTTGCTAGAAGCGAGGTGTAGTTTCAGGCTAGGGTTTTGTCATTCCTTTTCCCCCTAGTTTGGTTTGTGTTTGGTCTTGGTTTGTGGTCTTTGTAAGGTAGTATCGTTCTGCTTGCGGTTGGGTGCTGCTGCATGTGCTGTCATCGTGGTTAGAAAAAATAGTCTTTGGTTATTGCTGGGTGGGTACGTGGTCCTATGGGGTGCTGCACGTAGGGTGGTGGTGTGGTTGTGCAGTTAAGAGGTGGCACTCGGTTATAAGTGGGCCTACTTGAAAAGCCTGAACATATTGGCTTTGTTTTGACAAAAGCTTCCAAGAAAACATTGGACTTGTTTATCAACCCAATATACCTAATTAATGGCTATTATATTCTTGGGCTAATTACACATATATCCCTGAGGTTTTGGGGTAATTACACGCGAGGACACAAAGTTTCAAAATGTAACATACGTGACCAAAAACGTTAAAAAAAGCAACACTTTTATCCAACCGTTAGTATTCCGTCCAAAAAGTGTAATTTTTGTCATTACGTATTTTGAAATTGGCAATACTACCCTTATACAGTATATCGTGAATAATTTGATATCCTAATTTTCTCTCTCCACTATGTAAACCCTAAATCTGAAGTCACCACCGGCAGCCCCCTCCGCCGCCCCACGCCGCCAGCAGCCCCCCTCCCCCGCCCCAAACCGCCAGTAGCCCCCCTCCCCCGCCATCCTGCAGAACCACCCCACCACGCCGGCAAGCCCCTTGGCAAACCCAAGCTGCCGAGATGCCTCGGGCAAGCGCCTTGGCAAACCCACGCCACCGGCAGTCCCCCTCGCCCACCATCCGGCAGACTTGCCCAACCACGCCAGCAAGCCCTTGGTGAGGGAGGGAGGAAGACTGGATGGGAATGAGACAAATCTGGCCATTGCAACGACGGCGTTCGCACCGGTGGGCGCGATGGTGCAAGCCCATCATGGTGGTGATGGCGCTTCCTTACTGGTGGTCACGGTGGCGCGCATCTCGAAGGAGGAGGCCGGTGTCGCGACGTAGCTCGGTGATGCTTGCGATCTCGGACGGCGCGGGGTACGGAGGTAGGTCACGACGGTGATGGTGGCGACCGGTATGGCGACAGGCAGATCGGGAGTGAGACCGCGATCTTGCGGTGCTGGTGCCTCGCCGGAGGGCCTGCTACTGCGCTGACGGTGATCGGGCCTCCTGACGTTGGGTGGCGCAGATGGATTGCCTCGGGTTTGGTGACAGCATTGACTCGGTTGCTGCCAGGAAAGGGGGTTGTGGGCATGACGGGGTGGGCGGGTGATGGGGAAGGGGGAGGCAGACGACGTGGGGGCGAGGGTAGGGGCTGGGGAGAGGAAAAGGCAGACGGCGTGAGGGGGGTTGGGGGCGCGAGGGGGGGGGGAGTGTGGGTGCTGGGTGTGGGGAGAGGAAGAATAAACAGTAAATTAAGTGGGTAATTTATTTTAAAGTCAAGGGCAATCAAGTCTTTTTGTCAAAACCGTTAAGTATTTTTGTATTCTGTTTGTCAATGGACATAAGTGTTACATTTTGAAAACTTTGTGTCCTCGCATGTAATTACCCCCAAACCTCAGGGATATATATATATATATATATATATATATATATATATATATGTGTGTGTGTGTGTGTGTGTGTGTGTGTGTGTTTAATTAGCCTTATATTCTTTTAACAAAGTTTTGGTGCCAACACTGTTATGTGTTATGATGATGACGATGGTGGCATCATGCTCACGTATGATTAACTATTTTTCATTATGTTTGAAACTTTTTCTAGGTGTAAAAATTTGTTATTTTGCCATGTTTAATGCACAAATATAACTCCATTTATATATTGTTCCTCACTTTGAAAAGGCGTAACCCTGCGCCTTACGTCTTAGTGCGCTATTGTGCCTTTAAAAATAATGAAATATACTCTTCTAATTCTTAAATGATTTTTGGAATTCGTATTTGGCGTTTCAAGCTTTTGAAAGTTATATTCTTTTACTTTCAAGAGGGAGTATATTTTTGTTTATTGAAAGTTAAATTTTATCTTTGCCTTTACTTTTGCACTGTGGATAGTGTTTGTGTTATTTAATTCCTAATTTTTTATACATTAGCATGATTTAGCCAACTCTAAAACTTACGAGAAAACTCTAGAAAATGCGTGCAATTTTTTTTTTTCACCACATCACATTTTATTTGATATGATGTTCTCATTTGGCGAGGGCCGAATCCAGAAAGTTTAATCAGGGGGTGCCAAAAAGTTATAAGAAAAAATTGATGGCTAATATAAAAGAATTCACGTCACTATTAAATACGTTAAATGTAAAATAAATTGCTCAATTTCATTACTAATATATAATTTCACTATTCATATAAATTCATTTAATTTGGTAAGATTAGTCAACAACAAATTACTAATCTTTCATAAAAAACATTAACTCTTATTATCTATTTGTATTACTAATATGATTATTAATTGTACAAGGACAATAGTCACGTACAGTATAAGTTAAAATACTGCAAGAATTTAAAAAAGGACTAACTTTGATCTATTCATGTTTTATTTGTAATATGGAGTTTGAAATTTGGAAAAATAAAGATGAACTAGTGAACAAGAAAAACAAAGAATATGACAACCGGTGACAAAAAAGTCAAAAACACAATAAAATTAAAATTTCAATACATTAATGTTACAATTTAATGGCATTTTTGTAAATATTTTAAATCTGATTACCCATTATTTAAAACAATTAAACACAAATGTCCAATTTTTATTTTTTTTTGGGGGGGGGGGGGGAGCGGGGGGGGGAGGGGGTGCCGTGGCACTTCTTGATAGAATGTGGCATTGAGTGGGAGGAGTTACTTTTATGTCTAATGTTGATAATGATATGCTGCTTCACTACTCTATTTTCGTATCTATCGCCTACGAAAGTCGCATTGTCACTTGTTGCGTATGATTCATATAGTTTCCATAATTGGGCGTGACAAATTTCTCAACAACAAGACATGATTGGGAATAGTTAATCATTTATTTAAATGTAAAATTGATTAACAAATATATAATATGTGATTGACTTAACACATGCAGTGTTCCTCTTCATGAAAGAAGTAATTGGTGAAGAGGGATACGAATATAAACAAGAAACTTTATTTTGATATGCCCTAACAATCAATAAAAGGGATTTAATTTTCATGACTATATAAGTTTACATGAATATAATAAGACTATTTATTAAACCTTAGGTAATTATAAGCATGAGGACCTGGACTACTATAAAGTTAATTATCACTATGAGTGACGATTGTTGTGTTAATGTGTAATGTGTAAGGAAATTCATTAGACTTTACAAGCTCATTTGTAGTTGGTCCAAATACAAATAAAAATCATTAAAGTCATTTTTAGGACGTAAAAAACTATAACTTGTTTGTCAAAAATTTGCCCATCATGTGCAACGTGGATATCGAAGGAGATAATCAATGGTGGGCAAATCAATAGAGCCAATTCAAGTGCACTAAGTGTACGGATATGATGGAATAGAACCACATGCATGCACGCGAGAGTTAAGCTCGAGACATTGCCAGACCCAGACCCATGCCATGATATTTAAGTTACCATTTGCTCTAAAAACTGAGTTTGTTAGATAATTGGCACAAGTATATTATGCTTACCAAATACTACTATTTTACAAAGTCTGTTGAAATAGCTAGAACTTGCATTTGAAGGAACCATCTCTCAAGTTGTGGAATGTTGCGGTTCATATATATAGTCTGCTCAAGACACTATGTAGGCAACTTTTACACGACCAAACTCCTGAAATTCCACCTCAAGCTCATGCATGGGAGTCTGCTAATGTTACTCCCTGCTCTTTTTTGTCCTTTCTTTGATTGTCTTAGTAAAGTTGCTCTTGTGTTCCGCCTTTTGGAGAAATGTTTATCCTTGACTCCCAATTTTTGATAACCTGCAAATGAAATGCAACAACACGTGTAGCATTCTGTGGAAATTTCAGAATTACCAAGTGATCGACTGGGGCTAAGCTGAAGGGGAAGGGCTGAAGCACTTGCCGAAGTTTTACCATATAAAGTGTTTTTTTTTTCCTGTTTAATGGAACCTTCATCCTGCTTTCATGCCATTGCTGTAGTACGGTCAGTTCCATTTCTCTGGGCATTACCTATACTAACAATTGCTTGGCATCTCTAGTACTTGCTTCATTCACCTTCGTTTTGACTTATGAGGATTCTAGAATAGGCCCCCTCTTGTTCTAAAGAGGTAGTGTTTCTTAGTTGCTTTCATGTTTTCCGTTCTAGTGAGTTTTGTGGAGTTCAATGCCCTAAATTGTAACCAAATGCAGGCCTTTGCTTATGTGATAAGTGAACTTTTTAATTAGTACCCAGCACTTGAAGAAAGTCTCTCAATCTATATCACTTCGTGTTTGTCCTGGCTTCAGTTACGTTGCTAAGCTACGCAAAATAGCTAGGTTGTGGATTTAGTTATCACGTATGACAAAACCAGCAAATTGGAAGATCATATTATCACTCAACTGGCCTCAGAATGTTCAAAACTTGCTTCATGTACAATGACAGTGCTTCTTCAGTTTGATCAAGTTCGAGACTTTTAAGTTGTACTGCTATAATTCTCTGTCGTTTATGCGTGCTTTGAACATATATTTCCACTTTTTCTTTTGTTCTAATCTAGACGTAGTACTATCTTGCAGCTGTTGAGATTTGTCTGAACGCTTTATTTCTCTTTGTTGATCTCCTTCCCCTTTACCCGGTATGTCCTTGATCGAACTATTTTTGAGCCTTTGGGCACATTTTTCCCTTTTAATTGCATTGTACATTTTACTCCGTGCAATGATCTTGATAGTATGATGCACTACTTTTTGATTTTCTATTTCTTGTAGGGGACGTAGGTGCATTAGGCTGGTGGGACTTGTTCATAAATTATGGGTACTAACGTGCTTAGTGTATTCCTCAAACCCTTTTTGCATTTTGCTATTAGGAATAATGAATTTAATACCTCCCTCATTGTGATTTGGGAGGATTAATCTATCCCCTGAATATCATTATGCTGCACTGAACCTTGAAGTATTATTAGCAAATGACGGAAACTTAACACCTTCTAGTGTTGTCAATCGTTTGACAGTCAATGGCATTGAAAAGGCTAGGTTCATCCAACACGCCCTCTGTTGTGAACAAAGTAGACACAAAACTCATAAAGGAAGAAGAAATCAGAAACTCAGAATATTGGATTCTTTCTTCTTGATCAACATTGCTAGAGTACATGGCTATTTGTACTGATTTAATGAAAGTTCTGGAATCTAAATTTAAGTGCATCTAATGGGTGATATGAATGTAAGTTAAACTGCTAAACTTTAGATAACTGCAACCCCATGAACTTATTGTCATAATTCATCCTTTAATTTCAGCCATAAAGTCAAGTTTAATTCTCAACACCCTCCGTGCAGGGCGCAGTGGAAGATGTGTGCAATACTACAATCTTTTGCAATTCAGGGATTTGAGATACAGCACCCTGAACAACCGGAGTCCCCGGGGGGTGGGGGGGGGGGGGTGGGATACAAAGAGACATCAAGTATCATATAAAACAATATATATGCATTTCCTAGCTCAAAACAGTTTTAGTGAAAGCATACCAGTTCCAAATCTAAGCAATTTAGGAGTAACATACACTTCGAATTTGAGAGTGACATAAAATATAATGTTAAAGCACACATCTTAAGCTTTCCAGAAAGTTAGAAAACACTCAAATCTGACAAGTATTGAATGAGATATGCCTGTTTAAATATCAACACAGAATCAGCTCAGTTTAATTAGTTTCGACCAGTTTGATATTTATGCAATTTAAGACAGTATAAACTTCGAATTAGAGAGTGATTAAAGAAACAATAACATCTTCAACTTTCCAGAAAGCTATAGAATACTCAAACCAACAAGTATTGAATGAGATATGCGTGCTTAAATATCAACACAGAATCTGCCCAGATTTCTCTAATCCAATTCTAACACTCCATAAGCACATAGCACACCATATATACACACCCAACAATCAGGTCCTCTATATAACCTACATAGACGTAACGACCGATTCTTTTACGCTAACGGCACAACCAGCTTTAGCTGCTTCAAATAGTGTAAAAGGAAGCCTCACTTGATTTTTGTAATTGGTTGCTTGGCTCTGCTGCATATTGTTCCCTTATATAAGCTGTCCAAGTAAAATGAATTGCTAGGCTAGAGCCCCGGTGAGTCTGAGCAGCCTCATAGACTAAATGGCGTCTTCTCAATCGCATTACATATTGGATAATGGTAGGTTGTGCTCTCAGCCTTTCTACATGTTTCAAACACGCTGTGCATACCTGTGATCCATTCGTTTAGAGTCATGCACCCACCGTCGAAGTCAGTTGCAAACTCCATTCATTCATTGATTGTATAATGCAAGAAATAAGATGTTTTCATGGATGGTAACAAAACTTTTTAAATAATTCCTCATTTGTTATTTAAATTTGTAAGTTGCACAGTCCATTCATACGACATTCGCCACTTACGGTGGTGCGATGAGAATAATATTGCATATCCCATTTAGGGAAGTTGTTATCAATGGTCAAACGTCGTTTGCATACCAACGAGGTTTCCAGAAAGTAGTCCTTGCCTTATGTTTCAGGTTTTTGATGCGTGGTCGGAGGTCATCAATGCCGACCGTTCAGGCTCTGTGCTACGTTACACATTTGCCTCCGATTTTGCGGTGATTTACATTGTTTCAATTTGAGTATTGCTCATATCTTTGGTCTAATTGTTTTGAAACTGAGTCATGTATACCTATATAAACTACAGTCCTCGATTATCAAATTCATGGATGATCTCAGGTCCGACGATGAGATCTTCACTACAAGAAAAAAGGCTTTTAGCGACGGGTAAATCCGTCGCTAAAACAATTAGCGACGGATTGACCGTTGCTAAAAGTCCCTCGTATAAAAGCCCGTTACTAATAGTTTAGCAACGGAATGTTCAAATCCATCGTCAAATATGTAAGTTTTTACGACGGATTTATTTTTAATTAGCCACGGAATATCCGTCTTATATTTTAAGTATTTTAATTTATTTTCTTTTTTGTTAAATTAGCAACGGAATAAATGTTTTAGCGACATAATATTCCGTCGCTAAATAAGCTTTTTAGCGACATAATATTCCGTCGCTAATGAACTGATTGTAGAAACACTTTTAGCGACGGAATTAATCAGTCGCCAAAAGTCAAATTTTTTTTGAATTTTTCTATTACCCAGACCTGTAATAAAATTTTCATTTCTCAACAACAACGCGCAATAATCAATACACAAAGAAATATATATAATCAATCATAAAAAATGTTTATTATAAAAAAGAATCATTATGTACAAGCCGGGAACCGGATACAGCCGGTTAAGGGAGGGGATAAGAGTACAAGCCGGGCGCGGGGGGGGGGGGGGGAACTAGGAACGGGCACGAGAAGGGGCTCATCAGGGGTTGCCGAGTCTCGGATCTGGATCCTGCTGATCCGGGGCCGACTCGGCATGTCCAGCAGCGGTACCATGCTCCCTGATCATCCTCACCACCATTGTAGTAATGCGCTGGATCTCCTAGTTGTCCAAAGGACGCCGAGGAGCCGGTGTCTGTGGAGGGGCAGAGGGGGTGATGACGCTCCTATCACGGCACGAGCAGTCGTGCTAGGCAGGCCGCGTATGCGGCCTTTCGGCCGATTGACGACCTCCGGCGTATCCAGCCATTGCTTCAACGCCCCAGTACTCGCACCCGTACTTGGAAGCTGATGGCTATCCGGATTGCTGCTCGGACCCCCTAAGCTGTTCATACGAGGCCTGCAAAAACAGTGGTTTAACGATATGTTAGGGCATTAATTAACGAAATGGAATGGACATTGAGGATAGAAAGACAAAACATTAACAACTTAAACAAATTGACTCACATCGATCCGCCAGGCAATATCTGAAATATAGTCGCCCGCCCGGTTCTCCTCGTCCTTGTCCTTCTTCCGCACGTGCGTCTGACTATACGTCAGAGCTATGACCTCATCCTCCTCTAGATCCGAGTGCTCGACCGCGTTCATGTGTAGGACGATGTCGTGTGGCACCGACCCCCCCGTGTGTGTTAGATCTCTGTTCTGTTTGTTCTCGGCCCCGCTCTTACTCTTGGCGTCCCAGCCTGGATCCGCAGCCCACCGATCTATCATCGCCCCCATACACCGTGTGAGATATCCAATGTGGGGGATATTTCGTCATCTCCGTCATCGGGGCACCCTCGGGCAGTATCTTCTTCGCCCGGTCCCGTGCGTCGTGGAACCATCGGCAGTAATTCTTACCGATGTAAGCAAAGAAGGCTTGCTGCCCCAATGCCTGCTGCTCAAGCGAGTCAAACGTGAACCCCTCCTGTAAGGCATTCAATAACACAAATTAACAACATAAAACAAACTCTAATTAAACAAACACTATCATTGAAAAAAATACTTAATCGTACTAGTCACTCTTCCCATAGGGACTCCCTCGCAGCGGCATCCCAGTCCTTCCAGTACAGGCGTGGCTCGAAGAATCGGCCCTTCATAAGAACGCCGATCTTCGTCCTGGCCTGATTCTCCAAGATCCTACCAAAGAAGTAAATAAATTAATTAATACAGTTCAAATATAAATTAACACCCCAAAATTTTAAATATAAGGCATGATGTGATATTTTTAGTACTTACAAGCCCTCTTGGGTGAGCGTAACTCTCTATTTACGCTGGGGGTAAATGCGTACCCCGCGTGTCGGACCACGGCCTCGTCGAGATCTTACAAAATACAGACATTAATACAGTTCAAATATACTTTAAATATAAGGCTAGCGAAAATGTACTAAACACCGTTATCAACTATACCTGAGGTAGAACCCACGGAAGAAGGAGAATGCACGTGCGTGTGGGATGAATCTGCGACGGGCTAGGGCGACGGCTGGGGCTGGGGCCCCATCTGCTATACGCGATCACTCTGTGCCTCATCATCAGTGGGCAATAATGAGGTGGGACCCATTGGGGAAGAAGCAGCTCGGCGTCCAGCCCGGCCACGAATAGCCCGTATCCTATCCATATCTGACTTCATATAGATAAATTACAAAGACATTAACACGTTAAAAACAATAATTTGGCAGAAATCATCATCGGCACTATATATATATATATATATATGAACGGAGGTGCAAAAACACATCAATATGAACCAAGTTCTAAAATGTTACTACATTTTTCCCGTGATGTTACAACATTACAAGTCAATCATTTTCAGTTTGCAAATCATCTTCATCACTTTCCTCGTCGTCCTCTTCTTCGTGGGACTCGTCGCCCTTTTCATCTTCTAATTCATCCTCTTCATCAGTAGACTCGGTCATATCATCTCCAACACTTTCCACGTCTTTCGCGTCATCATCTACGACTTCTTATCCTACAAGAAGTGTTGTTGGAAGAGGAAGATCGTCCTCCTCATTGTTGACCACAGGGAACAAGACACGTGGTTGGTCGGCTTGAAAGGAGTCTAGCTCACTGTCATATGTCACGGGAAATTTCTTGGACTTGATAATTGTATACCAATGAGATTTGGGATTGGCGACGTCCTCCGCGTAAAAGACTTGTACAACTTGACTAGCAAACACAAAGAGCTCGTCTGATGCAAGTCTTGACTTGACATTGACATCTACAATCCCTTGAATGCTAACACGGATTTCTCTACTGCATGTGACATCGAACCACGTACACTTGAACATTACCAGGCGGTTTTGGGAACCCAGATATGTTAGCTCAACAATCTTATCTAGCTCTCCGTAAAAGTCCATGCAATTCTCGGCATAACAGTCGCCGTTGACCAAGACTCCACTGTTTTGGGTTTGTTTTGTTCGGTCATCATGTTTTACGTTAAACCTAAACCCGTTGATGATATAGCATCCGTAACAGGATGTTTGTTTGTTAGGGCCTACAGCTAGTAATTTCAAGCAGGAGCCCACTGGTCTATCCGTTGACTGAACCTATTGTAGATGACGGTAAAAATTAAAGATAAATCAGTATACTAATTGGCCTAATTAGGGTTTAATTGTGCCGAGTAGTGCTGATTAGTCCTAATTCGCTCTAATTAGGCTTAATTGGATTATGTTAGGGCTAATTACGACTAATTAGGCTAACTATAATCAATATGCGCGTAATTGGGTTCATTTGGGCTAATTTGGGGTAATTACAGCTAATTTGATTTTCATTGGTTTCTTAGGGTTAATTAAAACTAATTAGGCTCGTTATGGCTAATTAAGGTTAATTGATTTATTAAAATATTGTTAATCAGGACTAATTATGGCTAATTATAGCCAGTGCTGGAGCCACGATGAGATTCTAGGGGGTGCATGCTAAAAATGTCGCGTTAAGCTAATTAACCTAAATTCAATGCACAATCAACAATCTCAATTTTGACACCTCATATAGGGTGTCGATATGGTGTCAGATACGTGTCTGACACCTCTCGCCCCCGGACACGTGTCCGACACCCATCAACACACAGATCCTGACACATCGGCATACGTTGATTTATTTTTTAAATGTTGGACACCGTCGATCAGACGTGGTGTCAGTGTCTGCGCTAACTAATAGGTATCTCAATCCAATTGGGTCCCATCATCCGTCAACAATCTCAATTCTCAAATGCTCAATGCAATAAAAATTAACAAAAATCACACATTCAATCCAATTGGGCCCCATCTTCCGTCAATAATCTCAATATCTCAAATGCTCAATGCACAATTAACAATCTAAAATCATCAATTAATAATCGCAATTACTTCAAATGCGCAGCTAATAACCTAAAATCATCAATTAACAACCTAAAATCATTGATCAATAATCACAATTCTCAAATTTACAATTAACAACCTAAAATTATCAAATAAATGATCAATCTTCAAATGGAAAAAAAAATTCAAAATACACACATCCGATGCGCTTGAATTATTTCAATTTAGGGTTCGATTGTATCAGGGCTCGATTGTATCAGGGCATTCAATTTAGGGTTCAATTAGTTTAATTTAGGGTTCGATTCGATTAGGGCATTCAATCTAGGATTTAATTATGGTTCAATTACTTTAATTTAGGGTTCAATTAGGGGGTTCTATTAGTTCAATTTAGGGTTCGATTGAATTGGGGCATTCAATTTAGGGTTCAATTAGGGGGTTCAATTAGTTCAATTTAGGGTTCGATTGGATTAGGGCATTCAATTTAGGGTTCGATTCGATTAGGGCATTCAATTTAGGGTTCAATTACTTCAATTTAGTGGTCGGTTGAATTGGGATATTCAATTACGGGGTTCAATAAGTTCAATTTAGGGTTCGGTTGGATTAGGGCATTCAATTAGGGATTCAATTAGTTTACTTTAGGGTTCGATTCGATTAAGGCATTCAATTTAGAGTTTAATTAGGGTTCAATTACTTTAATTTAGGGTTCAATTAGGGGGTTCTATTAGTTCAATTTACGGTTTGGTTGAATTGGGGCATTCAATTTAGGGTTCAATTAGTTCAATTTAAGGTTCGATTGGATTAGGGCATTCAATTTAGGGTTCAATTAGTTTAATTTAGGGTTCGATTCGATTAGGGCATTCAATTTAAGCGACATTTGGGCAGAATCAAACATGAACATGAATGCGATGCCGTAACAAACGGATGACTTAAGAGAATAATAAAACTTATGACCCTATATTTTTTAGGAATTTCTCTATCTCGTTAGATCACATCCATTTATTACTCTGTGTCTTATCTATCATCAGCATTATACTGAATATTTTCTTGTTGCGTGGCAGTTTAGTTCTCTAATTAAAAGAGGCCATCTTGTTGAAAACAGGCAGACTCCTTCACCTAAGATGTATAACAGAGTTGCCCTTAGGACCAACCAATTAATCTAACCACATCTAAACGGGGAGGGAGATACTTGGCGCAATCAGTGAAAGGGCTGATCTTGTAGGGAATGTTGACACCAGATTTTGCCAGGAAGGCTGGCAGCATTTGTTAAGGTTAAGACCAGGGGATGCTGCCAGCAAATGATTTCAAACACTTGCAAGCAGTTTGGTATCAGCCGGGGTGCTGGCCGTGCGACCTGGCTAGGGACTTTGACACCGGCGCAGCATGGCAGCGGCACCGAGCCACCAGTTCGCAGGTATCCGAGGCATGGGGTCACCCTGTTTGCCACGGCACCGCACGACAAAACTGCCTTGGTATAGGGTGCCATCACAAACATGCACATGACCATAACACAGGCTACCTTAAGCATTGCTAAGTGGAGGCCATACTAAACTAACAACTTCGTTCCAAAACTCACAGCACTTTATCTTTGTGTGCGGGTGCTGGTGTATTCAGTCGCGACTTAGGTGTGGTGTTTATAGAGAGGAATTGTGTGCCTGTTTGTGGGGGAAAAAGATTGTAATATGGCCGAGTATATGGTTGGCAGTTGGGATCAATTCAATGCTGCTATGGTTAACACTTGTGTTCAAACATGAACATGAATGCGAACAATAATACATAGATTTTATGGAGAGTGAACACTGGCAGAATCTCTTACGGCAAGGTGGTGAATATTGGCATAATCATTTCTTATATATATGTAACCGCATAAGATTATATATACTAGCAAACAATAAACTTTTGTCCAAAATCAAACCAAATTGACAGACCAAACAAACCACATCTAGTCTACAGCTTCAACTAACTCAAATGAGCGTCTCTCATCGAATCACCTCAACCCACAATAAGGTGGGGAGAAGGCCAGGGTAGAAATAGAAAAGAGAAAAGGAGCTCAAATTTGACCGATTATTCTAAGGTTAGATGTACCATACCTCTAGTTTTTTAAGATGGGCGGCAGTCCTTCGGTTTTGAAGATGGGTGGCAGTGGCGGCGTCGGTGGCGGTGGCAGGCTATATTCCGCTGGGGGCTGGGTTGCCGGGGATGGCGACAGAGGTAGCGACGGAGGAAATATCGTCGGTGAGAGTTAATAGAGAGAGAGAGAGAGAGAGAGAGAGAAACAGGAGAAAGAAAAACATAAGGGGATCTGTGTTTTTAAGACCTTTACCGACAGAACACACCCGTCGGTAAAAGTCGGTCGGCAAAACCATACTTTCACCGACGGGTATTTTTACCGACGGAATTATTCCGTCGCCTATATATTTTTGAAAATCATCAAAAATTTAAAAAACCTACAAAATATTTATCGGTGGTACTTTTCGTCTGTAAAAAACCGTCGATGAAAATACATCAGTAAAACATTTTAACGACGGAGTTTTCCGTCGTTAAATATTTTTACCGAAGAATTTTCATCAACGGTTTTTTCCGTCGCTAATTCCTTCTTTTCTTGTAGTGCTTCGACTTCTTATCCCGCTTCTTTAAACATGCTAACCTGCTGATTAAATTGGAGGACGTCCAGTTGGTATACTCTTCGGTCATTGACTTCTTCCATATCAGTATTCTATTTGTAAATTGGCTTGTGCAGTTGCAAGGTTCAAATGCATACATGTTTAGATGGCACTAACTGTAAAAAAAAAGATATTTAGATCAGTTGACATTGCCTTTATATCAATCATTTTAGGTGTATTGTTCATGACACACCTTACGTACTGAATTTTTCTTCCCTTTTCAGTTCTTCGTGCCAATTTACTGGGACTACCATTGGTTTATGCTCTGCATCAACATCAACAGGGGGTGCATCGACTACCTCGACTCTGGTCGACGCAGTGTTTTGGATGAGATTGAGGTTTTCCGCAGGCACCTGGTATATACTCAGCCATGGCATTTATTACAGCTGTCGAAATGATATAAGATAAAGTAGAGCCATCATAATATGTTTTAACTTTTGCTTTGGTTAGGCCCGCGTCCAATCTTTTATGTTGAGGCATAAAGCTGGTAGAGACATTGACTTTGAGCCTTATGCTTTCCAGAGTCATCTGTGTCCAAAACAAACAAATGAGTACGAACTTCTCTTAGTGTAACCATATCTCCTCTCAACTCCGTTCCTAACTTCATCCTCTTAATGACATTACTGAACAAGGTGTGTTATGAACTATTTTAGTGATGATTGCGGAGTGTATACATTGAAGTTCATGGAGCATTGGTGGGACAAGTTCAGTGTAGCGATCTTCCCGGTAAGGGTGTAAACCTTGTTTGCATTTAAGTTTTCGCAATGTTTTAGTATACACGATTGCAAGTAAATTCATTAGTAGTTTCATGCTCCTCTAACATAATGCTTATGTTGTTAGTCTGAGGTTAAGCACTACAGAGTCCAGATTGCTGCCAGGTTGATTCTCCATCCACTGAATGACATTCAACTTCCGGTGGTGCACACGGCAACAACTGGATCTAACACTCATCTGCTAACCACTCATGAGGTATGTAGCTTAGCCAAAAACATTGATTTGCTAGGCTATGCCTTTTCATCCTCCCATGATTCGGGGTACGAGCCAATTCGCAATATTAAAATTAATTATTCTCATCTTATCTTCTATGACCACCTCTCCTCTGTGCTTTTAATCTCGTTGTCCTAACTCACAATGTTTCCACACAGAAGATTCACAATAGTAAATAATGCATTCCCTTTTTCCATGAATTCAATTTTAAAGGCTTCCTTTCATCGGTTTCCCACGTATATGTTTGTGCCTATTGTATCTTCACTTACTCAATGTTTTACTTATAAAAAGTGATTGAATGATGCATTTTTTTTTCTTGTGTAGTACTGCAGAGTGCTTTGCATTTTTAGTTTGCACAAAGTGGTCTAATCTAGTGATTCATAAAAATTCTCACTCCCAAGTGGCCAACTCCTCTTCTACGGCAATTAGATAGATGGACTGAAACAGTGGTCTAACGGTTGCATCAGAGGATCAACCTGAAGAAAGAATGTGTGGTCTGCAAGATATAGGTAGCCATATCATGAGGATTCTTATCATTGGCTTCCAAGTCCTTCTTTGTATGCACTTGGAGGTATTTTGAGTTTCTGGTGCTTATGAATATTAGTTGGGCAAGACATTATAAATTCCTTGGGATGTATTTCGACAAAAATGGTAGTGGTTTTGAGATTCTGGGAACACCTGGTGGTGCTAAGCATATCCCTGTTCCAGTTCTTTTCTCTCATTTTTCCCTATTACAAAGAGCAGGAATCATGTTTGATGCATCTAGGTCGGTAGAGGATATTGTTCTTCTATTACACGGTGGAGCTAGTACAGGAAGATATTTCATGTTTTCTTCAAGAGCTAGTGATTGCTTTGGGTTCTTGCATCATGGTTTGAGGTAATGTATAGCTAGAATCTCAAAAACCTGCCATAAAATGAAGTTATTAGTTAGATTGAAGGTGTGAAGGTCTCGACCAAATGGACTTTCGCTGCCCTGATAAGGGTTATTTTTCCCAAAGGTTGGATTTGATTGGGGATTTTCCCTAGATGCAGGACTGGGGTCTAGGTATTTCAACAAACATAATGATCCTAAGTTGTATAAAGTTTTTGTTTTGACCAACAATGATTAAAAGGTTTACACAAAGAAGCAAGGTCCAGTTTTGTTCATCAGAAATTGTCGTGCTCACCTGACTGAGTCAACAAGTAATCTTGCACTTTTTTTTTAACTGAAATATTCAAATATGTGCAATTTATGTTTTTTTTTTAAGAATGGAAACCGGTTGGACTTATTATGACATAGCATATACTCTTCGTCATGCAATTCCTTGGCTATTCAGGTCATCTTCTATACATTCACGACAATTTACCGTGATAGATGTGAGGAACAATATGGGTGGACTCCTTTTCAATTCATGACAACCGTAACTCATGCTTTTACATGAGTATTGGTGGGATCTATGTCCCCTCTCGTAGTTTTGCTTTACCACGTAAAGTATAATAATTGCATTCTTCATATTCGTAACATCTCTCAATGTAGTTTTGATAATTTATGACAACATCTAAAACAAATAAAAGTACAAGGCGATACTTACCATTGAAACAATATATATTAACAACTCTTGTCTCAGAGTTGTAACTGTTGGAATTGTTGCAAGAAACTGGCAAGAACAACTCCACAATATAATAAAAAATTAGCAGGCTAAGGCGCGGACTAGATCGCTCTCTTAAGACGATTCGCGCCCCTTTGGATTACCACCGGTGCAGCAAGGTTATCGACGCGTCGCCTCCGAGATACAACAGCCCATCATTCACTGTTGCTTCACTCGTAATTCTGCACAAACGAATGAAGCAGAAGCTTCACTTGATACTTTACCAAAATTGCCCACAAATCTATGTGTATCAGAATATAGAGAGCAAGATAGAAAGCTTTAGTTATGTGTTGAGGAAGTGAGGATGAGGTCTCCTTTTGTAGGTGAAGAAAAAGAGCTGTTGAAAATCTGTTACAAAAAAATAAATCTGAAATTCATTTCAGAATAAAATGCTGCAATAAAAAAATATGACTGTTGCCCAACAGCTATATTTGTATAGTATAAATAGTCATGATATAGTCCTAGGGAAAGGCCCAAATACTGTCATAGTGCATTCGTAAACGTTAGAAACTTGTATCTCCCCCACTTGTCCTTTCCCCCTTGCGCGTGCGAGTCTTGGACTCAAGCACATCTTACTAAAAGGCCAAGGAGTGTCATCTTATGTACTCCTTAAAATTTTTTATAATGGCCAATGTGGGACAAGTAGTTTCCAAAGTATGTAAGAAAACCATTACTTACCATTTTCAAGTATTGTGGGACTAAAGCACTTACGGTTTTACTCAAAACTCTAATGTTTATCTCAAAACTATTCTTGAAAAGAAAAGAGAATGTTTTTGTTAAAATACCCCAACAGTAACTATTGAGAAGTTTTGTTGTCATTTTGCTACATACTATCGTGTAAAATAGAGGGGGTCATTAGCTACTTTGCCCTTTTTTGTAGTCCCCATTGATTGTTTTCAAATGAATAAGGATAAAATTTAATCGCAATTAATTGTCCCACACAATTGTAGAACATTTGCATTACAAATTTATTGTGATCTACAAATCAAAACATACAATCTGCTTGGAAACTCAGTTGCGAATAAAGATTCTACCTTGAAGAGGGGAAGTTGACATAAGATTATGACTTGCACTCTACATTTAAAACGAAATTGATATCAGCTACAACGCATGCTTCAATGTCACTAAAGACAAAAATGGAAAGCAAATGGTAAAAAGTGGATTACATGCCATAAAAATTGAGCCAACATAGAAAAGATTAAACATTGAAAGCCCTTGGTCTATGTTTATCATGGACTAATAAGGGTAAAGCTGGTATATAGGTATCACTGAGAGCCCTGTGCAATTGTCGAGTGCTTTAACACACGCACAAAACTTTGATTGTCCACGTCTGGTGAACGGGGCTTATTATCGGTGGATAGATTATTGAGTTAATTACGCGGTTGACCACTGTACTATTAGGCAAATTTCACTTTGACCACTGAACTTTGATTTGTGTCAAAGTGACCACTGGACTCTTCAATTGCTCTCAATTAAGTCACTCTGTTAGGTTCCGTCAAATCTAAGTCCGTTAAGTCCTTTAATTTAGGGGCAAATCCGTCACTCAATAATTTTTTTTCTCTCTCTTCCTCATCCCCCTCTTCTTCTTCTTCTTCTTTCTCCTTTCTTATTCCATGTCTGTGAAATTCTGATGAACTCTTTCTGCACCGCCTCCTTCATCGTCGCCGGTTAGTCGTGGATCACCGGCCAATCCCACGCCAATTGACATGAAGTGACGACCATCGACAAATCGCAAGTTCCCCCCTTCGCGTTCATCCATTCTCTTCAAATCTCGAAGAACAGAAGAAACAGGGACACATAAACGTTCTGTAATGCCGCAACTTCTGTTTCATCTTCCACACTCGCACCAAGCACCGCTCGTTACTCTTCCCCGACATCCTGCACCGTCAATCGCAAGTTCCGCTCAAAGATGTTCAGTCAAAACCAAGGGATTCACGCCGCCGATTCTGTTACCGAAGGCCGTCGCCGGTATAAAGACACCGATTACCAGTACTGGTAGAACGAGGAGGTTAAGCATGATAAGGTGTATGGCGAATCCGAGGAGGGTGAAAATGGTGGCCAAGCAGATACAGAGGGAGCTGTCGGACATGCTCCTCACCGACAACGTCTTGCAGTTCGCCGTGCTCCCCGAGGCCGCTCTCGGCGCCGACCGCTACCTCTCGTCTCGGTTGGTTGGTCAACACCACCGCCAACACCAACGCCGACCAAATAACTAACGACCAGAACACCGGTGCCCAAAGCCACCAGATATGTTACTGATGGGCCACCACACTCCCATCGACAACCACCACACTCCCACCGTAAAAAGCCACTAGATCTGTCGCCGATGGGCCACCACACTCCCGCCAACAGTCACCCCGCCGTGGCGGAGGAGGAATCCCCATCGATCGGCTCGACCTCCTCAATCTCCGACGGCATCTCTCTCACCAAACTCCTTTCGTGCGGTCAAACGTGGTTTGATTTCAGATTTGGGTTGCGATTCAGCAATGTGTTTGAGTTTGACTCAGATTGAAGGGAGGTTGAAGAGATCTGCCAACGGGAACCAGAAGGCAATCTTCAGAGGAAATGGAGGTTGCGCTGGAATGAAAAAGAAGAGGAGGAGGAGGAGGAAGAAGAAGAGGAAGAAAAAAAAGAATAGAAACTGACGGATTTGCCCCTAAATTAAATGATTTAACGGACCTTTTGTTAACTGAACCTAACGGAATGACTTAATTGAACAAATTAAAGAGTCCAGTGGTCACTTTGACACAAATCAAAGTTCAGTGGTCAAAGTGAAATTTGCCTAATAGTACAGTGGTCAACCGCGTAATTAACTCTATTATTCCAACCTAGCTGCAAGTATGAAAGAAAGGGTCGTGTAGAGGGGATAATAATGTCCTGCGTGGTTGAAGGGAGGCTAATTGTTGCAGTTGTGCCGTGCAGACTTTTATTGTATGCTTACAAGGATATGACATGACAATGTACTAGGATGGTCTCCAAAACCTTCCTTGCTCCTCTAAGACTTCCTTGTATATGTTATATAATTCTAGCGAGTTGTAAAACATTTATATACCTAGTTATTTATAGGCAAATTTTGAATGCTCAATGTAAATAGGATCACGTAGATCACCACCATCCATTAATGAGGTGGCCATGTATAAATAAGTGAGGCCATGTATAAATAATGTTGTCAAACCATCCAAGAACTCCCAATTGTTATATTCCCTCGCCAATATAGTGCAAACATTCTCCCAAAACTCTTGTGTCCTTTGTTTATATCTAGCTCTCGTTGTTGCTCAGCCCAAGAGGTAGGCTGACTTAGCGTTACAGAAGGGGCTCCAAAGTGTTAAGTGCTGCACAGTTAGCTTAGATTTGTCTAGGGCCGTGACAATAATGCCCTTTCATATTATGCAGAAAATTTAGGACCCTGTACGCCAGTTGTTATGACGCATACTACATATGAGTAGTCGACTATATATGTTTGGCTTAAGGAGAATTTTTGTGGGTTGGAAACAAGGATACTAGCAGCGCCGACGCCATGACGATCTCTTAAACGGGGTCTGTGTGGATGACAATCACCAAGCTCTGCTGTTTGATTTTGTTGGGTTGAAAGGTTTACACATTTTCCTAGTTTTTTGTTTTTTTTGGGAAATTACTTTTTGATCTATTGCTTTGGTATTGTATCAAAATTTGGTCATGAATTTTGTCCCTTAAATTTTGGTTTAGGCTCTGAACGGGATCTAAAGGAGGACATTAAAGGTCTGAGGCGGGTAGTGAAGTTGACGTGCGTACTCACCTAACAAAAGACAATGTCCATTCTTCTTTTGCTCTGGAATTTTTCTATAATCTCTAAAATCGCGCTTAGAAAAGAAGGATTAGAGTTATGGTAGAAATTCTTTTTTTGGTTAGATGATTTTTGTTTCACAATGTTCAATACTTATCCTTTATCTTTTTCTTTCTTTCTTTCTTTTCGTGTTTGGAAGGCAGTACTCGTACTTTGTCTTCATCAATGCATTGTCTTTTGACTACGCAGACGACTACCAACTGTTCCATAAAGTTTGGGGCTTCGGCTGCGGTTGTAAGGGTTATCCTGTTCAAAGGTTGGATTTGATAAGTGAGTTTCCCTAGATGCAGGAGTGGGGGTATACGTTTAACGAATATAACGACCCTGAGTTGCATGGCATTTTTGTTTGCAACAACAACGACCAAAAGGTTTATAGAATTATTGAATGTCCTATTCTGTTCATGAGAAATTGTTATGCTCACCCGAGTCAACAAATAATCTTGCACTCTTTTTTTTTTCTTTTGTCAATTATAATTACTGTAATGCTAATATTTATGCAATTTATTTTTTCAAAATAGATTGGAACATGTAAGAGTTTGACTCATCATGACATGGCATATACTCTTCTTTGTGCGATGCCTTTTGCCATGACTATTAGAAAGTCTTGGGGTGGATTATTGTTAAATTCATGACAATTGGAACTCATCCCTTTATATGAGTTGGTGAGATCTCTGTCCCTTCAGGTATTGCTTTTCCACGTAAAGTAGATGATTTGCATACTTCATATTTGTTACTTCTCTCAACATAGCTTGTAGTTTATGATATATAACAATATCTAAAACAAATAAAATTCCGCTCCGATACTTACTTTTGAAGCAATAACTAGTGGAGAGATTATACTTTAGCAACCCTTGTCTGAAAATTGTAGCTATAGAGAATGAGATTTACTTTTGAAAGTCATTGTTACCATTTTGTAGCATTCTTACACCTTCAACACACTTACCAAAAACTGTCATTGTATAAGGCCAAAAGTTATTGTCAGATCTACATTAAGAGAATGAGGATTGATCAAGATGCTATGGTCAGTAATTTAGGAGTAATTTTTTGTATGCCCCTTAAGTTTGCACTTCTAACCTACCGAGTGCCTTTTCTTTTTTCCTTGCCTAATAATTAAGTCCCTGGGGTAATTCTTTGTCTTGTGTAAGCTTCCGTCCATTTTTGAGATGGAAAACAGTAGAACTGTCTCATTAATCAAAGGGCAGGGGTAAGACCAGAAAATCACCCAAATGGACGGAAGGTTTAGGCAGAAAAAAGGAAGAAAATGGACTTAGTGGGTTAGAAGTGTAAACTTAAAGGGATACGAGGAATTACTCCTAATGCAAATAAGCAAATATATGAACGCTGGACATATATCGAGGATTTTAGAAGATACGTTTAGAGTTTTAACCAATGCAAGATTCTTTGCTTAAGGAGGACCAAAAACAAGGTGGTGGATGAGTTTTCTAGGAATGCAAATTTGATTTTGGATGTGATTACATGACCAGAGGAGGCACGCTAGTTAGTGATGGCCAGGCCATTTCTTCAAAAAACAAAAAAAAATGTTAGAAAGAAGGCAAATAAAGTGATTGTTTTGTTATCTCGTAAAGACAACTACTAGTATTTGTACAATTTGGGAATTCGGGCCGGTAGTTACTTAATGGGCTTTGTGTGGAGAAATATATTAGGCCTTGGGCTTGTAGATCCATTTTATTTTTTGATTGGTAGTATACCTCAGGCTTGCATTAGGCCTTTTAGATTCTCCTCAGGATTCTGACAGTTCAACCTGATCTAGATGTTAAAAGTCTTCTGTATAAATTTTTGAAAGTTAAATTTCAAGTTCGGGACCAATGTATATACAAAACTCGTTGTAAATAGTTCGATACAATTTGGCTTAGGTGGTTGCTCAATGGGATTTGTAAATAGGTTCTTGATTGGTAGTAGGCCTCGGGCTTGTAGATTAATTTTCTTTCTTGATTGGTAGTAGGCCTCGGGCTTGTAGTTGTAATAGGCCTTTTAGATTCTCCTTAGAACTTTGATAGTTTGACCTGATTTAGTTGTTAAAATTATTCTTCACTACTGAATTCCAACCTATCAAACTTTGAAAGAACCTAATAAAGATAAGGAAACCTACTATAATGCAGGTCAATCTCAGTCCAGATTGATAATTCAAATTACATGATATTACATAATTTATTTTGTAAATTTTAGTTTATCTTCTAAATTTCGCAAGGTGGGATCTTAAGGTGAAAACTAGTCCTTTTGTAGGTTTATTGTGTGCATTTTCTTTCATTTTTTGTTAATTAACTTATAAGGAAAATGGAAGACCCTGTTTATATAACTGATAGAACAAAATGTATTCTTAGGGCTGTTTCAAATAAATTGCAAAGGTTGTAGAGGATGCAAGTTGTGCCTTGTTCTGTTTCTGTAAGGGGGCCTCCTTTTTTGCACCTTCTACTTGACTCGGAGCAATGCCATGAGGTTGTCTAACTAATACATGATCTTTCTTCACCCATCCTACAAAATATCAACTTTTCAAGTATTTGAATGCTTGCTTTCACCCTTCTAGTTCAATTGGTTTTAAGTTTGTGCAATTTATGTTTTTTTTTTAAATGGAAACAGGTTGGACTTTTTATGACATAGCATATACTCTTCGTCATGCAATTCCTTGGCTATCCCGGTCATCTTCTATACATTCACAACAATTTATCATGACAAATGTGAGGAACAATAAGGGTGGACTCCTTTTCAGTTCATGACAACGAACTCATGCTTTTACACGAGTATTGGTGGGATCTATATTCCATCTGGTAGTTTTGTTTTACCAAGTAAAGTATAATAACTGCAATCTGCATATTCGTAACATCTCTCAACATAGTTTGTAATTTATGACGTCGTCAAAAAACAAATAGAAGTACAATGCGATACTTACTATTGAAATAATATATTAGCAACTCTTGTCTCATAGTGGTAACTATTGAGATTGAGATTTATTTTTGAAAGTTTTGTTTCCATTTTGCGACGTATTATCGTGTATAATTGAGGGGGTCATTAGCTACTTTACCATTTTCTTATTCCCCATTGATTGTTTTCAAGTGAATAAGGATAAAGTTTAATCGCAATTAATTGTCCCACACCATTGTCAGAACATTTGCACTACAAATTATTGTGATCTACAAATCAAAACATACAATCTGCTTGGACACTCATTTGCGAATTTAAGAAGGGAAGTTGACATAAGATTACGACTTGCACTCTACATTTAAAACGAAATTGATATCAGCTACAAGGCATGCTTAAGTGTCACTAAAGATGAACGTGGAACACAAATGGTATAAATTGGGTTACATGCCATAAAAATTGATCCAACATAGAAAAGCTTAAACATTGAAAGCCCTTGGTCTATGTTTATCATGGACTAATAAGGGTAAATATGGCATATAGGTATCGCTGAGAGCCGTGTACATTTGTCGAGTGCTTTAACATACGCAAAAAACTTTGATTGTCAATGTTTGGTGAATGGGGCTTATTATTAGCGGGTAGGGTATTCTAACCTAACTGCAAGTATGAAAGAAAGGGTTGTGCAGAAAGGAACATAATGTCCCACACCGTAAAAGGGAGGCTAATTGTTGAGGCTGTGCCGTGCAGACGCTTATTGTATGCTTACAAGGATATGACATGACAACGTACTAGGATGGTCTCCAAAACCTTCCTTGCTCTTCTAAGACTTCTTCTTGCATATGCTAGAGAATTCTAGAGAGTTGTAAAACATGTATATACCTCGTTATTTATAGGCAAATTCTGGAAACTCATTGTAAATAGGATCAAGTAGATCACCACCATCCGTTGATGAGGTGGCCATGTATAAATAAGTGAGGCCATAACATTGCCAAACCATAAAAAAACTCCCAAGCATTATATTCCCTCGTCAATATAGTGCAAACGTTCTCCCAAAACTATTGTGTCCTTTGTTTTATATCGAGCTCTTGTATTTGCTTAGCCCATGAGGTAGGCTGACTTAACATTATAGAAGAGGCTCTAAAGTGCTAAGTGCTGCACAATTGGCTTACATTTGTCTAAGGCCGTGACAATAATGCCCTTTCATATTATGCAGAAAATTTAGGACCATGTATGCCAGTTGTTATGACGAATACTACTTATGTGTAGTTGACTATCTATGTTGGGCTTTGGGAGAATTTTTGCGGTTTGGAAACAAGGATACCATCAGCGCCGACTCCATGACGATCTCTTAAACGGGGTCCGTGTGGATGACAATCACCAAGCTCTGATATTTGATTTTGTTAGTTGAAAGGTTTATACATTTTTTTCTTAGTTTTTTTGTTTTTGGGAGATTAGTTATTAATCTACTGCTTTGGTATTGTGTCAAAATTTGGTCATGAATTTTGTCCTTTAAATTTTGGTTTAGGCTCTGAACGGGATCGAAAGGAGGACATTAAAGGTCGGAGGCAGCTAAAGAAGTTGGCGTGCGTACTCACCCAACAAAAGACAATGTCCATTCTCCTTTTGCTATGGAGCTTTTCTATAATCTCTATAAAATTGCGCCTAAAAAAGAAGGACCAGAGTTATGGTAGAAATTCTTCTCTCTTTTTTTATGGTTTTTGTTTCATATTGTTCAAAATATCCTTTTATACTTTTTTGTGTTTGGAAGGTAGTACTCGTACTTTGTCTTCATCGACGCCTTATGTTATGACTAAACATACGACTACCGACTGGTCCATAAAGTTTGGGGCTTCGGTTACGGTTGTATGGGTTATCCTATTCAAAGGTTGGATTTGATTAGCGAGTTTCCCTAGATGCAAGAGTGGGAGTATACGTTTAACGAATATAAGGACCTTGAGTTGCATGGCGTTATTGTTTGCAACAAAAACGTTTACAGAAAAACCGAATGTCCTATCTTGTTCATGAGAAATTGTTATGCTCGCCTAAGGCAACAAATAATCTTGCACTCTCTCTTTTCTCTGTTTGCAAGTATAATTAGTTTAATGCTAATATTTATGCAATTTATTTTTTAGAAATAGATTAGAATATGTAAGAGTTGGACTCACCATGACATGTCATATACTCTTCTTCATGCGATGCCTTTGGTCATTTCAGTCATTTTCTATAAAATCCGAACGACTTGTTATGATGACTGTGAGAAAGTCTTGAGGTGGATTATTGTTGAATTCATGACAATTCGAACTCATCCATTTATATGAGTTGGGGAGATTACTTTTGAAAGTCATTATTACCATTTTGTAGCATTCTTACACCTTCAACACACTTACCAAAAATTGTCATTGTAGAAGGCCAAAAGTTACTATCAGATTAACATTAAGAGAATGAAGATTGAGATGTTATGGTCAGTAATTAAGGAGTAATTTTCTGTATGCCCCTTAAGTTTGCACTTCTAACTTACCGAGTGTCTTTTCTTTTTTCCTTGCCTAATAATTAAGTCATTGGGTTAATTCCGTTCTTGTGTAAGCTTTCGTCCATTTTTGGGATGGAAAACGTTAGAATGGTCTCATTTAATCAAAGGGTAGGGATAAGATCGGAAAATCACCCAAATGGATGGAAGGTTTAGGCAGAAAAAAGAAGAAAATGGACTTAGTGGGTTAGAAGTGTAAACTTAAGGAGACACGGGGAATTACTCCTACTGCAAATAAGCAAATATACGAATGCTGAATTTTAGAAGATAAGTTTAGAGTTTTAACCTATGCAAGATTCTTTGCGTAAGGTGGACCGAGAACAAGGTGGTGGATAAGTTTGCTAGGAATGCAAATTTGATTTCGGATGTGATTATATGACCGAAGGAGGCACGTTAGTTATAGTTAAAGATGGCTAGGCTGTTTCTTCAAATAATAATAATAATAATAAATAAAGAAAAATGTTCGGAGGAAGCCAATTATAATGCCTACTATATTCATGATTGTTTTGTTATCTCGTATAAGAGGACTATTAGTATTTGTACAATTTAGGAATTTGGGCTGGTAGTTACTTAATGGGCTTTGTGTGTAGAAAAATATTAGGCCTTGGGCTTGTAGATCCATTTTCTTCTTTGATTGGTAGTATGCCTCAGGCTTGTATTAGGCCTTTTAGATTCTCCTTAGGATTCTCCCAGTTCAACCTGATTTAATTGTTAAAAGTCTTCTGTATAAAATTTTGAAAGTTAAATTTCAAGTTCGAGACCAATGTATTTACAAAACTTGCTGTAAATAGTTCGATACAATTTGGCTTAGGTAGTTACTTAATGGGATTTGTGTGGAGATATATTATTTTGGACCTTGAGCTTGTAGATTAATTTTCTTTCTTGATTGGTAGTAGGCCTCAGACTTGTAGTTGTAGTAGGCCTTTTAGATTCTCCCTAGAACTCTGACAGTTTGACCTGATTTAGTAGTTAAAATTATTCTTCACTACTGAATTCCAACCTATTAAACTTTGAAAGAACCTAATAAAGATAATATAAAAAAAAACCCTACTATAATGCAGGTTAATCTCAGTCCATATTGATGATTCAAATTACATGATATTTCATATTTTATTTTGTAAATTTTAGTTTATCTTCTAAATTTTGCAAGGTGGGACCTTAATGTGAAAAATAGGCCTTTTGTAGGTTTATTGTGTGCATTTTCTTTCGCTTTTTGTTAATTAACTTATAAGAAAATTGGAAGACTCTATTCATATAACTCAGAGAATAAAATGTATTCTTAGTGTTGTTTCAAATAAATTGCAAAGGTCGTAGAGGATGCAAGTTGTGCCTTAATTGTGGTGCTGGTGGTATTGTTGGGGTTACTATTGCATGTGGTTAAGTTCCGGCGATGATTAACAGTGGGGAATATTGAGGTAAAGTTCCGACTCGGCAACATGAGATGGAGGATAGTGGCCTGATAGCGGCGGCGGACGTGACGATGAGGGTTCCCTGCCAGTGGTGCTGCTCCGTGCGGTAGTACATGTGGGGTAGTGCCCTAGGGACACGTGCCCTGGTGTTGGAGACGTGTTCATGTGTTGGTAGAGGAGAGTGGACATGTGTCATTTAGGAATTGCCTCGGTTGCCTTTGTGCCCGGCGGCAAATTTTTACTTAGTTCATGCTTATCCAATTTCAAAAAAAAAAAAGAGGAAAAAAGCAAGAAGTGCCAGTCTTGTTTTGATTTTATTGTAGAGCTTGTTTATTACTTTAGTAGTCCGGTTACTTTTTTGTATTTTGTTTATTTAATTTGTAGTTTCTTAGTTGTCAATTACTACTTTTATTATTGTTCGTATCGGATGGGGATGTCATCCGTGTATCAATTCACTTGCCCTATATGAGCATGATGTAACTGGACTTCTTACTCATTGTATATATTTCTACTATTAATCCAAAAATAATAATAATAATAATAATAATAGTGGTCTTCCGATAAGTATGCCTGAATTAAAAATTCAAATATCTCATGAGCTCTATGAGACATTTTTTAAGAGAAAAGCAAGTGAACTGAAGTGCATTTATTTCTCAGAGTATCATAACTTATTACATAAAAATATAGTGACCAATTTTATTTTATTTTTTATAAATTTCCGAAACTATTCAATTTCATCATATATAATGAAACGACGTTGAAAACTAAAGTGACCAGTGGTTTTAATCGTGGGCGAACCCGATATGAATGTCCTCATCTTTGTGAGTATAGTTTATTTTTCTTTGGTTACAAAATCATGTCCTACATTTTTTTTTGTCCTTCTATTGTTTCATGCCCATAGTTGTCACTACACTTATCCTGAAATGTTCTATCAAATATGTATTAGCTGAATGGACAAGTGCTTTGCTTACCGATACTCCAAGGTTGGTTGCTTTGTTAAAAACTTCAAAGTAAGTTCACCTGATCATTAAACCTTGATATAACCATTTTGATGAAATGAGCATGTAAATAATTACTACCATTTTTCCTATATAAGTAATTACTTAAGTGAACACATTAAAATTTATGAGGCAATTTAAAACTAAAACTTCTAAAGTAGCACGTACTAATAATATGACTATCCGGTGGTAGGCACGAGTTCTTAAGCTAGTTTGTGCACGGATTCTCAGGCTAGTGAGTGATACCACAACTGCATTATTTTCTTCCGCTCATAATAATGCTGTAAACACAATGATGTGTGCACGTAAGAACACTGAATCACAAGAGCTTAAATTGTAAGAACAACTATGATTCAGTAAAGATCAAAGCCTGCACCGAGAGAGAATCACTAAGGTGGCCCTTGTTGATAAAAGGTTCAATTAAGTTCTATGCCAGAAAACAAAACTGAGCCTTGTGTCATATTGGGGGAATTTACATTAAGGGTGAGTTTGGTGCAAATGAGCTTTTTAAGAAAGACAAACTTTTAAGGAAGTGAACAAAATAAGGTGATCAATGACCAACAAGAATTAAGCAACATTATTATAAGCATTGAAGAGTTATGTGATTCAAATTGGAAGAAAATAACAAAAGAATGAAAGCTCTTCCCATCCCAGCAGGCCTGCTAGTTGCACAAGTCTCTGAAGGGAAACTCATATGTTGTTCTCACTATAACTCCCAAGTATTCTCCAAGTCCAAGCAACCTTTTGTTCGCCACTTAAACGCAACTGCTTCACAATAGTTTACCAGGGTCAGCCATCCACATCCCTAACCTTTCATATCCCTAAGAAGGCATCACCCATTTGCCAAAAATCCACTCCTGATGTAGCCTTAGATCAGAGTGTTTGAACTCCATTACGTCATCATATCCCCTGAAGTAGACAATGTACTTTTGGCCCTCGAGAACTTGCTCAATCGCACCAACCCACCACCCCTCATTGTACCAAGCATCAACTTCTTCAAGCCAATTGAAATCGTCAATTGCTAGAGTCTCAGGTGGAATGGGTCGTATGTTCGAGTAATCGACCACTTCTTTTAGTAACTCGGTGTCTTCATCATTTCTTAGGTTCTTGTACTCGATCAAGAACTTACTATTACCTAATAGTTCGATAACAGTTGCCGCAAACCATGAACCTTGAAAACCATCCTCGTCAATGGTAACTTCAATGGTCGTCCCTTCGCTAAACATCTCATCTACTGTATCTATGCAGGACTGCGCTGAAGTTGAGCTTGACGCTTCCTGCATAAAAGGTTAGAAATGTTACTATGTGCCTAGACTTGACACACAAGATTAGAGCACCCACCCCCGTTCACAAAACCTATCTATAGTATGTGTAAAAGCACCCAAATGGGTAAATGAACCGACTAATTTTTCAATCAAACTAAGTGACTGTTTAAAACTAAGGTTGTTTTTTACTCGTACTTTTTATATGGCATTTCGTCTCTTTCCTTAAAAGGTCCATTTTAAAATTTTAAGCCTTTGCAATTTGTCCAGATCAGGAAGCGGAAGGTACAATAGCTGCTAAGGTAATCTTGAATCCTAAGCTATAAAAGTTAAATGTTTTTGTCACAAGCTCAATGCTTCTCCAAAACAAACATACACGTTGAGAAATAATGATGAGTGCTTTGCACAACGCCAATTAGGGTGCTAAATTTGACGGATCGTACTTTGCTAAAACGAACGATACTCCGTAGAGCTGTCAATGTTCATTAATGCACTCTCGTCCTAACCCTTATTTAAAAGATACAACATGTAAGATCTCGCATTTGGCCATTCTACGAACTTTTATAATCTAAATACTTTCCCAGTTGTTCTCGAGAGGAACTTCTAAAGTTGTCAGATCATATCTTCTGAGTTCATATCGAGTTACATAAGTCACTGGTTCCAAATACCAACCGCCATGCAACCTAGTGGCTTGGCTTCCATAAAGAGGACACAAGGTACATAATAACGTAATGTAACAAAAACAAAAATCATTCATCTGACATGATGTTCATCAAAATAACTGCTATATCAAAGGACAAAGATGGTCGTATTTAAATATGCAACCATGTCCATGATGATAACTCCTATGACCTATCAGAGATGTCTACGTTTTGAATATGCAACAACAAGGTTTGCAGTTTGCACAACACCTCACTTATGGCCTAGGAGATGGAATTCAGAAGAGGGTATCCTTGAGCTGGGCATAGACGTCATTGTCCTCCTCGTCGAATGAGCCAACACTGCGAATCACCCTTATGAGTAAATTATACAAAATGGCGTAGAAGTGATTCACAGATTGGGCATGTAATTTCGTTTTTAATTTGGCTGGGATCTGAGATTTCATGGGGGTGCTTGGCCGCGCTTCCGTGAGAGCGGGAGAACGCAAAATATGACTCAAATTTAGAAGTGGGAGCGTGAAAGCGCGAGCAAGGATCAAGAGCGAGAGCTTAACCTAGGTCCACGATCAACAAAAACCTACAGCTATCACCAATGAGGATGCACATTGAACCATCAAAAAGAAACGCATAAAAGAGATCATAAGAAGAAATTTGCAAACCCTAAATCTGTAAATCACGAAAAAGCGCTTGAATCAAATCCACAATACCTCATCTTCATACGGTGGAACCCATGACCCGTGAACCCACTCGCGGTGAGGCCGGAGCTCCCGCGGCCCAAACGCGATCTCCTGAGCAAGAGCCCTGAAATGCACAACGTACATCTCACGGGAAAGCACTCTGACGACCACTCCCTCCCACCACCCGTCGTAAAGGTACGCGTCCACCGAGTCGCTGATGTTGAACCTCCGGACATGCTCGCGTGGCGGCGGCGGGCGCAGGTTCACCACGTCGAGCTCCTCCACTAGCGGCTTTGTCCTGTTGTTGGTGGTCCTTAGAGTTTTGTACTCGACCAGCGCGAGGTTCCTCTTGCGTTTTGAATTTGGTGGGCGGATTACTTTGCCTTCGTAGAACGCACGGCGAAAAGCACCTTTGTCGCCATTGATCTCGACGTCTGCTCCATTAAAGAAGTAATCCATGCCGGTTTCCTTTGCCGGTCGTAAGATAGATAAGAATTCTTCGCTACAACAAGATGCTGATTGTTTCTGGTGCTTCGAAGAGTTCTTCTTGTTGAACTACACTAGGGGATGGAACTACTGTAGGGGATAAGAATTCTTTGCTGCAATGATACAGATTTCTCACAGTGTTTTGAAGAAGTATTCTTGTTGAACTGGTAAACAGCTTATTTTGGGGCAATTTTTACGACGGCTTACTTTGGAGCACTTGTTACGGAAACCAGTACTGTATATCATAAATCTTTTGACCAACACATGTATCTTTAACTGAACTTATCTCTGACTCCTCACAAAAAGGAAAGTTCAACTTTGAGCATCATTATTGGGTCAAAGATACGTTAAGTGAATTTTTAAGGATGATTAAGAGCTGCGGATAGGGTAAAAATAATCTTACCCAGCGTTTGGCTACGCAATTAAGGGACAAATGGATGATGAGGTTGGTGGTGGTTGATATATATGTTGTCGTGGCGATTCATAGTGGGTGACAGAGGTTGGTGGAGGTGGTGTGTTTAAAATTCTGGGATCCATAGGCTTGTGGGCGGTGGGCAATGATGGTGGTTTTGGGTACGCCAATTGGCTAATGGGTGGTTGCGTGCTTGTTGATACTGGTTGTCTCAGCTGATGTGGTGGTGGTGGGTTCAAATGGGTGGTTGCTCGTATGGATGGTTGTCGTTGCGGTGCATGGTGGTAGTGCGCGTATTGGTGAGGTGGTGTTAATGGTGTTAGAATTGTGGTGGTGGGCTTAGGATGGTGGTTGCTGCCAGTGGTAAAGGCGGCAAGATAATCCTATCCGTTACGATGCCAAACGCAGGACAAGACTTATAACTAATCTTCCCTTATCCGACTGGATATAAGGTCCCCTTTTGTAATACTCTGGCTAATAACCGAACGCAAAAGAAACGACCGTGTTGCACAAGTCTTTTTGCTTCCTGCTGTCACTTTTGTTTTTAAAATTGTTTTGACATTTCTTAAAACGTAATTTGTATGAATTTTCATCTTAAGATGAACATCTATGGTGGTTGGGGTGGTAGGGAAAGGGGAGAGAGGGCCAGGAGGCGATGGAGGATGCTATGATAGTAGGGGTGATAGGGAAAGGGGGGAGAGGGGGAGACATCGATAGAGGCTACGGTGATTGGGATGGTAAGGAAGGAGGGGGGGGGGAGAAGAGGGAGGCGGCGATGAACGAGATGGAGAGAGAGGCAGCAAATGTATGGTGAGGGGGGAGTGAGAATGAGAAATGAAAGTGAGAGAGGAGAAGTCAAAATTAGAGAGGTGAAAGTCAGAGAGGGAAATGAAATTAGACTTAGCAAAATCGGTCTCTAATTATGGTCGCTAAGTTTAGCGACTATCGCGGTTGCTAAATGTCTTGCCAACTATTTTATTAACCCGCCATAATGTGTATACGCTTGGCAACTACTTTAAGTAGCAGCTGCTAAAGCCGTCGCGAAGTTGTAACACTACAAGAAAATATGTCATTTGTGACAAGTTTTTTAGTGACAACATAAAAGTTGTCACTAATTATCACCAACTGTGACAAGCACAAATGTTGTTACAATTGGTCTGTCATAGTGTACTATCTAATAACGACAAAGTTGTCGCTTATTTTGTCACTAGTCATAAATTTGAAAAAGCAATAGTGACAACGTTAGAAGTATTGTCATTGTTTTAGTGAGCGATAGTGACAAAATTTTTATGTCGACACAGTTGAAAAGAAAAATAAATTATGACAAAGCTATTATTGTCACAAAAATCTTTAGGCGGGATGCAAAATATTTTGGCGGGATGCAAAATATTGTTTCCCGGTTCCATTTCATTCTAAGTCTTCTAATACTATCAAAACACAAAGACACACTCCGTACGAGCTCCAAGACCTCTCTCTCACTCTGCTTGATCGACTCGATCTCCTGCGCTCTGTCTACGGGTATCACCATTCGGATCTCGCCACAAAATCAATTCCCAGGGTGTGAGGGGTGGCCAAATTCCGCCGTGCTTTCTCAGGTTTGTAATGCACACTTCCTCTCTATCTCTCTTCTGTAGAATGGAGTTGGTGCAATTGGGGGTTCCGATTGGACCATTGATGAATTGTTTATGTTAGGGATTTGGAGGTAGAGGTTGGGGTTGTGGGGGTAGGGATTTGGGTTAACGCGATTGTGAACTGTCTCCGGCAGCGGCGCACGACCCGGGTCGCCAGCGGCGCCCGCACGACCACTGTCGCTGGTGGCACTGTCGCGTTGCAACGAATTTTTGTGAAGTCGTTCAAGAACTATTTGGTTTTTGGCCAGTTTTAGCGAACTACCCAATTTACGAACAAACACAGTTAGGCATAGTCTTTAAGTGCCACAAAATCGTTTATGAAGGCCCCTTTGTTTCTTACAGTGGCATGGCTGTCAAAATTTCTTAATCATTGACCTTAGTCATGCTATTAACTTAGGACATGTTCTACACTGCTTGGTCTTTGGGCCCATGAGGACTCAATTTAAGAAATGGTAGAAGAGGAAACTCCTTGGATATAGTTGTATGTTATTCATGAATTTGAATGCTTTGACCAGTCCTCATAACTATCAATGTAAAACTTGCGTTGTATTACATGTTAAATGGTTGATTGGCTCAATTAATGTTGGTATTGAGGGTGCAAACATTTACAATCATTCCTGCATTGTTAGTTATTACACATGAATATGAAGCAGTGATTTCAAATATTTTATGTACCTTTCATACTTGTGTTTGCCTTTATTAGAGCTTGGTTGAGATTGATTTGTTCTTGACTTGTGTTTGCCTGGTTAGAGTCTCGTTGAGATTGCATCCTGGTATAGTCAGGTTAATTTGTTTAGAATTCGTCAAGTTTCTTCAACAAGAACCAAGCTTTTGGAGCTAATTAGTTTGTTATTAGAGAAGTCAAAATCAAGCCCAATGAAATTGTGTATATGCTTAAGGAAGTCAATGCTTAGCTTGACTCTGTTTTTTTCATCTCTAATTACTTTTCTTTCCTGAAACCCCCCACCCTCCCGCACACGCATAAAAACAATAGAAATGCATCTTTGTGTGATTAATGCAACTCTGATAATATTCATTTTGAATCTTTCAATATGTTCATGTATCAGGTGAGCAAGAATATTATGTTCTCTTCTTCTTTCCTGCCTTTCCACGCATAGTGCTATGGACCCACCTCCTTTACTGCCCTTCTAGGCTTTCACACACCAAGGGTACAGATTTTTTAACCCACCCATGCTCCCCCCACCCTACCCTCCTCACACATGAAGTAATCTGCTTTAGTCTTATATTGCTGCAGTGTGGAAGTGTATGCTCCACTAGCTCCCTCCAACAACACCTGCACATAGCTTTTATTATGTCAATAATGGGAGTTTTTGGCAATATTGCTGTCGAGGTAGAGTTATAGAGAACACCAGAGTAATGGTATTACACAGCAATAAAAGCTTACTTGAGATATGAGATAGGCTATGGCAAAAGAATGAAAAAAGGGCCTGCTTACACTTTGTCAGATACTTATGGTAGATTATACATGAAACTCCCACCCTCCTCACACATGAAGTAATCTGCTTTAGCCTTATATTGCTGCAGTGTGGAAGTGTATGCTCCACCAGCTCCCTCCAACAACACCTGCACAGAGCTTTCATTATGTCAATAATGGGAGTTTCGACAATATTGTTGTAGACTTTGCTTTATTTTTATGTTAGAATTTGCTTTATTTTTATTTACAAATTCTTTTATTAAAGCTTTAAAACCTTAATTTATTTTCTTTATTTATTCTAGTCAATGTAACCTATTGTATTAAACCTTGTCATAATCTTATTCATAGTTGCCATTTATTAAGTGTGTAGCCCCTAGTCTCCTTCTACTATAAAAGGAGACCACTTCTACCATGGAGAATACACACATCAAGACATGTGCTTGATATATTATATGCTCTTTATATTCTCTATAACTTCGATTTTTGGGCAATTTGATCGAGTTAGTTTAATGGTCTTCCTATGAACGCACACATAAAGAAGGCGACACTGCGAGCCTTGCGCTTTATCTTGGAGGGTTTATCGTTCATTTGAACCCATGCGTAGGGAGACGATAAAGCCTTTAGGACATCAATTTTGTCGCAACTCTCATAGGCTAGCGTAAATTACTTTTAATTCTCTATATCTTGAAATTGCATGCTAGTTAAAATAATTAACAATTTGTTATACGTACTTGTATGCTTATAATATGCTTATTTTGCATGCCTAATATATATTTATTTAGCCATAGGTTTTGGTTATTTTCATGGTTAGATAATTATATGCTTTAGTCATATTTTTATGATTAATTGTTATGTGAAATTAACGTAGCAAACCCAAGCTATTTTCTCAACAATTTAGCCCTGCATTTTATGGCGGTCGCTAATTGCGGTCGTTATGGACCTAATTTTCTGTAGTGCGGCTGTAACAAGAGAACTGTGGATAGTTTTGAAATTACCTTGAAGATGTTTTCTACCTTGGATCCAAAACAACAATTCTCAAAACCAGTTCCTGAGAAGGCTTGCCTAACATGCTTTCTTCCTCATCAAAAGAACGCATGAAGAAGTGGAGACGAAAGGGTGGAACTGTAGAAATACGTTTCATAGGTATTAAACATCGAAAAACAATTACTTTGCTTTGTGCAAGTTGAATGCACAAAATTTTTGGCTGCAAACTTGCCTTAGACCATCGTGTTACTCTTGGGTTAGTTTCGGTTTTGAAATGCAGGTTCAGTGCCAAAAGTGGCAAGCACAAGCAGAAAAGCAAAGAAACAAACATTTGTTGCATGGTATGAATTTGACATGAACTTTCAAATGCCTTCAACAACTCCACCCCTTCATGTTGCAGAAATGCGCACCAAAGCCATTAGGTCAGTTCTCTCTCAAGGAGAAAATGAACTTCGCCCATTCAAAAGGTTTACATAATGTCGAAATCCCGTACTAACCACTGCTTTACATAAGTCATCTGATAAAGTAAGTTCTAAGCCAAACTAAGCATGCAGACCTTGATCAAGGCCATTCACTACTATATTAATGGGGAACAAGGTTCGTCCTCAATATCGTACGCAGCGACACGGTCCTCTTTCAGTTCTAATAAGCACCCGTCGCAGAAACAATTACCGCAGCTGCATCAAAATAAGTGTGTGGCTTGGGTTGATAATAATGTGATAACAACTTCAACACTTGATAGTACGTGAAACAAAAGCGACGGTTAATTTTACTATATACAAGCTAAGATATGATTTTTCTTTCTTTTGAGAAGGAATATCGATTAAGGTACATTGAGTGTCAAATAGGTTCCCCGCTTGTGATATTGCAACATAAACACTAGTTAAAAAGATTGACGTACAAAAGTTAGCTAGATTGCGCCCTCTCGAACGACTCGTCCAGAAAAAAGGCTATGCGAGATGTCAAGTCCAAAAAGCCATGAGATGTCAACTCCTTTCCTTTCTTGCCTAAAAAAAATTTTTTTGCTAGAAAAGAAAGAAATGCAGATAAAAGCGGTCATTTTTCACTAAAGCTAGTTTTGGAGAAAATATTTGGTGGTTGTCTATCACCACGTCATCAGCTTACGTGATATTAAACTACCGCTTATACTTTGTCAACTAATCAATATTTTAAATTAAAAGACAACTATCCAGTTGGACAATAAACCTAGGTCACAATTTACCATGGTTAAAAAAGTTTCATATTCGAACAGTCCGCTCATAATTTTCTACCACGTAAATCATGGTTTCCATTGATATATGCTTTCATTTCTAAATTGTCGTTCTCTTTCTTCAGCTTCATCTCCCATCTCTCTCCCTTTCATCTCTGTCGACAACCTCCACCGCTGCCATCTCCCATGAGCACCGCACGTCTACCATTTCATCTACTGCTATCTGATATCCAGTTGTCCCCATCTCTGAGAGAAACTCTCATCCCACTTCTTCATCTTTATTCCCTTATATTTAGTCACTCACGGTTGAGCATTCATAAATGGCCATTGGAGATGATGGCAGCCAATTCATATTCAACTTCATCATATTTCTTCTTTCAAGAGTTGATTGTATGGGCATGTGGAAGCTTCATGTATAATACTTGGGTGGTTGCTGAAGTGTGGATGAGAAATACGGAGTATGTTTTAAAAGAGAAGAAAATTAATTGGGTTGAATCATTTAGAGAGTTTGGAGTGAAATCTGAATATTGTCAAAGTACAACAACTACAATCTGTTCTATAACTTTGAGAATTACAATAAACTTGACACACACATCAAGTGTTTCACCATAATCAGGTTGAGGTGAAGTGCCAAACCTTTTACTATCACTACGTCAAAGTTAAAACGCTTGAACAGATTTACTGATGGTTTATTCAATAGACATGGGGATTCCTAAAAAGTAAATTACATTTTCAGAAAGCATCTTAAACAGATCTAAATAGTAGCTTTCTTGAATCCTTGGAAGCATCAGGGGTGGAACCAGGAATTTTTTTCAGGAGGTACAAAAATTATATCGAATTCACCAAATTTTTTTATTAAAAACAATTAATTTTTGTTTCACATACCATTAGGAATTTCTTTCTTATTTAGGGTTTTCATAAGGTTTGCTGCCTAATTAATAAGTGAATTCTATTGATGTGGTAAAGTGCTAAAATGTTGTGAAATTATAATGTCTTGCTTACTGAAGGGGTGCCGGTTGCGGGTTGTCTTACAATTTCCATCTTAGTCGGCTAATCTTAATTTTATTTTTGAGAGTTGTTTTTTCAATTTGCACCATTAATTTTATTGGAACAGTAATAATCAATTAACAATATTCCCTGCGGCAACAGTAATGAATTTTAGTCGGCAACAAACAACAGTAATAAATTAATAATCAATTAGCATAATTAAGATAGAGTCTGTGATAAGTGATAAAATTAACAATAATTTACAGCAGTTGAAGAGCAACAATAATTAACAATATTAAGGGAGTGTACAAAAAGTTATATACCAAATACTCCACCGTCTCCACGTCTCCACTCTCCACAAGCAGTCAAAGAGCAGCATTGCAGCAGCCAGGCAGCCAGGCAGCCAGCGGGGATCGTCAGCGTCGGCGTCGGCGCAGCGTCAAGCACTAGAGCAGGTCAAGCAGCCAGCCTGAGCGCGGTTGCCGGCAGAGTGTGGCCGTGAAGGGCTAGATCTGGCGACTAGTTGCCGGTCGGACGGAATAGCCGACATTTGAAGTCTCGTAGTCGCCGGTCGACCGTTCTTCAAGAGTTCAAGATCTGGTCGTTCGTCGTCCCCTTGTCGAAGATCTACTGTCTGAAGGTGTCAAGGTGGGTTCAGATCGCGTCGCAAACTCGCGGGAAATGGCCAGATCTGGTCGCCGGTCAGAGTGGCTCAGTCCACTGTCCACCGGTGAGAGAAAGAGAGTGCTTATTGTGGGTCTCGGGGAACGGGGTATCTGGGATTGGGGAACGGCGTCTCGGGGAACGAGAACGGGGTCGGTGCGATTCCAGAAAACCAATATATATATTTTTCAGAAGTCAGGGGTGCTTAAGCCCCCCCCGTCACCACGTAGGTCCGCCCCTGGGAAGCATGTCTTGAGTCGGAGGAAAGTCGCGAGTCTAGGCCCCGTTGATGTTATGTCTTGAAGGAATTGCCATTGATGAGATTTTCAAGCCACAACATGGCAGGACTGTACTTATGACGGATACAAACCGTGGTGTTGAGACGGTAACCTTAGGTCCAACAAGAAAATAGTGGCAGGAAAACTTTGTGTTTGTGTGTGAGAGGAAGCGATGAGAGGCGGGTAAGAAGAAGCAAATGGTAGGATTCTCAGAGATGATGATTTTCATTGTTGATTCTGTTTTGTTATTATATATCTGAGTTAATGTAACCATGGTTAAAATTTACTATCAATGTGGATAATGATTTCACTATTTTAAAATATTGATTAGTTGAAAAATTATTAGTGGTAATATAACACTACATAGGTTGATGACGTGATGTTAGACAACTACTGAATATTTTCTCGTTTCGTTCGGCAGCATGCACGTGGTTTCCCAACAGATGACAGTAGCTTAATAAATAAATAAAAAGGTTGACCCGTGTGTATGATCTCACTTTTGACGCTTTTCAGCCAAGAGCATTGAGTATATATAAAATGAATTTTGAGTATATATTACATTATTATTCCTTGTGCATGCAAACAAATCCATACAGGGATTCCTTCTTCACGACACGACCGCGAGAAGGCTTATCTAATCATGCTAGGTGATGGATTCCTAAGACGAGAAGGGTTAGAACATCTCCTCTATAAATATTCGTCAAACTTGGGTTATTCCTCATAATTGAAACCTGTGATTAACCGAGTTTTAAAGCAAAAAAGAGCAGAAATTTCTTCTTCGCCCCCAGATTCTCTATACATTATTCTTAGATGGAAGTTGAGGTAGCAAGTGACAACTATGGCGCCGTGGTTTGGAATACATTGATCACGACCAACTATTCAAAGTAGAAATCCCATATGCTTTCAATGATCGAAAGCCAAGACTTGGAGGGCTCTATCAATGGCGAAGGGAACCACCCTGCTCGTGGAATATGCTCAACAGACGGCAAAGGAAGAATATGCAACCCCAATTTTGATGAATGGCGGGAAAACGATAGGCTCGTAAAGGACTGGATCATAAGCACGCTTTCCGAAGAGGTCATCTACTTGGTCGAGGGTTTGAGTTCTTCTTATGCTGTCTGGAATGCTATGGCTACAAGATTAGGTCTGATTCCTAAATCCGCTGTTACATCAAAGAAAGCGTGTTTGAAGGGATTCAAAACAACCAGGAAAAGGAAGTTGAAGAAGAAAAGGAATAAACCAAGTGAAGGTAAAAGATCAAGATTAAGATTATTGGGTGTAAAGATTACGAGAAAGAGATCCAAGAGTTTTTGGGTGATAGTGTTGATGTTTTCATTGATTTTGTTCTATGCTTTTTGTTTCTAGGCAAGATTATTGCTAAGAACGGTGTAACTCAAATCTTACTTTTTAATTCGATGAACGTTTTCATGGATTTTTGTCGTCCTTTTTTAATTTAACTGAGATTATTATTTTTAAATTTAGGTATTAGTTTTCTCAACCACGTTTCCTCTTTTAGGGAGGGAAAGGGACGTGAATTGATGCATGTATTGAGCCACAAACACACATGAAAGTGATAGCCAGGCAGCCTGGATTTAGGAAAAGGAAAGAACAAAGCTACCCAGCCCCCTGATCGTAAGAATCTTCTTCCAACCTCTTATAAAGTGACAATTATTAGTTGCTAAATATTTCTAGTGACTTTTCTGTTAACGCTTTCAGCGACAACTATTAACACCACTTTTTTAGCGTTACTAAATAAAAGTCACTAGAATCATTTAGTAATTATTAATTGTCGCTACATGGGAGGTAGGAGGAAGATTTCTTCAACCGGGGTAGCAGCCAATTTTTTTTTCAAAAGGAAAAGGTACTCATCAATTCTTTCAACATCAAAGCAACAAAAGTAAAAACCTTTTCGTATAGGTAGAAGGCCTTTCGAACACTAACCTCCCTTCGTAAATAGTCAAGAAAGTCGGTCACCCTCGAATGAATGTGTGGCTTCATCTCAATTCTCATAAATACACCCCTAAACGCTAAACTTTGAAAAAAAAAAAATTATGATGTGTGAGAATACTTATTGTCAATCATACTTCTTTCGCCGCAAAGAGAGCAAACTTGTAACAAAGAAACTCGAACATAATTGTCCAGTTTGTCATGTGCTTTGAAGTCTGAAGTATTATCCAGTTTTTAGAATTTGTCATGTATTCTGAAGTCTTAAAAGAAGGATGACAATATTATAAATTGTGTGATTAAGAAGAAAGTATAACCGCCATTAAAAGTAATATCCTCTGTCTCTCTACTTTTTATCTAGTCTCTTGTTATTTTTTTTATATTTGATGTCACAAGTCACCATCTTAGATAGAAAGATTGGAAGGTCAAAAGTGATATTACACCAAATTAAAAAGGATGCTCCTTTTACCATGACACACGTAATGCATATGTAAAAACGAAGTTAGCAATATGATATGTTTATGATATTAAGCTTGGTTTTTAAAATTTAGTTATATATATTTTTTATGAATTTTAAATTGTGAAAATCAAATTAAACATGCCCTTGTAGATAAGTTATTTTCTATTTAAAGTTTTTATTTTGTGTCACCTTTCAAAAGTTTTCTTAGAATGTCAAGTGTCACAATTTTAAAAATATATATAGATATATAATATCAAAAAAAGTGTTTTACCAAACAGAGTATTTTCTTTATAGACAGTCAGATAAATGCAAGTTTGAGAGGCTAGCCAAGCCAACATGCCTAGTACTCCCACTTGTGTAAGATTTGGCTCGGGTTCAATCCTCACGTACCTCTCCTGGCCACAAAGAAAGATAAACAAGTTACACAAGCAACTGGGTTAGTAGAAGGGTGAGACTATTTATACCCTACTTATCTATACTTACATGTTAAGTGACCATACATTATTACTTTATTGTCCAAAAATGTTGAAGGGTTAGGTACGACCTGACCACTGAATTATAACTTAAATTTCATTTTAGACAATAAACTTTGATTTATGTTAAAATAACTATTAAACTCGTCAATTTGTCAAATTAAGTCATTCCGTTAGATTCTGCCAGTCCAAGTCCGCTAACTGACTTAATTCAGGGTAATTCTGTCACACTCTTTTCTCTTTTCTTTTTCTCCCCCATTGTCATCTTCATCTTCTTTCTTCTTTCCTATTTCACATCGCCGAGCACCACCGCCACATGCTAGTCCATCCTAGATAAGTCTAACACCAACACTATGGCGCCACCACCAACCACCAAGCATAACCGCGGCACTAGCACAACACCATCACCAATCACAACCACGACTACACCACCAAGCGCAACCAGGGCATCAACAACGTAACTCCATCACCAAGCACAACTACGGCATCACCACACAATCACACATGCACGTGCATACGCGCACTCGTACATTCTGATTGAATTAACCCAGAATCACATACGCAGACACACTGATTAATTGTGTGTGTGTGTGTGTGTGTCTATATATATATATATATATATATATATATATATATATATTAGGATTAACCACAATAATATTCTGTGAGCAATAAAATAATCAGGACCCAATTCTGATGAGAAGATTAATATTATGCACACACCAAAAAAAGAAGATAAAAAATGTTGCCTTCCGATGTTACTCGTCCTTCGCTCCATGGACCTTTTGTATTTCGAGAATCCATGATTGAAATTTAGCTTATGGAGATGTTGATCTCACTTATTGTGTATATTCTAGTTCAATGTATCAAACAATACTTATTTAGACTAACGTTGTTATTTTGAGTTTGGACTTGATGTTCACATGAAGTGTGTCTTAGGACATTCAAGGAATTAAAAGAAAAAATTAGAATAGAATGGAAGCAAAAAAGATGATGACATAGGTCGTTGCGTTAATTCAAGATCCAGAGCAGAGGTGATGTACATCATTTTGTGATAAATATTGTCACTATTACTAAAATTTATAATGACGATTTTTTGTTGCTAAAAATATTTTGCGACACTTTTTTGGAACCCGGATTCTGTTGCATTTCCTTAATTTGGGTGACAAAACATGCACGTTGTCAAAGGGGGATGGTGACTAACTTAACGTTGAAACCTGTCTACCTCCATTTCTAGAAGTTGTCTTTATTGTTGGGTTGCATGTTTATTGTAATATCCTAAACTTCAGGAGCTGTTTAAAATAACTATCTGAGCTCCGAAAAATAAAAGGGTGTTAATTTTGAGCAGTGCTCTGGCATTAACAGCGTATGAGAGCTTAAAAGAATTTTGGGGCAACATATAATTTTGAAAACTTGTGGAGTGATTTTTGTAATTTTTTAAAAACCTTTGGGGTTGAAAATGTAAATTATGTTTCGCTTGTTGTTTTAAAGTGGAGTAGTTATTCGGACCAATAACCTTTTTACCTTTTTGTTTGTAAATTCGTCAAGTATGTTTTCTTATTCAAGGGTGTTTTCGCCGATTTCTTCCAGAGATTTCTTAATTCAAACTTGCTAGAATCATTTTAGCGGTGCATATGAAAAGATCATGAAAACATAAGTCAAAAAATAGTTTACACATGTTTGGATAAAGGGCCCTCATTTAAAAGTGAGCGAAATAAACATTTTCATCGTGTACAAAAATCCAACTTTCATCTTCCTGGACAGAATTCAACGATGCAGTCCGAGTAAATGTATGGCGGACTTGGGAGTGTTTAATGACAGCAGTGGTAACGCTAGGTTTGACACTAATGGTTTTGGTTTGTGTTGGAATAGTTAGTGACAAGGTGTGCGGTTGTTGTCCCATATTGAAAAAGTAAGAAGGATGCTTTATTTACCAAATCAATTAACTTTATATGGTGGGAAGAGTTGGAGGGAAATTCAAAAAATTTACTTGGTTTCGGCTTGAAGTAAAACAATATTGGGTAAATTACACTAAACACCTTTGAGGTTTTAAGTAATTACACTCCACTACCTCTATCTTTAAAAATTACACTCAGCTCAAAAAATAACTTTTTCTCTTACGGTGTTAATGGTGCAATGCAAAAAGACATGAATGCCCTCAGACTGTTTTCTTGCTTCTTCTTCTCTCCCCCTGAGCCCCCACGGCCGCAACAGCCTTTTGACCATTGCCCTTCCTTCGACATTTTACGCCGGCACCCTGCAGTGCCCCTTCCCCCGTCAGCACCCTGCAGCGCCCCTTCCTTCGGCATCTTCTTCTCTCCCCTCGTCCCCCGCGGTCGCAACAGCCCCTTGCCCTATCGCCCCTCCTGTTGCAACAGCGCCGCGCCTTACTCTCTGCTGACAGCACCCCTCCCCCGTCGGCGATGCCGACCCCCCTTCTTCCTTCTTCTTCTCTCCCCTCGTCCCTCGCGGTCGCAACAGCCCCTTACCCCGTCGGCCCTCCTGCTGCAACAGCGCCACGCCTCACTCTCCGCTGACAGCGCCCCTCCCCCCGTCGGGACGCTGACCCCCCTTCTTCCTTCTTCTTCTCTCCCTCGTCCTCCGCGGTTGCAATAGCCCCTTGCCCCGTCGCCCCTCCTGCTGCAACAGCACCACGCCTCACTCTCCGCTGACAGCGCCCCTTCCCCATCGGCGACGTCGACCCCCCTTCTTCCTTCTTCTTCTCTCCCCTCGTCCCTCGCGGTCACAACAGCCCTTGCCCCGTCGCCCCTCCTGCAGCATCTTAAACCGACGCCTCACTCTCCGCTAACAGCGCCCCTCCCCTCGTCGACAACGCCGACCCCCCTTTCCTTCCTCCTTCTTCTCTCCCCCCGCAGCCGCAACAGCCCTTTGCCCCTCCTTCTGCATCCCACGCCGGCAGCGTCCCTCCCCCCGTTGGCGCCCCCTCCCCATTTCCTTCCTCTTATCGCAGCTGCAACAGCGCCGCGCCGCCGCCCGCCAAGCCCATTAGCTTTTAGATTCAACCATAATCTTCCTTTTTTAATTGTTCTGACCAAAATGCCCTCCTTGTTTGAGTAAATGACAAAAGGGAGGGGGGTATTTTGGGTATGAAAATTGCATAAAGTGATGTGTCAGAGAATTGTTTCACGGAGTTGGGCCTTCCGTTAAATGTTTGTAGCTGTGTGTAATGCGGGTACAAACCTCGAGGGGACGGAGTGTAATTTTTAAAGATAGCGGTAGTGGAGTGTAATTACGTAAAACCTCAGGGATGTTTAGTGTAATTTAACCAACAATATTTAATGGTCAAAAGATAAGCACTTGGGTCTTGGTTGAAATTAATTAATTAATTTTAATTAATTTCATTTTAATTTATAACAGTTAACTGCAGTTAGTAGTTAATTGTATTTAATACCCAATAGTTATGTCCCTTGATGCCAAGGCATGTGTTCATTCAGATATAAATATATGTATATCCTTCACTTTTTAATAACCAGAAACATATTTTTCTAAAACTTGTTCTTCAGGAAATTCTGATTTTGCTAGTCAGAATTTCGTTTGGCATTGTTATATATCTTGGAGGAATCTACCATTAACCCAACAACAATCATAGTGGGGGCATATTTCCTTAAGGAAAGTGAATTTTCATGATCAAAAAACTTATTGCGTTTAGCCAACAGTTCGATCATACTTACATATTATACATTAGTACTTCATCTGTTTCATGGGATCATTTTTCCTTTTTTTTTTCCTTTTTTGGGAACTTTTGCAAATTCTTATGATAAATTTAGTACCGCATAAATAGATTTATTCCTTGAATGGGCACGCATGAAAAATTATTGGGGTAAGCTGTGTTGATTCTGGTGTATCGCAGTTCATATCAAAACTTTATCCAAAGCAAAAAAAAAACCATGGATACTCTTTGTGAGAATGAAATTGGTTACAAGATAAACCAGCAACGAGAGCTGGATCCTTGATACAACATTTGGGGCACTTGATACGCATCTAATTGTCTCTTTCAAAATTGAAGCAGTTTTCCGCAAAAATTCTGTTGTCAAGATATCAATAAACAAATAGAGTCGATGCTCTAAGAATGAATATCTAATTACTTAACAATCTTTTTTTTATTTTTATTATTGTTTTCAGGAACCAACTTCATTCCATACGATAGACTTTTAGTACTTTCCCACACTTCATACTTAATAACTTTTGAAAATTCTCGTGTACTGTTATTTAATATTAGCGGGAAAAGATACATATGTATGTTAACTCTATATCCGATAAAATATTTTTTCTTTGTAAGTTAATTTATAATAAAAATGGGAAAAGAAAACTCAAAGAAGTAAAAGATGTTATTAAAAAAAAAAAAAGGAAGCACAATTTGCAAATTACCTCGATTTGGCGTTAAAAAGTGTTCCAATTTTAAAGACGTCCACAACTTTTCTTTTCATTTTGACAAAAGCTTACTGTAACCGTGATATTGATGAGAGGTGTAAAGACGGATTAGACGAGAGAATAATACAACTTTACCCTCTATTGTGTGAAAACCGTCCTATCTCGTTAAATCTCACCCCGTCTGTTACACAACGCAATCTCTATCACCACTACACTGAAAAGAATAACTTAGTAAGTGTTGAGCATAACTTTTCTCTGTGACAAACAAACTCAAGTCTCGTCTTTTCTTTTTTGTTTTGTCAGCTCAGCTACGTAAACAACATGGCAGTGACGATTTCCAAAGAAAATCCCCTAACTCTAAATGGAGGAATTAATTTTGATGGTGAGAGAGACGAGATCATCCTTCTAGCCTGTATCATACCCTGAACAGCGGCACCATTTGGCCTTCCTTCCACATCTGTAGCAAAATGTAGTTCCACGTCTACATTTAAAAATACCAACAAGGAGATTAAAGATCAATCTCATTGTACCGCAACGGGTCAAACCTAAACAGAGAAATGGATTTGGTGTAATTTAAGCCAGAACTTAATGACGATTTCTTTCTTTCCGGTTTTTTTTTTTTTTTTTTGTTAATAAGAGAATAACATTGATAATTAAACGGTTACAGAGTTGCCCAACGGCTAGTAAAGGTCACGACATTTCCGTGACTCTGTGTATACACGACCACAAAGATCAGAAACTAACAACGAACCTATAGATCAGAAACCAATTACAATTAAACTAAAGCAGAACATATCCTATACTTTAGATTAACTTTAAGCAATAAGCGGAGGCCTAAAGGTTATAAAAACATGAAGTAAACTAAAAAGAAATACTATAAATCTAAACAACACAAAAATTACAGTGAGGGAGTCAACTGAAGTCGGACGAAAGACAAATATGTACTCGGCAATCAAAAGGATCACAATGCAAATACAAGAGGCAGGTAACCTTGCATGGTTCACAATATTTTGCCGGCGATTCCCCTCCAAAACACGGCCACCATTAGGCCGGGCAACAAACCAACAGTCACAAATCAGGCCTAAGCTAGAATCTATTTGACTTATTCCCCTCCCCCCCCCACCCGCAGGAGATCATGGCTTAACAAAGCAAAATCCTAGGCACCAAAACCTAGAAACAAAGCCTAGTAACCAAAACAGACACCCTACAGCCAACTAAAGAGCCCTAATTACTGCCGGCAAACATTCCGGCCGCCGCCGGTAGGATCCCGGTCACCGCCGGCTGAATTCTAACCACTGCCGACACTTACAGATCGAACCCGAGCAAAAGCAAACCACTTCAATCAACAATACAAACCAAACAATCCCATGACCATCACTCCGATCTAGATCTATCAGATCTAAAAAATCAAGAAAAACCCTAGATCTTCATAGATCTGAAGAAATCCGGTGAATCGGCGCTGGTGCAGACATCACCGTCCCCGATCATGGCTGGGTATGATGGCGCCGGCCACCGCATCGTAGTCGTCCACCGCCCTCCATCCTCGATTTGCCACCGGCCTCAGAAGAAGACCTCCCTCAGAGCATAAACTCACTAAAAGAAGAAACTCCTGTGACTTCGGATAGAGTTGTGAAAAGATTCAGTGAATTCCAAATGTGTTGGACAGTTCATCAGCGATGGAGTTGACTGAGCGTGCATGCTACTAACTTGTGCCAACATTGATTGTTAACGTACTGCATGGGATCTGTTACTTTACATGGAGAGCAACTTCTTGTTTACAATGAAGAGTTATCCACTTTTTGTAGAGCTGAAGGGGGCTAGTTGTTGCTAAAACTAGTGTATTTGTTGTTCGAAGGACAGGATCTAAGTGGGCCTTTTTTATTGCAAATGCACTTTGTCAGCAACAGCTACTTTCTCCAAGGGCAACATCACCCACAAAATTAATGGAAAGAATGATGAGGTACTCCTTTTGCACGGTTTATGGGAGTAAACCAAGTATCTCAGAGCTCCTACGTTCATCTTTTTGGACCAGTATTCATCCATGGTGTAAAAGATAAAAACCACTAATTGGCTTGAAGACGATGATCATCTGCAATGACCAGGAGTAGACACCGCCCAACCAAAAGAGCGCGCTAGAACAGAACCACCAATAGGAGAGCATCGGATGAGGGGATACTATTCTATCTTTTGGTTGGGGTTGGCGTTTGGGGGGGTGGTGAGAGAGGGGATCGGAAGATATCTGTGCAAGGGAGAAGCCATTCGCTAACATGACGCCGAAACCATACCCGATATGGACTGAGATCCCGGTATTATCCAGTAACAAACATGAAGCAATTGCCGTATACCAACCAGGGACCGATAAAAGAAAACAGCTGCTATACATTGGAGATGATACTCGAGATATACATGGAATCTGGCCACACAGTAGAGTTATAAAAACCTCACTCAAAGTGGCTCGGCCCTTGGCTACATATCTCCATACAAGAATGTACTGATAACAAAAAATAAAAGAACCGGTATTAGGTGATCCAACCCAGCCCCACGTGACCCTGCATCATAACACAACAGGTATCAGCCCTTCGCGCCAAATGGTAGTTAATAGAACCTAGAACATTGATAAGTGCCATATTGCACCAAAAGCAATTGTAAATCGAGGCAGCCTAAGAACTTTATGAAACCAGTGACCGAACATTGCAGACAACAAATTTCTTGTCCAGAATATTTTGGATCTAAATGAGTCATGGGATGAAGCAGGGAGATATATTTAAAATCATCAACCTCCAAATTTTATCATCCTTTTCTTTTTCCGGTTCTATACTTAGTGAGTACTGTTTAACAAATGAAACTCTGTTCCCTATAATTACCATGAATTTGCAAATTCATTTTGTCAAGCAGCAGCCACAAAAAGGGGAATAAAATAAATAAAAAAGGCGTGGGAAAAAGCTAGCAGTTGGCAACGATACGCACCAGGGTTTCCCAAAGTTTCTGATGTTGGTAATGCAGGCAATGACATCTCTGCCATCATATGAGCATATATCAGGCTATGAAGTATGAAAATTACACAGACAGACAAACGTATAAATAAGAAGAAACGTACATAGACTGTACGTATTTTGCTCTTATTGAAGTAACTAGAACTAGTAATAATTTGATAAACATGTCACCAACCAACTTACCAGGAGCACAAAGAGACAAGGAGGAAATAGAGGGTGAGGAAGGCCAAGGAGCTGCTATATTATCACTCAAGTCACATGTAAAGCTGAATCCTGTTGAATTGTCAAATACCACATCGGCAGGCAAGCTTCGCAGCAAGCACCCTGGAAAAACACAAGAAGATAAATACCAACTGCAAAAGAAAATTTATAGACGAAGAGGAATAGTGGACCACTCATGTTCTAGTTGATAGGGCTATCAACTGTGATGTTGCAAAATATACAAAGATGATATAACGGACCTTACTATCAATTTAGGTCTTATTGATCTTCCCCCTAATCTTAGAACTACGGGCATTCAAAACTTTTACACTTATTAAAGAAGAGACCTCAGCAAAATTCTAGATTTTGAAACACGTTCATCTTTGTATAAATAAAGGTAAATTAAGGGTTGAGCATGACCTAAGTTTATTCTCACTTGTTCAATTCACTTTTCCGCCACAAGATGCTAGCAACTCTATGGCATTAAAAGGGATAAATTTTCTTATTTCTTAACCAAAAAGTGTTCACTTATAAATAAATAAAGTAACCAAAAAGTGCCCTTATGTATTACTAATCGTACTGATTTGAGTAATAAAAGCGACAGATCGCCAGCCTTCCCTAAACAGACCTAAAATAAAACCAGTACACATTAAACTTATATCTGTGGCTAAATCAAGCAGTAATGGGGAACCTAAATTAACTGAAAGCAGGGATATATGAGGTACATGAAACTGCCACCTGTTTAATTTACTTGCGTGTAAAACATGAGATGGGATGGATGGGCTGGGGGCGGGGGAAGCCACTGAATAAGGACGAAGTACAATAAAAATAGCAGAAAGTACTAACCTTGTTGTCCATATGCTGCTCCAGTGCCGCGTTGCAGATCCACAATAGCAGAAAAAGACACCAGTTCAGACAGCAAAAATAGCAAATGTGTAGTGTAAAGAATGAAATTACAACGTAAATTTACCTTGAAGGCTAAAATCCTTCAGATCAACATCACAAAGCTCATAAATATCTGTTATAACACCGCCTTTCTGTAGCATGGACCCGAACACGATTGCACAGTTTATGGCTTGTCTATTGGTAATTAACATTTGCTTTTGGATCCCGGCTATGTAAGTGTTTAATGAGCTACAGCACGAAGGACTGGGAGCAGCTACGTTGCGGCATGCGTTAATTACTTCAGATGGTTGCTTAAAATCCAAAGGACAAACTGCATTGTTCAAGCCGTAAGTAATCCGAAGAACCATCGTAACCAGTTTTTGAGATGAAGCTGTAGATGGAACAAGTATGACCAAAACTTTGCAAGTGTATGTCTGTGGCTGTGGAAAGCCATAAAGGGATGCCTATTAGTTCATAATTGATGAGACGTGTTAAGGCTTTTATCTTTGTTTGAGACTGAAAATGATATTTTAAGACTTTCACACTCTACAGTCTCTCCATAGATTCACAACTGAATTGATTTCCCTTGTGCGCTTTAATGTTCAAAGGAATCAGTGTAGTTACTTATTGTTAGTTAATTCATTGAGATGTATCACCTTTTAAATATACAAGACTTTCTAATCACTTCTAGCTTTCCTCAGCAGAATTAATTCTGTTAAAAACGTTTACCTTCTTTGATATCAGTAGGTACTGTGAAAGCAAGTACAGGTAACCAAATGCATTTCCCCTGAAGGCCTGACCAGACTGGCGCTGATGTTCATTTTATCTTGATAATTCAAGATGCTATACCCATTTACTTTTTGTTCCATCAAAATTACTACCTCAATTGTTGTACTAGCCAAGACAACTAGAGTAGCATCCTAAGGTCATAATATTCTCAAAAGACGGATACAATGCCTTTGCAGATAACTATTACAAATTTCCAATACAAAATGAGCGCATACACAAAAAAAGAATAAAGATGATAAGACTGCATGTTCTGTCTAGGGATTTACTAAAATGCAATCAAACACACCTTATGAAGTATAACAAATTTCAAATATAAAATGAGCGCATACGCGGAAGAAAAAAAATAGATGATAAGACTGCATGTTCTTTGGTAAGGTACTAGTGAAATGAGATCAAGCACATTTCAAATATAAAATGAGCGCATACGCAGAAGAAGAAAATAGATGATAAGACTGCATGTTCTTTCTAAGGTAGTACTGAAATGAGATCAAGCACACCTTATTAATTATTGTAAAGAAAAATAACAGAGATGCAACGCAAGTAAGCTTTAGGTTTTAACCTCTTGTGGTCAACAGAAAAACCTCATAATTCAACACTGAAGTTTGTATAATGTGAAAGTGGGAGAGTGCGGGAGGGTTCAACGATAAGTCGATTTGAAAAGTTAGAAATATACGAAAAAGCAGCAAAGGTCTATTGCTTCATGGCATTATGACAATCCAGTCAATTGTGAATAGCTTGCTCCTAGAAAGAAACATAAGATTCTTATAAGATGCAAAAAAGAAACTAATAATGAAAGAGAAAAGAGGATGGAATAGCCAACATAGAGACAGACAGAGACAGAGAGTGAGGCCTTGATATTTTGCAGTGAGGTTGCTTATAAAAAACTTCAACAGTAGATTCATGATGGACAGGATAGTGAGGGCAGAATGAAGGCTTCGTTAATGGAAAAGGTTGGAGTTGGCCTGATATTAAACTTTTGCGAGTAACTGCATCCAGGAAAGTAGTGTCTTGAAATTTTGCACATCAATATTAGGAGCTAATAACAACAGCCAAAGGTTGAGGCAAGGTGTTTTTGCCGAAAAGAAGTTTTACTGGGACAAGAAACCCCAAGCATCCTAGCAAGAATGGAAAAGCTATGTTACATGGACTCTTCAAATGCGTGAAGTACCCGTGCTAGACACTCGACGTTTGGACATGGGTATGGTATGTGTGTTCGACACATCTCACAAGATATATATGCCACTAAGAACACTATCTTAAAGTGTTTCTTTTAATTTGTTATTGCTTTGAGATGAGATAAGATGTCAATTAAAACAACGTGAGTCACACAAAACACCATCTTAAGGATTCAAAATTGTAATAGGATATATTATTTTGCCCTGTCCCCTGCCTTGGGTTTTGAAAATTAGAAGAACCCGACACTTGGACACATATCCAACTTGGACACTCGTACCGAGTCCGTGTAACATAGTGGAGACGAAAAGATTAGAAGCCTATCATCCACTATTTCAAGGCTTCATCCTTGCAGAAATTAAACCATGTATAGAGCACAAAGCCAGATCATAACTCCATTGGACTGAAGTAATTGGATAGCATTTGCAAAGACTATTGTCATTCTCCTAGGAATCTAATATGGAAAATCCGAACTTTTTGACTAAGAATATTCAAGAACTGATAGAAAAATTTGAAAAGAAAAATAGACACTGAATTCATTATTTTACCCGCTTTGTTCCGAGATTAAGCTGCCTATTTAACTAGGTCATCTTTGCCCTTCTCAGCCAGTGGCTGTGTTTGGGGTTGGTTACTATGATACAACATTTTGTCATATCTCTTCTTGTTATAAGTTGCATATCATTGCCACCATAAACAGTTTTGCTATATTATAAATAGACTGAGGAATAGCAACAAAAGAGACTTCGGCTCTCTTTGTTTTTTCCACTCTGCTCCACATCATCTGTTACTGTAGTTTCATCTGTATTCTTTTTAACTCGGAGTGCATAGGTAATGTATACAGATTGAGAGGATTCTTTGCTGCATAGCGACACCCCCTTAATCCTTGTATCTTCTGAGTGGAACACTGTTAGTAGTGTAGAACGAGGCGTATCTGCTTGATGGTAAGAGCACCCTTTCGCACCTCAGTCGTTTATTCAACAAGTTTTCCAGAACCAAAGCTAACTGTTTTATGATTTAAATTTTGATGTCATCTCCGTATGTAATATTTAACTTTAACAAATAACAATATGGGTCATGAGATATTCAAGTACGATTCAGGAAAAGGAAGTAAATGGACGATTGAGGCACGCAAGGATGCGCTTCCCCTAGATAAGATACACGGCCCTTGCGCAATATTGGGAATCAGCGTCTGCTCCAAATATACAACAATAGTTAAACAGAAGATGATGTAAAGTAGAATGGAGAAAACAAAGAGAGAGGTAGTCGTTTTTGTCGCTATTCCTTAGCCGTTTGTGGTACTTCAAATGACAAGGTATGCAACTAATTGAGAAAAGAAATAGGATAAACATGGTTGGTTTCAAGGAGATAAAATGGAAACAACCCCAAAGCCACCCATGGCTGAAAAGAAAAAGGTCACCAATTACTTATCAAAAAGGAATAAGATGGCCAAGTGAGATAAGCAGTTTATGAACAAGGGGGTTAAATACAACTTGGAAATCTATTTCGTTTCAGTTTTCCTAACAATAACTTTCAATAACCATAACCCGCTAACAAGACCTTTATCTGGACCAATAGTGTTGCCCAGAAATTACTGAAATTTCCTCGTAACATAAAATTGTTACAGCAAACTTAGATATACATGCCACAATAACAACTGGTTTCTTGGTAATTGTTTTGAAAGGACTTGAGATCTTAGAGCTTTACAACTAAAAAAATCTAGAGATTCAATTCCTCTCGACTTTACTTGAAGGTTACCTACCAATCTGGATCAAGAAGAAATTGGAGGGTGGAGTAAAATTAGAACTTAGGAATTACACAACTCCAAAATACAAGTCATGGACCACAACTATTGCACATTTTATAGCGGCAAACCCAAATACACCCAATTTTCAGAGCATGAGAAACAAAAGATCAACCAGCAGCAATCAAACTTGAAATAAGCACAAGAAAATGTCTTTCGAACGAAAGAAAGAGTAGATCCTGCTAACTAGATCCTGTCAAAGTTAGCAGTCGAAGGCGTATATCCTAATGTTCCTCGCAAATTAAAAATTCACAAGTAGTTCGCAGTAAAAGAGCAGTCAGTACCTTTGTTCACTTTGCATGCAGATAATATCCGAAATGCTGTGTTTGCAGCATCTGATGAAAGTTTCCTGGAAATCCACGAATACACCACGCCTTTACAATCATTAAGAACATCAATATTGGTAGGCTGTCCAACTGTATTCCTATTGTCACTCATCAGTAACTGTGACACTGAGATCTGAAGTGCAGCGTCCTTAATGGCAGGCTGGCACACTGGCCTGCAGCACTCCTTAAGAGGATCCACGGTACTGCAAGCCTCCAATAATTTGCTTGTGTTCACTTTTCTTTCAAAGGTCATTATGTCCTTCACAGGACAGGACCCACCAGTGAGATTCGATGACTTTACAGAACAGATAGTAGGTATCGAGCTGTTTGCCCCTCTGCTGCCTAATATATTAATAATATCTTTGAAACAATCATCAGCTACCGCATTTTGCAGAACTAAATTATCAGAACTCAGGCTGTAGTAACCCTGGAATATGTGAAGAAAACTACTAAACTGAGGGCAACAAACGACATTTCCTACAAGTGCCGCTAAAGGTTGAGAACAATCAGAAGCTGTTTTGTCCATGATACTCGAAATAGCAGAGAAATTGACAGGACATCTTCCGGTAAGTACTGGAATATATGTAGTTGGAAAGGAAGGATACATTGGTGGTAAACTCTCCAAAGGAAAAGGGTTATGTGGAATAACAGAAGGTGAAATTTGAATTGGTTCAAAAATGCTGCTACTAGGATGACTAGCTAGCATAGACATTGAAGAAATGCGACTTGGCCCAGGTGGAACTTGCAGAGCCATTACATCTTGGAAGCCAGACAACCAGAATGTGAAAAACAGAAATTGATGGCACAATGTACCTGCAATTAAATATGAACCTACCGTCAGAATTCAAAGATAATTCACTGTAAGGACTACCATTTACAAGATGAACAATATAGATGGGCACAGGCACATAGAAAACTGAGACGGTGAAAGACGCCAGAATTTAATAGATAAGTAGCATATATGAGTCCCAGCAAGTTAGCATCCGTGTCTATCTGTGTGAGATGGGGTAAACAGAGAGAACAATGCTGAAACAGTTGCATGCCACTTGTTCTTGAAGAATCAATTAACAACATTACAAGAACCAATAATGTGTCTCTGTACATAGATATGCTTCTATGTTTCAAAATGTATCCTTTATGGAATATACCTAGTTAGATATCAGATTCCAATCTTTGGATAAATTAAGATGCCAAGCCAATGGTTAAGATATATAACTACTTAAATAATAGCATCAAAGCTAGGAGAACGTTAATTGTATCTCTCATAAATCAAATGTGATCATCTTTCTTTCTTCCACGTAAACAAGTCCCATCAAAAACAAATCCCAGAGATGTCTCCTTAATCAAAATCCACATGATGTGGTGAATCACTATGATCGTCTCTCTATCTCCTAAATCGAAGAGTTTCTACTAACTCAAAAACTTCATAATACTCTGTCTGCACTTTGTCATACAATAAGCTTTTATAACCCACCCGTCTCTCCCTTGGTTTTTCAACATTGGCAAACACTAAAAGACTGATGATCTCTCACTCTTTTTCTTGGTAGCTACTATTTCCATGTTCAAATGACATACTGCGCACTTCCTCTTTTCAGGACTAATTCATGCTTACATGCCAGCGAAAGCATCAAAATATTGCCTAGGTTATTGAAGAACATACCAGTATTCCACATTTTGTCTTTTTCCCGTATAAACTGTGCATTTGCAGCGAGTAAGAGCTTCTCCTGGGACACAATTTCAAATGTTGTTCATTATAACCTCTTGAGCTCTAACTGATGGTTGTTCATTAATTTCAAATGTTGTTCATTATAACCTCTTAAGGAGGTGGATAACTGCTTCTAGGGCTCTTAAAGACAAGATAGAGCTGATATCTAGAAAGTCAGAAGTTCTATAATATTAAAACCATATTCTTCTGCAGCCTTAACTGGCAAAAAGACCATAACAGCTTTAAGAATACCTACCAACACGTCCATATAGGCAATAGAATTACAAAAGGACTCGGAGGACTCAGAAAGTATAAGCTCAGCGGACCCAAGCAACTTTGCTTAGGATTCTTACATGCTGCATCAATCTGCCCGAGTTGAAAAAGACTCTGCTTTAACTAGAAGACCTTGAGAAATACGTGTACAATCTTTCTCAGCTTGTCCTCGGCAACGTAATCTTCCTCAGTTTGTCCACAGCAATCTATTTCACTAAGAATCGCCTATACAGGTTCCTCTTTTAGATGGAATTTCCTTGCTGTTGTTTCTTTTCTTTTTTCTTTTTTTTTTGGTACAAAAGAGAACGAACAAAGACTAGGACCCTATTTCTTTTGCTCAATGACCAGCCCGAGCATCTGAGCTAAATTATAGCAGAGAATTTCTGGGGGAGCTTTAATCACTTGGAAACCAACTTTCCCTGCTTTGACTATTTGACTGGTTTATCAGCACACAAGTTTACTTCTCTCCAAATGGACACGGAACGACATTCCTAATCTTTTATAAGCAGGTCTCAGATTCGAGGAAATCAGGAGACGTTATCATCAGGATCACAGGGCATGTTTTTCTGCTTCAAGCGCTTGCAACTTGCAGTACATCAGATTCAACAATAAACTTTCGATGCCCTTACCGCCAGGGCACATAAACCTAGCCAGATGGCCCAAATCTCTACCCAGCGGCTGTTAGAGGTATCTTATTCTGTATAAAACGAACTAGCCAATGGCAGCAGTCGTTTATACAAATAGCATCAGTACACATCCAATACATAGACTGCCATCTTGGAAGATCGTCAAACAACTCATCCAAAGTTGTCAGACTAGTCAAACCCCTACATGCATACAAGTCTGCAACATTAAATAGTGGGCTGACTTGTACGTCATATGACAGCTCTAAAACAAAAGCATTCAGGCTAATTTGCTTCAAAATTTTGCACAGGCCAACCTTTTTCCAATTTATCTTGTGCTAGGCTGCCTTTGAAATCTCTATCGCCTCGCATGCGCAAGTAGCATATCACCCTCCTTGAGTTCTTTGAAACTACGATGTTGATTTGCTGTAGCTGCATAAGATTCCTAGATTGCTTTGATGGCCATTCTTACTTACTCACAACCTTTTACATGTTCAGCAAAAGCCTCTTATTCCTCACCAATACAAGCCTCTATGGGTACGGGGGCGTAAATTAAGAACATTTTTAGGATTGAGTCCATATGCAGTTTCAGACAAATCCTCCTTGTCGTCCTGTTGATCTACTCGAGATAATAGAATCACAACCTTTTACTTGAGATCCAACGAGGCATCGTAGCATCTGATCAGTTGATAGATAGATTCATGCAAGATTAATGTAAGAGATGTCTGCAGCAACACTCTAAAACTCCAGGATGAAATTGACGTAGGAGCATCTCAGAAGCATAGCATAGCTGCCTCAGCAAGCTGTGCCAATACTTTGTTATTTTTAAGTTGCTTCTTACTAAATTAGGTTTCTAGATTGTTCCGGTAGTTTTGTTTCCGTAATGGAAGTATTTGCTTACGTAATGGTAGTATTGTCTTTCTTCTGTTTAGGGCAAGGAAGGGTGGTTCACATTATAAATGCAGAAAGAGAAATACCAATGGCCGCAATTAAGGCTCAGCAGAAATATGAATTTGCAAAGTAAAAGGTTTGAATGGTATATTTTGCAAAGTTGGTAACATACCTTTAAGACGAGTATCAGCCTTTACACAATCCATAGATCCACTAACCCTTTGGCGACATGTAGATTTGCAAAAGAAGCCCCTAAGATGGTTGCTGGCACGTTTAAAAGCAGATCTCGGTAACATACAAAAAGCTGTACCAATTCAACCGTGAATCAATCTCTAGTCATTTCGGGAGAGGGGGGTATCAGGTAACACAAATTACTCACAGAAAATGTGATAGCAGCAATATAATATGCTTCCCTCTGCTCTGAATCTCACACCGCAAAGTTATAACTCTTTTTTTTTCTTTTCATAATAAAAGGTGTAACCGGGATGGCCAGTTGCCTCTAAAAGTCTAACAGCAAGATATGAGCATAATATTAGCCCCATCAAGAAAACGTGAATCTGGAATGTTGCAATCGTGGTTTATAAGGCTTGTTCTGCTCTTTATTGTCAATCAGGTCACTTCGCGGATAGAACTCATGACAACAAGATGGACTTGCATAAGCAACACAAAGACTGAGCTTGGTTGTAATTCCACTCCTAGCGAGTTTCCTCGGTGTAATTAGCTATACAAACGAGTAAAGCGCCCCATAGAAGGACATCCGAACAAAATTTAGGGATCAAGTTTCCCAAGGATAAAAACCTACAAGCAAAGAATAGTCGAAACAAAACCATTTATAACAAGGCCTACAAACAGCGTACTTCAGAAAGTTTATGCATTAAACATACACCTTCGTGGAAAAGGTAAAACATAAAGTAAAAAGTCGAAACCCTAGATTCGTTTCACACTAATCAAAACACTTGCAAGTTCAGTTATGCACATAAACAAAAGGAGAATCTCATGACTGATACTTCAACCTATTCGCACAATAACAGCTACATAAACCCTAGAAGGACAAATATGTGGGTAAGTGTGTGTGAGTGTGAGTGTGAGTGTGAGTGTGTATGAGTGAGTGAGTGAGTGTGTGTGCAGTGTGTGTGTGTGATTTCACATGAGATTTGGCATTTTGAAGAACGAGGGATCACGTACTTACAGCTGGCGTTCTGTCTCGAAAAAATCGACGGCCCGAACTGGTTGGACCGCCTACCGATTCCGTCCGGTTCAGCTCTAGAGGAGGCGCAGCAGGTGCATGGTGGAGCTAACTGCGGCGGGGCGTCGACGGCGGCTGCAGGCCGAGGTCGGCTGCGATCGCGGCGGATAAGCGGCGGCGGTCGGCGGTTGCCGCAAAAAGCATCTAGTGGAGGTGTGTGGGGGTGGTGTTAGCTGGAGATGACGACGATGATGATGAGAAGACAAAAACTTTTGGTATTAGGCTGTGTTTGGTTGCAGCACTTTTCCACTTTTCTAGTAAAAAGCTTTTTGCCTGTGCGAAGGGCAATCCTGTAAATCGACAGGGTTTGCTTCCAAACAGAAATCCTGGTCGACGGATGAAAGTAAGTGGGAGAGTGGAGTGGTGGGCTTCATTCGGGGCACCCGCTCCCCGAGGGCCCATCAGACCACCTGATTTTGACCATGTGGGTCAGCTCCTGTAGTGGGATGCAGCAAACCGAGTCGGGTCACACGTCACGCCCAAAGTTGTATTGGGTTTCGTATCTGGTCATTTAAAGCCTGTGTCATTTTGTTCCTCGTATGTTTGACAGTTTTAGATTTAGCTGTGATAGAACTAAAAAAGTCCGAGAGAAAAGAGAATTCTTATGTAGCTATTATATTCGACGGTTTCAGACGGTAAAGAGTATTAGTACCGGATCACATAATATTTTTCTTAGACCTATGGCATGCATCGAGTATAGGATTTATGTTACAATTCACCTATTTGAGCCGTTACTTTGGTTTGTTACAGGACTGATTGAATGAAAGTCGGCTAGATACACTAGTCAGTTATTATTTTCTTTTGAAAAATAAGCAGTTATTGTATCCAATCAAGAGGATTTACGGCCAAAAGGTATCGATTTCATCCATGACTCGAATTCTTCTGCAACTTAGTATCACTAAGAATATTACCAATAGTTTGGCCAATACTGCGCTCACTCACTAACCATTTTGGAACGACTTTGCCAGTTCTATCAGTCTTTGAGTATAGATCAAGTTATGAACTATTGGGCTCTGTAAGCCTTCCCTAAACGATCATTTTTCAATCGATACAAAATCCTTAAATACGCTAACTATGAGTTTTGGACCAAAAAATTATCTTCCATAGGTTCAAAGAAAGCATGAGATATGGAAAAGAAAGCACCTTGAACCAAAAGAAGAATACACTATTAATGTCGCGGGAGAGAACACAAAGAACTGAGAGTTACCGGGGTACCTAAAAGTTTAAGCTAATAAGACTTGGTTCCAACACGCGTCCAAATCCTGGACATGTGTTGGGCAGAAGAGCTAGTGTTGAGTAGAGGAGTTAGGTTCCTTTTTTGATTTTAGAGGGAGGTCTTAGAATAGACATTTTTTTCATGCAGAAAAAAACAAGAGCGTGAATATTAGATCCATCAAGGTGAGTTACTTGATGATACTTTTACTGTTTTAGTGTAAAAGATTTTAGTTAAGGTATAAAAGATCAAAAACAAAAGAAGCATGCTCCTTTCTCTTACTAGACAACTAAACAATTCCAGTTCTTTGCTGAATGTGCTCCGGATTCCGTTCAAGCATGATTTTAATGTAATTAGAAGTTAGAGTGTGTTTGGAACCATGTAATTGATGGGATTTCATTTCAAATTTTCAAATTTTGTTGTTTGGAACATTAAAAAAAGGAATTGGAATTGGATTTCATGGGATTTGACTAGATTTGATTCTATAGTGTGAAATCCGATGAAAAATGGTCGGATTTCATGGGAGTTCGATTTACTTGAATTAAAAGTAATTATTTATATATCTTACCCTTTTTCATGATCTCTCCAACAATGAACCCATCACCACCATCTTCATTGCCGCTACCGCTACATCACTTTTACTACCACCACCGGCACCATTACTGCCACCACCACCGCCACCATCACTATTACCACCACTGCCACCACTATCGCCACTGTCGCTGCTGCCACAACCACCGCTAACACTACCGCCACCACCACCACTACCGTCACCGCCAGTACTGCCACAACTACCACCGTCGCCACCACTACTGCCACTACCACCGCCACCACTATTGCCACCACCGCTGCCACCACCGCCACCACTACTGTCACCGCCACCACTATTGCCACCATTGTCGTCGCCACAGCCACCACCACCATAGCCACTAATAATGCCACCGCCACCACCACCGTCGCCACCATTACTGCCACCACCACTACCATCACCACTGCCACCATTATTGCCACTGTCGCCACCACCACCACTACTGTCACCTTACTGCCGCCACCACCACACCACCATCACTGTTGCCACCACCACTACTGTCACCACCGCTGCCAACATCACTACTGCCATCGCTATCCCACCACTATTGCCACCACCGCCACAAACTACTATCATCGACATCACTATTGACTTCAGTTGATGACCACCAGTTACACCTTGTTACACCTCAATACCACCAGTACCATCATTACCATCACTTGACCACCTCACCACTTCCACCGTTGATGTTGCTACCCTGTGCAGTGCTGTCACTACCACCACCACCACACCATGTGGTGACACTAGCACACTTGAAACCACTTACCGTAAAAAAAAATTCATTCTAAGTCAATGATATAATTGTCAAAAATGTATTATATTTTCATTTCCTCTGTTCTCCAAACACAAAATTGGAATTCTGGGATTTGAATTCTTTTTCGTTCCAAACAAAAAAAGTGAATTGAATTCCAAATCTGAAATCCAAATCCTAAAAGAATTGGTTTACTTTTAATGTCAATATAATTGTAATAAATTTATTTATTCTTCTTGGTGTGAAAGTATATTCTTGTAACTGATGCCAAGAAAAGTGGGTTCGTACTTACGTGGAGGTGTCACAAAGGCTGCAGTCCGAGTCAGCTTCCAAGTATGTTGATGTAGGACACAACAAGGGTGGAACAAGGGCAGAGACCAAGGGCTTCCCAGACAGAGCTTGAGGGTGGTAGTGCTGCGAGGGTGATAGCGCAGGATGAATACACGACGACAGTCACAGTCCGATACTTAGGTCCAGAGTCAAGCTCATGTATGTTTCTCTTTCTAGGATTCTAGAGTGAGAAAGTAAAAATGTTCTGAAAATGTCCAACTGTAATCCCCCTCAAATGAATTCTCAAGACCTCTATTTATAGAGATTGAGATGATGATGTCATTAACCGACACGTGGCTCTCCCCGGGAGTGACACGTCACCGGGGGGTCCATGGGTGCCGGTGCTCCACGCATTGTCGGATCGCATATGCACCCGGCGTGCTCCTCACAGCGTCGTTCTGTCTGTCTGGAATGACTGGCTCCCACAGCGTCGGTGTGGCCAGAGAACCCCCTTGATCTAGCCTCCAATCCAAGCCCTTGCGGAGTCCCACAGGCCTGACAGCGGTGGGGAAGACCTGACGCCCAACTGCCAGGTGAACTAGGCGTGATGCCCTCCGAAGACCTGATCCCGTCTTGGATTGACCCGGGGGTCATAGTCCCTAGGGGTGCCGACGCAAGCCCCCAGTGCCGGAGCACGTAGGCCAGTCACGCAGGCACCCTGACTGAGATAGTGTCCCGGAGGAGTCGCTTATTCCGCAGGCTGAGGTAGCATCCCGGATGAGCCGTCTACCTGGCAGAAGGGGAGTCTTCGTGCCGGAGCACTTAGAGCTCCCTGGCAAAGATAGTGTCCCGGAGGAGTCGCATATCCCTGCGGGTGAGTCCTTATGCCGGAGCACTTGGAGCGAGTCAAGGTAGCATCTCGGAGGAGCCGTCTACCCGACTGGCCATGGTAGCATCACGGAGGAGCCGTCTACCTGGCCAGAAGGGGAGCTGAAGAGCTCACTGACAGAGATAGTGTCCCGGAGGAGTCGCCTATCCCCGCGGGTGAGTCCTTATGCCGGAGCACTTATAGCGAGTCAAGGTAGCATCCCGGAGGAGCCGTCTACCCAACTGGCCGAGGTAGCATCCCGGAGGAGCCGTCTACCTGGCGGAAGGGGAGTTGAAGAGCTCCCTGGCAGAGATAGTGTCCCGGAGGAGTCGCATATCCCCACGGGGGAGTCCTTGTGCCGGAGCACTCGGAGCGAGTCAAGGTAGCATCCCGGAGGAGTCGTCTACCCGACTGGCTGATGTAGCATCCCGGAGGAGCCGTCTACCTGGTGGAAGGGGAGTTGAAAAGCTCACTGGCAGAGATAGTGTCCCGGAGGAGTCGTTTATCCCCGCCGGTGAGTCCTTCTGCCGGAGCACTCGGAGCGAGTCAAGGTAACATCCCGGAGGAGTCATCTACCCGACTGGCCGAGGTAGCATCCCAGAGAAGCCGTCTACCTGGCGGAAGGGGAGTTGAAGAGCTCCATGGTAGAGATAGTGTCCCGGAGGAGTCACCTATCCCTGCAGGATGATGTAAATTCCAGAGAGTGGGTTGAAGCATGTTCCATGACCAAGGCAAGGTGTGCATGGTGTGATGAATGAGTGTGGTGCCTGGGGGCATGATGACATGATTGTGGCGCTTGGGCGCGATGAAGTGAGTAAGGTGTCGGGGGCACGTCTGTGTTAGTGGCGCGGCGCATGGATGCGACAGAGTGCGTAAGGTGCCAAGGGGCACGTTTGTGTCAATGGTGGTGCATGGGCACGACATAGTGCGTATGGTGTGCAGGAGCAAGGTAGTGTGACAGAGAGCCTGAGGGCACGGCTGTATCAGCGGTGCGGTGCATGGGCGCGGCGGAGTGTTGAAGTGCGACGCCCAAACACTGGGGACGGGGTCGCAGAGTTGTGTCCGGGCGACGGGGTCACGGAGTTGTGTCCGGGCGACGTGGTCGCGGAGTTGTGTCCCGGCGACGTGGTCAGGGAGTTGTGTATGGTCCTTTGAAGAGAAGTGAAGGTGTTAAGTATGGAGATGAAAGGAAGTACAAGGCCAACCCATAGGGGGAGGCCGAGGCTGACCCCAAGGGGGAGGCCGAGGCCGAGGCCAACCTCCTTGGGCAAGTGCCATGGAGCATCGACGGACGACGTGCGACGGTCGAAGCGTGATGCGGCGTCGCACAATGATGAGTTTCTTGGTGACGAAGTCACGTAACGAAAGTGAGAAGTGCACGTGACTTGAGCGTGCATGCTTTGACCGGTTGTGAGCGTTGAAAATGACTGTTGCTTGTGCGGACGTGTCATGCAAAATGCGACCACAGTGGGTCTTTTGGTGCGACCAGATAGGTTGGGAACATAAACCCCCTGTGTGTGGTGTGCGCGGAGAGGCAACCCGAGCGGGCACCGCACGCATAAACACTTAGGAAGATTTTGATGTTGTTTGGCCAGTGAGTTGTTGAGGTCGTCAATGCATGATGATGAGGAAGAGTAGGTGGCTCGAGCCACCTCGTGCACCACCTACGAAAGCTTGAAATGCTTGGGGTTGAGACAAAGGCACGATGATAGGGCGCAGGGGCTCGAGCATGTAAATGGTGCCCGGGCGACAGACGACGAGTGTTGCGGAGACGTCACTCGGGCGATGGACGACAAGCGTTGCGGAGACGGCGCACGGGCACTGGCGACGGGGGTCGCGGAGACGGTGCCCGGGCGACGGATGACGAGTGTCAAATCATGAGTTGGAATATGTGGTTCGAGCTACCTCGCGCACCACCTACCAAGGATGTTGATGTCGAGGGACATCGTCATGAGGGGCATGACAAGGGCGCGGTCGGACGTCGCGATGCGGGGGCAGTCCACGACGGGCGCATGTGCGCGGGCGATGCACGTCTGTCTATATTGTAATTTTTTTTTTTGAAGTTGCCGGCATTGGATGTCGGCCATGATGTGTAGGTGAGAAGGTCAAAGGTGGCGGGGTGGACTTGGGTGTTGTGACTGAAGTGAAGAAGTTATGGAGGGGGGTGCGCGTTGGTCGTCATGATGAGTTTTTTTTTTTTGTGCATGCTTGTGAGGATGGTTGGTGATGGTTGTCGGCCGTTGGGTGAATGTGTGTAGGGCGAAGTTTGGAGGGTAAGCCTTGGTGTGGTATGAAGCCGAAGAGTGGCCGTGGTGATGGAGGCCGCAGTAGGCATGGAGGATGGTCATGCGTTAGAGTTGAAGGTTGGCCGTGGGTGTTGGAAAGAAGGTGAAGGTTGAATGTGGTGCTGCTTTTGTTTTGGGAAGGCCAAAATGGGTGGCCTTGATGGTGGTAGAAGGTGAAGGGAGGGGGAGGAGGATGAAGGCCGAAGGTTGAAGAGGGGGAGGGGTCGGCCTCGGCCTTGGGTGTGGCGTGAGGGTCGGCCTCGGCGAGGAATGAGGGTCGGCCTCGGCCTTGGGGAGGGGGTTGGGGAGGCCGAATGAGGATGGGGGAGGAAAGGGGAAGGGGAAGGGAGGCGGGGCAAGGTGATGGCGGCACGAGGCTGAGGGGGAACATGGGGCGGGGGATAGGAGGAAGGTGAAGGGAGGAGATGGGAGGGGAAGGGGGAAGGAGGGGGTTGGGGAGGCCGAGGCCGAAGAGGGGAGGGGGAAGATGGAGAGGAAAAAGGAAGGGGGAAGAAGAGGGCGGCGGCGGGGTGCCGCGGGTGGCCGAGGGGTGGGGGAAGGAGGGGCGGGGGAAAGAAGAGAGGGAGGTGGGGGCGAGGCCGAGGGGTCGGCGCCGGTGAGGGAGGGCTGCCGGCCGAGGCCGAAGGGGGTGCAGCGCATGGAGGGCTGGGCGGCGGTGGCTGGGAAGAGAAAGAGATGAGGGAGAAAAGAATTAGGGTTAGGGTTTTGGGGGACACGGGTCGGGTGGGTCGGGTTCAGGTGGGTCTCGAGGTTGGGTGATCTAGGATTGTGAGGGGAATGGGGCGCGCGGGTCAGATGGGTTCGCCGGTAGGATTTTCCCAGATAACTTTTTCTTTTTGAATTTGAATCTGAAATTTGAAATGTTTTTTTTTTTTTTGCAGCCCTAAAGAGGGAGCCCCCAATGAAGATTTTCACAATGTGCAAGATGAGAGAGAGAGAGAAATGGGATGGGAGAAGAATGAAGCTTTTCCATAAGAAAGAGAGAAGTTGTGTATGAAGTGGGAAGAAGGATGGTGAGGGAAGATAGGAAAGAGTGAGGGAGAGTGATGAGAGCATGAATATGGGGAGTAGTGGGGAAGATGAAAAAAATTCTAAGTGTTGAATTTTTTTTTTTGAGTTCGGGCAAAGATGCTAAGGGGAGGCCGTTGAGGGTGGTGACCCGGCTGCGAAGAAAATGAATTTTTTTTCTAAGTGTTGGGCTGAGACAAGGATGCCGAGGGAGACCACTGAGGATGATCATCGATGACCGGTTGCGAAAAAAATGAAATTTTTTCTAAGTGTTGTGCTAAGACAAGGATGCAGAGGGAGACCACTGAAGATGATCATCGATGACCGGTTGCGAAAAAAAAATGAATTTTTTTCTAAGTGTCAAGAAAAGTAAATGAAGGATGATGATGCGACAGTAGTAGCGCGGCTCGAGCCACCCCGCGCACCACGTACCAAGTCGTTGCAATGTGAGGCCGAAGGGATTGGGAAGGGGTGAAGCCCCCAAGGGAGTGGGTGATGGCATGAAGGGTGATATCAATAGACTTGTGTAAGAGCCATGTAGCTTGAAAATTTTCTAAGTCTAGAAAATGTAACTTCATTGATAACGAAGGATAGGCAACATGCCTTGATACATGGGTATGACGTACATGAAAACTTGCAAAATGAACGAAACAAAATTACAAGTGTGGAAAATGCACTAAGGCATGCCAAGGCTTGGTCAGTGGGTCATATGTTCCGCACTTAGAGTTTGAGCTCTCCGGACGCAATCTTGTCAGCGAAGACAAACTTGAGGCTCCTGCACCACTTGAGGCCATGACCGACCTTCCGATGATAGGGGCAGTAGTTGTGACGGGCTAAGTCTTCCGGGGTAGGTTCAGTGTCAACATTGGGTAGAGTTATGGCATTGTCGCTGATCCATGTCTCGATGAGAGTTCTAACAATCTTCAAGTCACACGGGTATTCCGAGGCAGGCATCGGTTGCCCTCTCTTGTCAGGGCGCTCGTCCATTCCTTGGGACTGACACTTGCGGTTGTTGTCGTCGTTACTGGCTGCTTCCATCGTCGCGACCAAGGCAATATGAGGTTGGGGCTTTGGGGTCTTTGACGGACCGACCGAGTCATAGGTGCGTCGTGCAGCTTCCTTGAGATGTCCCCAAGACCAAAGTTGGAGGTTTTCAAGGTAGACCCTGTAGGTGTCCTTCATGTTCTTAATGCAAATGGGTACAAGGGTTTCATATTTGCTGAAGTCAGTGCACTCCAAGCACTTGTGACGAAATCGCGTAACATAGGTGTTGAGGTCTTCCCCGAGATTCTGGCGGATCCCGGTAATGTCAATGATGGTCACACGTTCTGTCTCATAGTGAAACTTGTCAAGGAAGAGCTGGACCATGTCGGACCATGAGTGGATAGTACTGTCAGGAATCTGATGATACCAAGGGTAGGCGAGGCCAGTCAGGGACTTGTGAAATTCCCAAAGCTTCAAAGTGTCATCTTCCCCGTAGTGCTCCAGGGAGCCAGCAAAACGGGTGAGGTGCTCGCGGGCGTTGCCCTCTTTGCCGTTGAACAAGGTGAATGATGGTTGCTTGTACTTGACAAGGTAGGGCTTGGTAACGAGGCAGCCAGAGTAGGGAGCATGACCTGGCAGCTTAGAGGGGGAGTGGGGTAAGGTTGACTGCTTGAGACGGTGAAGGAGGGCATCAAGGTCATGCTTGGTGACGTACGACGCATGTGAGGGTTTGTGCCCTGTCGTGATGATCCGAGCACCAGAGCCCCCAGACGGTGCAACCTGAGGCATTGAAGGGATGACGATGGTAGAAAAGGGTTGGTGGTGGGGATCAACTTGTTAGGGCATGGTTTGCATATGTGTGGTGTCAGCTGCTGGAGGCCGGTCGTCAGGAAAGGTCGACTGGAGTAAGCCGGGGGAATGACTTGTGTTTAGGCTCCATCTCAATTGATTCATGAGTCTCCGAAGTGCTTCGAGCAAGGGTAAGGCGTGGCGCCGGGGGCTGAGGTGTCGCAAGTCCTACTGTCGAGGGCCCGGAGGACCAAGGCAGCGGTGGTCGCGGCACTAGGACCTGAGCAGTGTCCAAAACTAGCCTAGGCCCTAAAGGTTGGATATGAGCAGGAGAGGCCAAACCTGGAGCTTGGGATGACACGGGGTGAGTAATGGGCATAGGGTGCAGAGCTCTAAGGCTTCGGGAAGTCGGTGATTATGAAGTCAAGACTTGGATTGATTTTTGCATTTCTAAGATGACAGCCATGAGAGAAGATTGAGAGTCTTGGAGCTCGGCGATGGTAGGAGTAAAGTGTTGGATTGTGGCGTTGACGATTGCGGCCACATCGGGTGTATCCATCTCGGGTAGAGGCTGGAGTTGGTTATGGCTGGTCTCTTCTTGATCGTCGAGATTATGCTCCTTTTGGACGGTGCGGATGAGGCCTTGGCTGGTAGCCCTCGTAACTCTTTGTTGCATAGGCATTGAGACTGAGTGTGGAAGATAGGCAGACTGCAATACGATGCTTACCTCCCCAGCGGAGTCGCCAAAATGATGCCAAGGAAAGTGGGTTCGTACTTACGTGGAGGTGCCACAAAGGCTGCAGTCCGAGTCAGCTTCCAAGTATGTTGATGTAGGACACATCAAGGGTGGAACAAGGGCAGAGACCAAGGGCTTCCCAAACAGAGCTTGAGGGTGGCAGTGCTGCGAGGGTGATAACGCATGATGAATAAATGACTACAGTCACAGTCCGATACTTAGGTCTAGAGTCAAGGTCATGTATGTTTCTCTCTCTAGGATTCTAGAGTGAGAAAGTGAAAATGTTCTGAAAATGTCCAACCGTAATCCCCCTCAAATGAATTCTCAAGACCTCTATTTATAGAGATTGAGATGATGATGTCATTAACCGACACGTGGCGCTCCCCGGGAGTGACACGTCACCGGGGGGGTCCATGGGTGCCGGTGCTCCACGGACTGTCGGATCGCATATTCACCCGGCGTGCTCCTCACAGCGTCGCTCTGTCTGTCTGGAAAGATTGGCTCCCACAGTGTCGGTGTGGCCAGAGAACCCCCTTGATCTAGCCTTCAATCCAAGCCCTTACGGAGTCCCACAGGCCTGGCAGCGGTGGGGAAGACCTGACGCCCAACTGCCAGGTGAACTAGGCGCGATGCCCTCCGAAGACCTGCTCCCGTCTCGGAGTGACCCGGGGGTCATAGTCCCTAGGGGTGCCGACGCAATCCCCCAGTGCCGGAGCACGTAGGCCAGTCACGCAGGCACCCTGACTGAGATAGTGTCCCGGAGGAGTCGCCTATTCCGCAGGCCGAGGTATCATCTCGGAGGAGTCGTCTACCTGGCAGAAGGGGAGTCTTCGTGCCAGAGCACTTAGAGCTCCCTGGCAAAGATAGTGTCCCGGAGGAGTCGCCTATCCATGCGGGTGAGTCCTTATGCCGGAGCACTTGGAGCGAGTCAAGGTAGCATCCCAGAGGAGCCGTCTACCTGGCGGAAGGGGAGTTGAAGAGCTCCCTGGCAGAGATAGTGTCCCGGAAGAGTCGCCTATCCCCGCGGGTGAGTCCTTATGCCGGAGCACTTGGAGCGAGTCAAGGTAGCATTCCAGAGGAGCCGTCTACCTGGCAAAAGGGGAGTTGAAGAGCTCCCTGGCAGAGATAGTGTCCTGGATGAGTCGCCTATTCCCGCGGGTGAGTCCTTGTGCCGGAGCACTCGGAACGAGTCAAGGTAGTATCCCGGAGGAGCCGTTTACCCGACTGGCCGAGGTAGCATCCCGGAGGAGCCGTCTACCTGGCGGAAGGGGAGTTGAAGAGCTCCCTGACAGAGATAGTGTCCCGGAGGAGTCTCCTATCCCCGGGGGTGAGTCCTTAAGCCGGAGCACTCGGAGCGAGTCAAAGTAGCATCTCGGAGGAGCCGTCTACCCGACTGGCCGAGGTAGCATCCCGGAGGAGCCGTCTACCTGGCGGAAGGGGAGTTGAAGAGCTCCCTGGCAGAGATAGTGTCCCGCAGGAGTCGCCTATCCCCGCCGGTGAGTCCTTGTGCCGGAGCACTCGGAGCGAGTCAAGGTAGCATCCCGGAGGAGCCGTCTAACCGACTGGCCGAGGTAGCATCCTGGAGGAGCCGTCTACCTGGCGGAAGGGGAGTTGAAGAGCTCCTTGGCAGAGATAGTGTCCCGGAGGAGTCGCTTTTCCCCGCAGGAGAGTGGGTTGAAGCATGTTCCATGACCAAGGCAAGGTGCGCAGGGCATGATGACATGAGTGTGGTGCCCGGGGGCATGATGACATGATTGTGGCGCATGGGCGCGATGAAGTGAGTAAGGTGTCGGGGGCACGTCTGTGTTAGTGGCGCGGCGCATGGGCGCGACGGAATGCGTAAGGTGCCGGGGGGCACGTTTGTGTCAATGGTGGCGCATGGGCGCGACATAGTGCGTATGGTGTGCGGGAGCAAGGTAGTGTGACAGAGAGCCTGTGGGCACGGCTGTATCAGCGGCGCGGCGCACGGGCACGGCAGAGTGTTGAAGTGCGACGCCCGGACACCGGTGACGGGGTCGCGGAGTTGTGTACGGGCGACGGGGTCTCGGAGTTGTGTCCGGGCGACGTGGTCGCGGAGTTGTGTATTGTCCCTTGAAGAGAAGTGAATGTGTTAAGTATGGAGATCAAAGGCCAACCCATAGGGGGATGCCAAGGCCAACCCCAAGGGAAGGCCAAGGCCGAGGCCGACCCCAAGGGGGAGGCCAAGGCCAACCTCCTTGGGCAAGTGCCATGGCGCATCGACGGACGACGTACGACGTGCGACGGACGACGTGCGAAGTGCGACGGTCGAAGCGTGATGCGGCGTCGCATAATGATGAGTTTCTTGACGACAAAGTCACGTAACGAAAGTGAGAAGTGCACGTGACTTGAGCGTGCATGCTTTGACCGGTTGTGAGCGTTGAAAATGACTGTTGCTTGTGCATACGTGTCATGCAAAATGCGACAACAGTAAACCTTTGAGTGCGACCAGAATAAGTTGGGAACAGTAAGTTATTTTCAGATTGATTTAATTCTCCATATTAACTTAAAAAAAAAAAAAGGCCGTAAACACCCTCTAAAGGGCCACAAGCTTTATTCGTTCCTCGATAAGTTTCAATTACGAGGCGGAGGGCGTAGTTCAATCCCAGGCCGACCACCAGCTCCCCGACTGCCATTTCCGCCGCTTAACAGAACCACCACCGTCGTATCACCGCCACAACGAGGTTTCCGCCCTTCGCTACTCCTTGGATGCCATAAACTATTCCCACCCCTCCTTTGAAAGTTAAGCGTAGAAGAGACTTACTCGTCCAACCACAGTAAAATTTGCAGCAGCCACAGACGGCTGCAGCATTTCAAGTCATCACACCAGACATATATGAAGTCAACTGATCAGTTATTCCGTTTATCAGGTCATCTCTCTTTTGGGTACTGTAAAATCTTTCCAATTTTAGGTGGTTGAAGAAAATGTGAGAGAACAGAGAATTCAGTGCTTAATCTGGAGGCAAAATGTGGTTTGTGGGCGTACCGCGTGTTTACCGCAGGAACTTGCTAAACTCTACGTTACTCCAACGCCTGAATTCAATGGCTGCTCTTGTAGGTAAGCTTTTGCTAGCTTTCCGTGAGATCTTGTGTGATAACGTGTTACTTGGAATTCGATATCAAGTCTACTTTGATCACTAAAAGGGTTATCAAGGACATTTATATTAGTCCTTCCATTGTAGAATTCTTGTCCCTCTTTGAAACGAGATGGTACTGTCATAGTCAAACTATGGTAATACCCTTAGTGTGCTCAAATCCAATCTAAGAATTCGAAGAAAGACAAATGGGAGAAACTTTTTGAAAAGGAGGGATTATGTGGCTTAAGCTACAGCGAAGACAATTTCTTCAACAAAATGAACTTCTGTAGTAAGATTTCTACCCTTTGGCTTATTTATAATTCAATCTTCGTTCTTTGTAATAGGGAGACCTTTCGAAACATATCAAGGTCGTAGAGTTTATTATTGCACTCTGGAAGAAGTTCATGACGACAAGAAGAATGATTTTGGCAAATTCACTCTGGCTAAAAGCTTAGCAGGCTTGGTGGAGGATTCTTCCAGTATTGAGGAGAGAAAACCCAAGACGCGTATGGAGCTTAAGCGCATGGTTGAGCTTCGAATAAAGAAAAGGGTGAAGGAACAGCACATGAACGGGAAATTTCATGACCTTATGGCGAAAGTGATTTCCAATCCCGCTACCCTTAGGGACGCTTACAATAGTATTAGAATCAGTTCAAATGTTGACCTAGAGCCGGAGGGCGACTATCTTCCATTTGAGTCGATGGCACTAGAGCTCTCTTCTGGGAGCTTCAATGTTGAAACCAATATATTTTCTATCTCGACCAGGGGAGCAAACAAAGAAGCTCTTGTCCTTCCAAATCTCAAATTGATGGTTGTTCAAGAAGCCATAAGAATAGCCTTAGAAGTTGTTTACAAGCCCAACTTTTATAAGAGTTCACATGGTTGTCGAAGTGGAAGAAGTCATTCGTCAGCTTTGAAGTATGTATGCAAAGAGATAGCTAATCCTGATTGGTGGTTCACATTGCATGTCAACAAAAAGCTTGATGGTTGTATCCTCACTAAGCTCATCTCAACCATGGAATGTAAGTTAGAAGATTCCAGTTTGTATGCCATAATCCGAAAAATGTTTGATGCCCAGGTCCTCAATCTAGAGTTTGGTGGTTTCCCAAAAGGACATGGTCTTCCACAAGAGGGGGTGTTGTCCCCGATCTTAATGAATATATATCTTGATCTGTTTGACCGTGAGATGTACAGAATGTCAATGGGATACGAAGCTCTCAAGACATGCCCTGATGTTGAACAGGATGGCTCGAACTCGAAGCTGCGCCGCTGGTTCCGGAGACAGATGAATGGCCCTGGTGTCCAGTCCACAGTTGGAGAAAACTCTGGTGTTAGGGTACATTCTTGCCGCTTCATGGACGAGATTCTTACTGTCATTTCAGGTCCCAAAGAAGTTGCTCTTGCTTCCAAGTCTGAGATTCAAAGTTACTTGCAGCATTCTCTCCACTTGGATGTTGATAATCAAACAGAAATATTGCCATGTAATGGTCCTCATGGTATTCGATTCCTCGGCACTTTTGTCAAAAGAGGAGAGAGAGAGAGTCCTGCAGTAAGAGCTGTCCACAAGTTAAAGGAAAAAGTGAAGTTATTTGCTTCCCAGAAACGAGAGTCCTGGGATGCTGGGACAGTCAGAATAGGTAAAAAGTGGCTAGGCCATGGACTGAAGAAGGTCAAAGAATCTGAGATCAGGCATCTAGCTGATCAAAGTTCTACTCTGAGCCAAGTATCTCGCTTCCGCAAAACTGGGATGGAAACTGATCACTGGTACAAAGTATTACTAAAAGTATGGATGCAAACCATGAATGTCAAATCTGCAGTCCATGAGGGATTTCTCTTATCCAAGTATATTGTGGAACCAACCCTTCCCCAAGAACTAAGAGATTCTTTTTATACATTTCAGAAGCGTGCAGAAGAATATGTTTCTTCTGAGACAGCTTCAACTCTTGCCCTTTTGTCATGCTCTCATTCTGAATCTCCAACTGTCACAGAGATTATTGCTCCAGTACATGCCATAAAGAAGCGTCTTTTACGATATGGATTGGTAAATGCTAAAGGAAACCCGCGTGCATGTTATATGCTTATCTTACAAGATAATAATCAAATCATTGACTGGTTTTCAGGTATAGTTTGCCGGTGGTTTAGCTGGTATAGTTTGTGTGACAACTTTAATGAAGTAAAGCTCATTGTCTCTGATCAAGTACGAAAATCTTGCATCCGCACACTTGCAGCAAAGTATAGAATTCACGAAGCTGACATAGAGAATAGATTCGATTCAGAACTGAGCAGACTCCCCGTAATGCAAGAAATAGATGGTAGTAATGATGAGGCATTCATGTATGGTATTTCTTATAGCGGCTTGTGTTTACTGTCTTTAGCTAGAATGACTAGCCAGTCGCGGCCTTGCAGTTGTTTTGTGATGGGTTGCATGGCGGCAGCACCATGTGTTTACACTCTGCAAGTTATGGAAAGACAGAAGTTTCCAGGATGGAAAACAGGATTTTCAACTAGTATCCATCCCAGCTTACACGGAAGGCGGATCGGGTTATGTAAAAAGCATGTGAAAGATTTGTATGGTGGCCATATTTCTCTCCAGTCTATTGATTATGGTGCTTGGAGATAAAATTCCCAGATGGACTGTTTTGTAATAGCGGGATGCCCTGGCAATGACCTCTTAGTTATTTACAAGAGCAGCTATAACTGAAGCTTCCCAAAGTTAACTGTCTGTCCGTCTTATTTGAAGAGTGCACTAGGCACATTAATTATTTGACTACACATGGAGTTTTTCTGCATGCAGAGAAGTTGAGGTAAATAATCACATTATCAATTTGGCCATCATTTATATTTTCAAGCTCTGTTGCGCTTCAGTATAATTGTGTCAAAACTTATGAAATTAACCAGGATAGATTCCATTAGCTTCTCTTTTGGAATTTTGCGAGTAAAGTGGAGTAGGCTTTTCTCTACCATGGCTCATGAAGTACGTAGTTAATTTACAGAAAATGGGCTGAAAGAGAACAATCTCAATAGTCACCTACATCACATACAGAAACTTACTTCTGTGAATGCTGATGATCTGATGATGCAGCAACAGTCAGTTTTTATATGGATTGAGTATAGACATGGCAGCGAGCCAATTGTTTATTACTTCCTCCGTCCCACAAAAATTACACACATTTCACTTGCAGTAAGTTTAAGAAATTGGTCAAATACTTCCATTCCATGTCTTCATTAAATTCACTCTTTTTACCATTCTACCCTTCCGTCTGTGGTGCACACAGTTCCACTGTCAAGGCCTCATCCACCGAGGCACCACATCCCCATGCCATCACTCAAACCACCGCCACCGCCACCGCCACTGGAATCTCAACCACTTCAGCTCCTTGTATCTCCCTCCACCACGTTGCTGCCATGAATATAAAAGGTTATATTTTCAGACCACACTTCGATTTACTGTCAGTGATGGTTTCAATGGCGGCGGTAGATTTAATTGTGGTGATTGGAATTGACTAATAGGTTTCTGTTGGCCCACACCACTGCTACCCACTTTTGCGCCTAGTTGTCACCTAGGCTGTCGAGATGCTTTGCCTAGGGCTCTTGGTCGTTCGCCTAGGGGGTGGGCTGTTCATCGCCTCAAATTACCGTCTACTTCCATCACCATCATCATCCAATCAACCACCTTAGAAATTACCTTGCAATTTGCTTCAATACCAAATCTCAAATTAACTAAGGTTTCTGAATTGAACTAATTCTGTGAGCAAATCAAGTTTTTTTGATGGGGATCAAATCTGAAATATAATCTAGACCAGACATCAAGTTCTATGATAGGATGGGATGGCAGTGGACGGTTGAGACGACCGAAGCGCGTGATGCCTTTGGGATGCGATGGCGGTGGAGGTTGACATGTGGCAAGAGTGGTAGGTCGTGGTGGTCAACAGAAGGCGGTAGGGGAGAGGGAGGGAGAGAGGGCAGGAGGGAGGGAGGGCAAATATGGAAGTTTTATGAAACTTTTATCTAAATGAGGAAAGTGAGCAATAATATTGGGACTGCCAATAAGGAAAAACGATCGATATTTTTGGGACGGAGCGAGTATTATTTTTGGTTTTCCTAGAGTGTATTCATACTGAGTAACTACTATAGTTTTGCATAGGCTGGATATAAACGAAAGTCGTTTTGCAAAATGGTTTACCGAACCACCTGGAACCATGTCAATTTTTTCTGATTATAGTGTGTCTAAGTAGAAGAGATGTAATATTGTCCTCCTGTAAGTTTTGCTCAAACATACGCATACACACACGCGCCTAAGCACACAAGCGTGCACAGACATTTTGAAGGCCTTCTTTGATTCTTTTTTAGGTATTTATTAAAAGACTTGAAGATCTTTATAAACCTTCAACACAAGGATCTTCTTTTCTTCTTCTTTTAGTTATATATAGAAGAATTCTAACCGAATTTGTCTTATTTTACTCCTTTCAAACTATCATGGAAATGTATGTGTAGAACCAGGATTCCAAAGTTGCATGACAATTGAAGTCAGTAATTGTGGTGAGAAGCCAATACCAATTCTGTTTCTTGATATTTGCTCTTGCTTCCTGATGAAGCGGAAGCTGACCATAGTAGATCATGTTTGATCCTGTAAAATTCGAAAGAATTGCTTTATAGAACATCTTGTCTGTTTGGTAAGTAAACTGTTCCTATGTAGATCTTCTACATATTCATGTTTTATCTATCTGATCAGTCATTAGTTCCCAACCATGGGCGGATGGAGTCTGATACATAAACTAAAAGAAGTGAAAAAGCTTTTCCATCAAGAATAGTTTGATGTCAACTTACTCACCATATACTAAAATTCGTTAATTCCGTGGCGTTTTTTCTCTCCTGCTCTTTGTTTCGTTTGCCGTGTTTCACTTCTTAAATATTACTGGTAAATAACAAGTCAGAGTTCTCTACGTGAATCTTGAGTTAGAGTTCAATTTCATGGCATGTAGCCAAGGTAAAAGATGCAGTCCAGGCTTTACAGCATTCATGAGAAGCAGCTTTTTGACAACTGGCTTCACCTATAGTCTTTAATTTGTGACTCTCTGCGTCATCAGTGCTAGTTACTTGGTCCTCCTGCAGCCGACTTCAGTTGCTATTTCGTTAATTTCACTCAGTTGTGCTGCTCACGTTGCTATAAGACGTTATATCCCCGTCTTAAGACATCATCTCTTGGAGAAGTACCCTGCCTATCTAACTGGAATAGTCAACATCCGTGACTTCTGTTAACAATTGAGAAAAGAGTTGGTTTAGTGATATTTACTGTGCATTGGGAATTTTCTGTTTCAGTAAGAACATTTCAAAATGTGTAATTATGGTTATCCAATGTTTCATTACGCCTTTCTTGAATTGGTGGCTGCTGGCACTTTGGAATCATGTGCAATGTACGTTAGGCTTTCGCAGAACCTGACATTTCATTATTTTTTCCGGATAACTTAACCTGACATTGAAGTACTTAAGAGTTATCACTACCTACTTGTGTCTAGACTTTGAATGCCTACTACGTATCTTTGTTACAGTTATATGATACAACGGTAACTAGTGAGATAACTGTTGATGCTACGCCTGTCTGTATTTCCAAGTATGGTACTTTTCTGGGATTTGCAAAGAATATTTTCTGTTTAAATAGTTCTTCAGGTATTTGCTTGGGTCTCTTATCTATTTTCTTCATTATGGATGAATACACACAGAATATGTAGGACCGTTAGGTAGATTATGAGGACTGAGGATGAATACTACGGAAGGACAAGTGGGAACTTAACCTAAATAATTTTGGTATCTTGGGTCAATACTGCTTGAGAATGTTACTGATAGAAGAAGAGCAGAGGTTTTTGTGATTTCATCATTGACTACAAGTTGAAGCCAAATAGGACTTAGATGCCCCAATTAGGAAGACTGATTTGCGCCAGGCTGATGGGGTAAGAAAAGGTTGGGGTAAGCGAAGGATAACATGGTTAGAGTGAGAGTAATTGATTTTTAATACGTATCACCAAACACTTGTTTGGTTGGGACCTAGGAGAGGGTGGAAGAAAAGGATTTATATAGCAGAGCTCAATCGTTGGGGCAAAGGCTTAGTGAGTTGTGTTGAGTTATAAGGAGAGTAGCGAATATAGATTAACTTTGAGCAAAGGCTTAGTGGGTTGGTTGAGTTGTAAGGAGACTCTACCCAACATAGATTAACTTTTAGGAAAGACTAACTAGGCTCCTTGTTTGAATCTTGGCTTCTGGCTTGTTCTTTCTCTTGTTTTATGTGATGTTCTTCACTAAACTATTTTCCTAGTTTGGTACTCAAGTCGAGGTGGACGAGAATTTTCAAGCTCACTAGAGTACCAAAGTAATCGAAGTGTGTGGAGAGTGCATTTTAGTCGGACATCTGTCAGAAATGACAGTTGAAATTTTTAACTACCCTCGTTCTTTTAGCCCCAACCAACACTAGACCCTTGTGCCTCAACATATAACTCTGGAAGAATGAAGAATAGCTGCAGTATGTTTCTAAAGTCTCTTTGTCGGATTTCAATCTCAAGTATGAGGGGCCTCACAACCGCTATCCTTAAGGTTTCTGGCAAGGTATAACCTACATCATTGCGGTCTGTGGTCTTGATTCACCTGGTTGGTAATATATTGCTTGTCCTGCTGACTCGGGCTATCAGGAATTCCTGTTTCTTCTTCCTGTACCCCTGAGGCTGTGTACTGTTGCACAACCAGCACTGATACTTTAGCTGAAAAGTCTGAAGATGCTAATAAATCCCCGATAGTACCAAGTTCTGGGCACTCGCTCCAGTCAGTGAGCCCTGCAGTAAGATGTGAAAATATTCCTTGTCCTCTACCAACTATAAACAGGTCATGGATGTCATCAACTGACCTTACTGCTTCAACCGTCTCCTCCCCATTGTTCACCAACCTCTCTATGTAAACTAAGGACTCGTCATTTTTTGCCTTTATCCTGAAATCTTTTATGAGGTCATTGTCAAGCAGCTTCTCGCGCCTACTGTCTGTTTGCTCCTTTAGTGTCTTAGGGTTTGTGGGCGCAAGACTAGGCTCCGATTTTAACTTAGCTGAATTTTTCCCTGGAAGAAAGCGAACAACACACAGGCTGTTACCAGGATGTTCAGCCATCCTCGATGCATATGATAATGCTTCTCTGTCATCTGGTCCACCAAAGAAAAGCACAGCAATGTGGTGAGATAGCTGATTAGCAGCCAAGTCTGTGGAGCCACTGAGGCCTCTATCAACAAGAATGCCTACCGAGCAGGGTGCGTTAGCCAGTACATTTTGGTTCAAGATTCTAAATTCAGGATTCATGGATGCCATCTCCCCATCAACCATTTGCTGTTTGTGGAATGGAATGACGATGAAGGTCACTCGCTTATCCTCTGCCATGTTGCAGATGTCTTGATGCATGGTGGAGTAATATGATATGGCTGTAAGGGGGTGGACAGAAACACAGCTATTGTGCTGCATGAAGTTCTTGAATGATTTGATGACATGGTTCGACTGTGCCTGCATTGGGCTGACGGCTGGCCGACCAGATTCTTGAGTACCCCGGACAATGAGCATAGCAGATGCACGGTCAGTGAGTTCAATTAAGTGGAGCACATAGATGCATAGTGGGGAGTTCTTTGTGGGGTGCGAGGCTTCAAGGAGGTTAATAATTGTTGGGACATTTCGAGGGCTGTGGATACACACTAGTACCCTTAATTCAGCATCTGGTTTTGTGCTTTGAATTGCTCTCCACTTGTATGGTACAGATGTCCTTGCTGGCCTATAAATTATGGTCACGATTGGTGTGATCAGTCCGGTCATTGCTACAGCTGCGATCACCATGATTGTAAATAATCTTTCGTCTAAGACCTGCAAAAAAGTTCAAACATCATCTCCAGTGTGTGTGTGTGTGTGAGAGAGAGAGAGAGAGAGAGAGAGAGAGAGAGAGAGAGCGCACATTCTGTTTCTTTGCAACGTTGAGGACGATCATTTCAATGAGACCTTTGGTGTTCATGAGAAAACCAAGCGTAACTGCTTCACGAAGAGGCATCTTGTAAAATAGTGCAACAAGGAGGGTCCCCAAGACTTTGCCGGCACATGCAAGAAAAATGACTAGTATTAGCAGTGCCCAGTTATAGACTCCCACCATGATGGAGATTTTAGTCTTAAGCCCGGTACTGGCAAAGAAGAGAGGAAGAAGAATCCCAGTCACGAAGTCTTCAAGCTTTTCTATGAGAGTGATTCCAAGAGGTCCATTTGGAATAACCAGGCCATATATGATAGCTCCAAAAACGGCATGTATGCCGATGGTCTCCGTAATAAATCCTGAGATCATGACCCCAGAAAGAATGACACAAATGGAGAACTCGTTGAAGGTATCGCCCCCTGGAGTTTGCCTTATCAACCACTTGACTGCTGGTTGGACCACGAAAATGCAGAATATAACAAAAAGTGTGCTGGAAAGGAGCACCCAGATGGAAGTCCACTCAAAAGTTTCTTTGTCAGACAAGGCAATGGCAAAAGCCAAGATAAACCAACCGCACAAGTCGCTGATGAGAGCGGCTGACATGGCTAGCCTCCCGATCTTCATTTTGAGTAGTTTGAGCTCTGCAAGGATCCGAACAAGGACTGGGAATGCAGTGACTGAGAGGGCAACAACAAAGAAGAGAATGTAGCTACTTCGTTCTATGGTGGTTAATTCCTTGTGGATAATGAAGGAAGAAGAAACGCTTATGATGAACGGGAAGAGCATGCCAGCTAAGGCAATGACCAAGGCCTTTCTTCCAACGTGTTGGACAATCGAGATGTCCGTCTCTACTCCAATTAGAAAGAGGAAGTAGAGGAGACCAACATTTGCCATCGTGTCAAGTACCATTACGCTTCTTAAAGGAAATACTATCTCGCCAAATTTGCTCCGTCCCAGCACTGATGGACCCAGTATGAAGCCCCCCTGTAGACATTGAGCAACCAGACAGAGAAGGGTATATGTTAGTTCAGAGTTGTGTCAAGTAGCTGCCTAGATATTTGGAGAACTTATTTTGTGTTTTTTTACTTTCAGGTGGCTACTTCATACAACGGACTGTTGAGAGTGCCCTCTGGATTTGAATCCTTGGAGGTATTTTCTTGGCTAGAACTTCACTCACCCCTGTACTCTTTGTTTATTTATTGGGAACTAAAGTAATTTGTTTATATCAATTATTGGAGAAAAGCCGAGCAACACATATGATTTAGGAGCATTTGCCATATCACAAAGTATATTAACGTTTTTAGATGGCCAAAAGGGACAAGTTGCTACACTGAGCGTGATATTCGTATTATGTGCTCTTTTCAGAGAGATGCTCTGTTTAAGTCCGTGTTTGGCAACATGCTGGAGTCACAAAGACTTACCAGGACCTCAGAGACCACACGAGGCTGGCGAAAGGGCTTGAGAAAGAAATGGAGTAGGCGACTCGTAGCTACGATCAGAAGCAACTGCAAGATGAAGACTGGCAGAGAGAATTTGAAGGGGTTGTCACCGAGCCATACTCCCTTTGACGTGACCATTTGTGGTGCGTAACATACAATTGTCTCGTTGTTTGCGACATACGCTGCGCTCGTGTTGGACATTTTCTCTACGCGTACGTCACTCCCCGTGACAACCACCGGCTACGATGACAGCCGATGAGTCCAGAAGAAACCACCGATCACCACCACCTCTACAAAAATCAATGCATGGAAAGGCGCTTATTCGGGCTTTGCGGTGGCGCTTTCAATTGCATTACCTCGATGTTTTGCCGTCACGCCTTGCATGTCTTGCTTACTCTTATGGACGGAAAGAGTGAAAGAACAGAAGATCTGACTCCTATTTACTCAGACAGACGGGGGTGGTTTTATCCTTTTTCCTTCACTTGTTTGACTGTTCTATTGGAAGTGAGGATTTTTAGTGGGGAGAGCGAGAAAAGCAAAGTTGGTTATGGAAGTTGTCCGCTCCCTTTGGGCTTTTGTGGTATATGGTTCTCGGAGAGAGAGAGAGAGATGCCACGTTATACGCCGGTGAAGGTATGAATTTTGTATGAACTTATTTAGTGTTCAGAATCTCTTTAATGCCACGTAATTTTGTCGTCCGTCGGAAAAAGTCCAACTTTTACCGACGGACTTAATTACCTTTACTGACGGGGCTTTCCATCGCTAAAAGTAATTTCCATATTTTTCCTATTAATTAATTTTATAAAAATACTATTAGCGATGGACAGTCTGTCGCTAAAAGTCCGTCGATAATAACTTTCGCGATGGAAAGTTCACTCGTTAAAAACTAGTCGCAATTCCTTCCTTTTGTACTTTTAGCGACCGAAAAAGATCCGTTGCTAAAAAGAATCAAATTATTTTTTTGTTGTTTCAAGACCCAAGCCTGCTTTCTGTAATTCAAATCGCACCAAATAATATTCATCCGCGAGGCAACCCAATCCATAATAGTCAAATAATTGCTAATTCAATAGCAATTATTTAACCCTAAAGCAGTAATGCATCCATATACACAGTAGTCAAATTATATTCTAATTTAATAAAAATATATACAATGTAAAGTAAATATCAACATACACCCAACTGTGGGGATGAATTAAAAAACATAAAGATCCAAATCCGTCAGTGCTACGAGAGGGAACGAGAGGGGAGGGGCTAAAAAATCCAAGAGGCGAGCGGAGTCACAATTCCAGGAAGGGTGGGGCGGAGGGGAGGGGAGACATGTTTGGCTCTGTTGTCGTCAATAGCGACATCTGGATCCTGCTCGTCGTCGTCTATGGGGTTGCCATCCAGATCTGGCTCGGATTGGAAAACATTTCCCTACATTAAAAGAACGAATACTCATTAGTAATTATATATAAAACTTAACCAAATGACGGATTCGGTTCATAAATGTTAACATACTTGTACATGATGATTCTGGCCACTTCTCGAGCAACGCGACAAATGTATGTCGGGTCTAACTCTTGCTCTGCGGTCGATTTATGTGTCTATGTCTGCGCAGTAGGGGTGGGGATGTTCCCACAATGGCACACGCAGTCAAGCTGTTGCTACGTACATGCCCTTTCTTCCTATTAACGACCCCCGGTCTATCCAGCCACGTTTGAAATCCCTCTACACTCTTACCCATATAGGCTGATAATTGACTGAACCCCTGCCTGGACAATAATATATGTCCAAATGCGATCTGCAAAACAATCAAAATGTAACATAACCTTGCCAATGCTTGATCAACTGATAAGCAATGAAGACATTCAAATTTAAAGGTAATTTTATATGTAACTTACATAAACCTCCCGAGCAACCTGGCAAATGAACTCCCCCGTTGGATCTTCATCATCTTTAGGCACTCTCCTCTTGTGCATCATTCGGTATGTCAATGCTTGCATCTCATCCTTATCCATCTCCAGGTGCTCAGCCGCATTCTTATGTCGGAGAAGGTCGTGAGGCACGGACCCTCCCGTGTGAGTAGGATCCTGTCCGGCTTTGTTTGCCTTCCCACTCCTATTTTTCACCTCTCTAGATGGATCAGTCATTCACCTGTCAACCATCTGCACCTGTAACATTGGTGTACCCTTCGGCAACATGCTCTTTGCACGTTTCCGTGCGTCATATAGCCACCGCTTGTAATTTTTGGCTATATAGCCAAAAAGAAAAGCTCTCCCCATCACGTGCTGCTAAGTCGATGCAAAATCGAACCCTGGTGCAATAAATCAAATAACACAATAATGTTATTTGATTAGGGTTTAGTTTTAATTAGAGTTTAGGGCTTAAAGATGGTTTAGGTTTAATTAGGTTTTAGGGTTTACAATTTAATTAGGGTTTAGGGTTTACATTCCACTTACGATTTACGGTATATGATTTAATTAGGGTCTAGGGCATAATTAAGGTCTAGGATTTAAGATTTAATTAGAATTTAGGGTTTAAGGTTTATGATTTACGGTCTCGTTTTGGGGTTTAGGGTTTATTACGATTTACAGGTCTTCAAATTTGGTCAAAGTTGTTCGCATTAATCGATCAATTATTTTTAGTCATTTATGAATTTTCATATGCTGTCATTGCTTTTAATTAGTCATTTATGAATTTTCATATGCTGTCATTGCTTTTAATTAGTCATTCATAGCAGTCGGTTATCCTTTTAGTTATCTATATCTATATATCTATATCTATATCTATATAATATATAATAAGCGAAGCGTGAGCTTATTTATGCGACACATCATCACAGAAATATGACTTCTTTGCTTGACACGTCATCACATTATGTTTTCAATGTGAGATAAAATTATAACTATAATAAGTGTCATCAAAGGTTTAAAATATTATCTTGAATAGGGTTCTTACTTCTTGATAAGTTAATTTTCATACTACTAAACCTCATATAATTGAAAAACTAACTCTAAACATTATAAAACTCTAACTGATTGATGAACTAACTTATAAGGACTTACTTTTGACTATTGTATCCATAAAACCATTTTCTAATATGAATATAAAAATTCATATATCTTAAAAACAAAAATAACATACTAGATTTAGAAAAGAAAAAAAAAATAATGCTACAGTTGAGAAAATTATATTGGATGGGGTTCTTATTTCTTGATAAGTTAATTTCTATATTATTAAACCTTATATAACTAAAATAACTAATTTTAAACGTTGTAAAACTCTAACTGTGATGAACTAACTTATTATGACTTAATATGACTATTGTATCCTCAAACTCACTCTCTATTTTTTTTTTTATGAAAGGTCCTTTGTATTCATGTAAACTCAAACAACATTTACAATCTAGTCTCTTTGTATGTACAGTTAACTCCTGGTAGAGTATGTGCTAATGCAATGTATATCAAGCTAACAAAACATTATTAGTGTCTAGTCCCCAAGCTTGACATAGTGCCTTGTTCCTCTCAGTAGAGAAGGATTTCTTCCAGCTAGATGTTCTCTAACTCATCCATTGCTTTATCATTTGTAGACATCCTTCCACTGTGGCTTGTTTATTTTCAAATATTCTAGTGTTCCTTTCCATCCACACCCCATAGGTGATCACAGCAACTAGTAGTTTACATAATCTGGCTTGAAAGCTTTTCCCCTTGCTTTTGGTTGTTATATCCCTGAGAAATTGCTGCCATGAGACTAGAGGAATCTGCATCTGCATTTTGCTGAAAGCTGCTCTCCATATTCTCTGCGCAAATGAACATTGTACAAATAAATGATCCTCTGCCTCAGAATGATCCTGACACATTACACATTTATCCTCTTGAATAACATTCCAAGTCTTTAATTTGGCCTTGGTCCTTAGTCCCCCTCTGCATAGAAGCCATAAAATCAGTGCGCATCTTGGTATATGTCCCTTGAACCAAACCAGCTTCCACCAAGCAATGTTAGTTTCTCTATGTCTTATCCCTTCCCAGGCTATTCTGATACTAAACTCTCTATTAGGGCTGAGTTTCCATATGATTTGATCTTGATGGTGAATATTAGGAGCATTTAAATTGGTTAACAAAGTGTTAACCCCTTTTAGCTCCTCTGATCTGCTAGGTAGTTGTTTCCAATTACCATGATGAATGATGTCCTTTACCTTTGCATTAAGGGGTAGACCAGAGTCATATGCTACTCTTTGTCCATAATGTTCAATTAGAGGGACCTCCAGGATCCATCTGTCATACCATAGCCATGTAAGCTCTCCATTCCCCACTTTATAGAGCATATACTTGCTGAATAGATATCTAATCTTCAGAATTTTCCCCCAGGTCCATGATAGGCAAACATGTGGTTTAAAGGTCCATATGTGCTTATCCTTTATGATGAAAATGTGGCACCATTTCACCCAAAGTGAATCTTTCTTATGAGCAAGATCCCATAAATGCTTACAAATAGCAGCTTTATTCCAATCTTCCACTCTCTTGATACCTAAACCTCCTTCTTGCTTAGGTAGACAGAGGTCCTTCCATGCAACCTTAGCCCCTGTACACTTGATGTCTTTCCCATGCCAAAGAAAAGCTCTCAGCTTCCCTTCTATCTGTGCAATGATCTTCTTAGGAAGGATGAACAGTGAACACCAGTAGATGTACATACTGCTCAATACAGATATAGTCAATTGAAGTCTCCCAGCATATGATAGTGACTTGGTAGACCAGCATGAGATTCTATTTGTTAGCTTTTCCACTAGGACCTTGCAGTTTTTGTACCGTAGTTTGGTAGAGATCAGGGGCACTCCAAGGTAAGTAACTGGCAAGTCCCCCTTGGGAATACCAATCAGATTTGCCAGCATATCTGCAGGTTCTTGGTCCATTCCAGCTACAAACATAGAGCTCTTAGTGAGATTAGGAGACAGACCAGATAGCTGTTTAAATTCAACCAAGACTTGTTTAATGAGCCAAATAGTCTTTTGTTCAGCCTTAGCTAGGAGAAAAAGGTCATCTACAAAGCACATGTGATGTATCTTCAACTCCTTGCATTTTGGGTGATATTCAAACTCCATGTTCTGAGCACAAGTATTCATAAGTTCTGAGAAGACTTCCATGACCAGCAAGAAGAGGTAAGGAGATATGGGGTCTCCTTGCCTCAACCCTTTTGCACTTCCAAAAAACCCCCTCCATGTTGCCATTAAGGCTAATGGAAAATCTTGCAGTACAGACACATTGCATAATCCACTTAATGAATTGGGGAGGAAATCTCATCACTTCCATTACCATCCTTAAGAATTCCTAGCTCACTGAGTCATAAGCTTTTTACAGATCTACCTTAATTACACATCTAGGTGTACCTCCATCCTTGTGGTAGTTCTTAACTAGCTCTTGCATTGGGAGAATGTTATCTGCAATGGACCTTTTGGCAACAAATGCAGACTGGTTCATACTTATCAGCTGGGGAAGAACCCTTTTAATTCTGGCACATAAGATTTTGGATACACATTTGTATATCACATTGCAGCAGGCAATAGGTCTGAAGTCTTTCATAGTATTTGGGCATGGCATTTTAGGTACCAATGCCAAAGTAGTACTATTAAAGAATTTGATGCACTTGCTCTTATGGAACATTTCCTGTACAACATTTATCACTTCTTTCCCAACTGTAGTCCAGTTCTTTTGATAGAACTCAGCAGTAAAGCCATCAGGCCCAGGGGATTTATTACCTTTAAATGAAAACATTGCATCCTTAATCTCCTGTTCACAGATAGGTGCTATGAGCATACCTTGATCTTCCTCTGAAACATGTTTAGAGATTATGTTGAGTAGTCTTTCTTTTGTATTTGGATATTCAGGCACTGGGTTGCCCAGAAAGTCAGTGAAATGCTGAACAGCATGTAGATGCACCCTTTTTGCCCCTGTAATCTGCTCTCCTGCCCCATCAGTGATAGCTATCACTTTATTTTGACTCCTGCGAATCAGCATTTTCTTATAGAAATATGATGTGTTGCTGTCACCAAGACTGAGTTCCTTTATCCTTGCCTTTTGTTTATAAAAGCCTTCTTCTGCCAGGATTAGATGGTAATACTTCCTCTGAATTTCCTTTGCCCTTGAAACCATATCAGTTCTCTGATGTTGCCATATGAGGTGTTGAATTTCCTGCAGCTCCTTGTAGGTGTCTGCCACTCTAGCTGAGATATTACCATAGGCCTCCTTATTCAAGATTTTCAACTTTGGTTTTAACTTTCTCAGTTTGGATCTTAAAATCTGGCCAGCATCCCCTGCCTCTCTCTCACTCCAAACAGTTTACAGAATTTCCTTGAAGGCCCTATGCTTCATCCAAAAGTTGAAGAACTTGAAGGGTCTTTTACCTACCTTTTCTTCCTCCAACATTCTCACTAAGAGAAGTGCATGGTCAGATAATTTAGGGATTAAAGCTTCTGCATGAGTATTGCTGAACTGTCTAAGCCATCCCTCATTCTGAAGAACTCTATCCAGCCTACTCATGATGAAATCTTCATCTCTGTTATTGCACGAAGTATAAAATGCCCCTATAGTAGGCATATCCTCCAGATGGTTCTCAAAGAGACATTTATTGAAATCATTGCTGTGCTCCTCCAACTCTTTCATTTTCTTTTCTCACCACATTGAAGTCCCCTAGAAGCAGCCAAAGACTGTCCCCTATGAGAGATGCATCCTGACTAATCTGATGCCAGAGCATCCTCCTCCTTTCTCCTTTATTATTTGTATACACAAAGGTAATGAAGTAACCAGTGTTACCTGTCTGCACCTTACCAGTAATGTGTTGACTTGATCTATTGATCACTTCAACCTGCATCTTCTGGTTATTCCAACCCATCCACAATCTTGAGACACCTTTCTGATTCAAGCAGGTCTCGAATTGCCAGTCTGATCCCCACTTCCTAGTTATGTGAAAAATGTTTTCCTTTCTTACTCGAGTTTCCAAAATTCCCATAATTTCAATTTTTTTTTGCTTCATGAGATTCTTAACTTCTCTATGTCGTACAGGGTCATTAAACCCTCTAACATTCCAGCTGGCTATCATTGTGAGGAAGAGTTATGGTTTTCCTTTTACTACTACTACTATTGCCAGTTAGCATCATCCCCTTCCCTGTGAGGCCTTCCCCTGTGACTTCTTGTTCTTGCTCTGTTGGTATAGTCTCATCCATATTTTCATCCTCCTCCAAAACTGAGAACCTATTTTTGGTTTGCATGGCCTTCTGCTGTGTTTTGCTGTGTTCTTTGGGTGTGATACTGAGTGTACCTGCAAGATTCTCTTCCAGCCTTTCCTGTGGCATACTGGATTCTACAGTAGTCAGCTGTTCCACCACTGCTTGTGACTTAGCTTTCAGCTGCCACACCATCTTTGGTTTTGGTTTATAATAACAGTTGTCACTTTTATGTCCATACACCTTGCAGTGTAGACACTTAACAGGTAGCCATTCAACTTCTATTTTTTGATATATGATCTCCTCCCCAGGGCCCTTTAATGGAATTGCATCAGGTATTTGTTGATCAATGTTTACCTCCACACAGATTCTTGCAAACCCCAACCTCTCCTTCCTTGCAGTCATTTGGTCCATAAAAAGAGATTTCCCTATTGTACTGACAATTTTGCTTAACATTTTAGCAGACCAGAACTTTAGGGGCAAGCTAGGCAGTTTAATCCAAATTGGAACTAGCTTTAAATCATCTTGTTCTAAGGACAAGGATGCATCCCATGATTTAAGAATACAAGGTTTATTGTCAAAAAACCATGGCCCCTGCCTCAATACGTGATCCTTATCAGTTGCAGACTCAAATGTAATCAGAAACAAACCTGGCTGCAATAAGTTGACCAAAAATCTTCCCATGTGCCTCCATTTGCGTTCTAGAAAACCTTTCATAACGTGAATTGGAGGTTTAGCTCCCAATATGTACATTACAATTGAGTTTTCCCAGTGCTTCATTTCATGTTCAACATCCTCCAGAGTGTATTCAACACCTTTTTGTCCACTAATCTCCTGTGGTTGAATGAATTCCAAACCATTCTCTGGGGTGAATTTGCGATTAGGCCAAACAATTGTTGCATATGTTCTGTTCACTTTGACCCCTTACAGTGTAACTGTAGCCTCCTTGTTTGACGGTAACGGTGGGAAGTTCTCATGTGTTCCCTCCTTCAGTATTTCAAAAGGTGGTTTAATTGTTACCTGGGCCTCCACGTGTGCCACCTCAGCCCCTGTTTTTGATGATGTGGCTTTTCCTCCTGACACCTCAGCTTCTTTGAGCCCCTCTTGCGCGTGACTTCCAGGTTTTTCAGCCTGTTCATCCCCTTCCTCTCTGATCAATTCAATAGGCCTCAGAAATTCATCCTGTCGGTTATGCTTTTGCCCTAATTGTGCATTTATGGTAGATTTTAAGGCCACATTCTCCTGCCTTAACTCTTTCAGTTGTCGCTGCATGTTTTCAATTAACTTTTTTAAGTTTGGATCTTCATCAGAATCAGTGCTTGATTCCATAAATTTCTCCGGCCGTATATCAGCAACATCCATTATCTGATTTTGTCCAAACACAACATTTATATCACCATTAACGTGTTTACAATCTCCTTTGCTTCTTGCATGGGTTTTCTGCCACTCTTTCCCCACAAACTCTTGGGCAAGACAATCCTTGATAGGACCCCGAAGCCTTGTTGATCGCCTCGAAGCCTTTCCTTCCACCACTGTCCTACTCTCCATCACTGAGAGGCAGTTGCATTCATGTTGGAACGGGAGAGATGATGGAACGAGGGGAGATTTTTAGAGAGAAGTTGGAGAGAAAATATTAGAGAGAAGAAAAATCTAAATCCAAGGAAATTAATCAGTTCATGAAAACTCACTCTCTATTATGAATATAAAAATTTATACATCTTAAAAACGAAAAAAACATACTAGATTTGGAAGAGAAAACAAAATGATGTTATAATTGAGAATATGAACTTAGATGGGATTCTTATTTCTTGATGGAGTTCTTATTTCTTGATAAAGTTAATTTCCATATTACTAAGCCTTGTATAATTGAAAAATTAACTCTAAATGTTCTAAAACTCTAACTGATTGATGAACTAACTTATTAGGACTTAATTTTAACTATTGTATCCTTAAAACCACTCTTTAATATGAATATAAAAATTCATATATCTTAAAAACGAAAATAATATACTAGATTTAGAAGAGAGAAAAAAGATGCTACAATTGATAATATTATCTTGGACGGGATTTCTATTTCTTAATAAGTTAATTTTCATATTACTAACCCTTATATAATTGAGAAACTAATTCTAAACATTCTAAAACTCTAACTGATTGATGTATTAACTTATTAGGACTTAATTTTGACTATTGTATCCTTAAAACCACTCTTTAATATGAATATAAAAATTAATATATCTTTAAAATGAAAATAATATATACTAGATTTAGAAGAGAGAAAAAAAATGCTACAATTGATAATATTATCTTGGACGGGATTCCTATTTCTTGATAAGTTGATTTTCATATTACTAACCCTTATATAATTGAAAAACTAATTCTAAACATTCTAAAACTCTAACTGATTGATGAACTAACTTATTAGCACTTAATTTTGACTATTGTATCCTTAAAATCACTCTCTATTATGAATATAAAAATTTATACATATTAAAAAAAAAAACTAGATTTGGAAAAGAAAAAAAAAAAGATGCTACAATTGAGAATATTATCTTTGATGGAATTCTTATTTCTTGATGGAGTTCTTATTTCTAGATAAAGTTAATTTCCATATTACTGAGCCTTATATAATTGAAAAACTAACTCTAAACGTTCTAAAACTCTAACTGATTAATGAACTAACATATTTGGGCTTAATTTTGACTATTGTACTAGATTTAGAAGAGAGAAAAAAAGATGCTACAATTGAGAATATTATCTTGGACGGGATTCTTATTTCTTGATAAGTTAATTTTCATATTACTAAGCCTTATATAATTGAAAACTCTAACTGATTAATGAACCAATTTAATAGGACTTAATTTTGACTATTATATCCTTAAAATCACTCTCTAATATAAATATAAAAATTCATATATCTTAAAAACGAAAATAACATACTAGATTTAGAAGAGGAAAAAAATGATGCTAGAATTGAGAATATTATTTTGGATGAGATTCTCATTTCTTGATAAGTTAATTTCATATTATTAAGCCTTATATAATCGAAAAACTAATTCTAAACGTTCTAAAACTCTAGTTGATTGATGAACTAACTTACTAGAACTTAATTTTAACTATTATATCCTTAAAATCACTCTCCATTACAAATATAAAAAATTATATATCTTAAAAATGAAAATAACATACTAAATTTAGAAGAGGAAAAAAATGAGACTACAATTGAGAATATTATCTTGGATGTAGTTCTTATGTCTTGATAAGTTAATTACCATATTACTGAGCCTTATATAATTGAAAAACTAATTCTAAATGTTCTAAAACTCTGACTGATTGATGAGCTAACTTATTAGGACTTAATTTTGACCATTGTATCTTTAAAATCACTCTCTAATATAAATATAAAAATTCATATATCTTAAAAACGAAAATAACATACTATATTTAGAAGAGAAAAAAAAAATGATACTCAAATTAAGATTGAAACAATAAAAATAATGTAATAATTGTTAATTTTTTTAAATTATAAAAATTTTCTCACCGTAATCGAAGTAATGATTTGTTAATATAGTATAGCAGCTTCTAGAATTCTTTTAATAAAATAACAAAATTGATGTTATTTTCTAGATGGAACCATGCAAACAAAAAATGACTGTACAATTATTATTCATTAAAATTATAATAATGATAATGCTTATTCATAAATCTGATAGTTGAAAATGACTTGAAGCTATATACTAAATATGTCAATGAATATAAAAGTATGCAAATATTATTTTGAATGTGATCCCTATTTTTAAGTTTATTTAAATTTGCACGAATCATATAATGACTATATGAGGAAGCCTTATATGTAATGTGAAAACTAATTCTAAAACCCTAATTATTCGAATTTTTTAGGATTTGATTTTGACTATCGTGTTCTAAAAACTAACTCTCTCATGCAAAGACAAAAAACCACGTATCTAAAAAATATAACTTATGGATATTTAGAAGACAACAATTATGTTGCAATTAATTTAAGTTTATTGTAATGTAATAAATGTATGTTTATTTACACCTAACATAGTCATTGCAAAACTTATTTACATAATATATAAAATCAATAATTAAATTACATGATAATTTTTTGCTTTGATAAGACTGGACGATCAACAAACTGGTTATGTAAGCATATATGAGATTTTTAAAAGAAATAACATATGTATTAGAAAAGAAAAGGTGCAATCAAATTAAATAATTTTTAGTTACTATATTTGAGAATATTTAAAATCTTTAAGATGTAAAAATATGTTATGACTATTGTATTCTTAAAACCACTCTGCAATAGGAATGTATAAATTCATATATCTAAAAAATAAAAATAATATCATCCTAGATGGGTCCTTATTTCTTGATAAGTTAATTTGCATATCAGTAAGCCTTATAGGAGAAAAACTAATTCCAAACATTCTACAAATCTAACTGATTAATCAACTATTAGGACTTAATTTTAATTATTCTATTCTTAAAAGCACTTTCTAATATGAGTATGAAAATTCATATATAAAAAAACTTACATATTAGATTTAAAAGATGGAAAAAATGATGTTACAATTGAAATTTAAGCAATAAAAATAATGTAACAATTGATTCATATTTAATTTATTTTAATATGTGCTTACTGTATCGATGTAAGAATTTATCAAATATAATATATAACTTTTAGAATCCATTTGGTAAAATAAGATTTTGACCATGTTTTTTTTGGGTGGGACCACACGACCAACAAACGACTGTCTAATTATTATTAATTAAAATTATAATAATGATAAAGCTTATACATAAATCTGGTATTTGAAAATGATTGAAGGCTATATACTAAACATGTTAGTGTATCTAAAGATATGTAAATATTATTTTGGATGTGATTCATATTTTTAAGTTTATTTAATTTTGCAGGAACTATGTGAGGGCTATATTAAAAAGGCTAATATAATTTGAGAACTAATTCTAAAAAAATATGTACTAATTTATTAAGATTTAATTTTGACTATTGTGTCCTTAAAACTAACTCTCCCATACGATGATAAAAAATCATATATCTAGAAAATAAAAATAAGATATGAGATTTAGAAGGAAAAAAAACATGTTACAGTTAATTTAAGTTTATTATAATGTAATAAATGTATATATATTTACACATAACATAATCATTGCAAAAATTATCCATGTAATGTATAAGATCAATAGTACAATTATACGACAGTTTTTTGCTTTGATAACACCGCACAATAATCAAAGTGGCTACATCGCATATATGAGATTTTGAAAAGAAATAACGTATTTATTAGAAAAATAAGTACAATTAAATCAAATAATTCTTAATTACTATATTTGAGAACATTAAAAACCTTTAGAATGTAAAAATATATCTATATAATTATACAAAACAAACGATTAACCAGTTTGTTTTTGCATAGGGCCTTACGATCAATGAAAGGGTTTTTTTTTTTATTTATAGTTAATTATATTTTTATGAAAAAAAACTTAATAGGTATAAAAATTATAACTTGGCGACAAGTCGTTAAAGATGCAGAAAATAATTCCAACACTTCAAAACAAGGACACGTCATCTTCATCAATTTAATTTTATCATTACTAGCATCTTACAAGAATTAAAGAAACACACACACACACACACACAACAAACACATATATTAAAATATTGAATATTACATAATCATTCTGTGAAATTTATTTTTGCTGACAATAATAATTTATTTGAAAATAATAAGGTGTATAAATAAGTCCCATTAAATTTGAAATACAACTTTATTCCATATGAATTCTACTTCATCATTAAAATAACTTTCGAAAAATATGTAACACCTCAAAAACTTTTGAAGTTAAAGAATTATACTCATATATAACATCTACAATCCAAAAGGGATACGTCATAATCTCACCCCTTTTAAATTTCAACCACAATCAAATTTATTATTTAACTCTATATGGCACCAGCATTATTATTCTACTACTATAAGTGCTAAGCCAATATTCATTTGAAATATTAATTGACAACTTAAAGTAAAAGTTTAAAGAAGACAAGTATCTAGCGCGGCTCCACTGTGTCGCTATCTATTCTTTGTAACCAAATAAGATATTTTTTTAATAATGTTATTATTTTTTTTTGTCTCACGATATATGGTACATATTAATACACTCTTTGAGTCCTTATATTATACTGTATTATATAAACCGACTCGAGCTTCACTCGGGTTACTGAGCTAGTTGTTTTTAATTAGGCCAACCGAATAGATCAATGTGAGCCTGAGCTAGCGGTGTAAAGGGGTTTTTTTTTTTGGAATGTTTACAACTGCAATTCAATATGACCCGTCGGTATGGGGAATCGAACTCGGGACCTCGAGATTCTTTGCCACTTCCACCACCCCCTTGGGGTTAGGTCGAATTTAAAGTTGATAACCATAAACTCGTATATAAGTTCTGGAACAGAAAAGGAAGTGTGTGAATTTGACCGGTACTTACCAGCTCTAAATGCAGATCTGGTTAGGCGATGGATACTAAAAATTGAACATTCCTATTCACACTTGAAAACTGCAAACCCGAATATGGACATTTGTTAGTGTCACATTTGGAGACCTATTTTTACTCTGTTGGCAATCTGTTTTCTTTTTTCTCCCTTTTAAGTACCTTGTTGCACTTCTTCTTTTTGTTTTGTTTTTTTGTAGTCAGCTCTTCCTTACTCTGTTTCCAGCTTGAGCAAGAACAATGATAGATCCACTATAGAAATGGATATATCCCCTCCAACAAAAAATTGCTCACTCTTGGCATGTATTTCAACTGGTTATTCCCTCAAGATTATATTGGCACGGTATGCATTCTACCAATCTCATGCTTTAATCCTGGTAATAATTGTCCCTGTTCTTGTTCCTTATTTAGTTCGGCCGACTGGCTGGTCCATAAACTCGTTACTTTAATTGACATGGTTGGTTAAGAAAGGAAGCAAAAGAACAAGGAGGCCTAAGAACAATGACATAGCTGTATCATGAATCAGATCTCGCACGTACATGGTAATCTTTACCCTTTCCTATCACCAGAAGATGTTGCACGTACATCTGTATTCTCCAATACAGGGAACCACATCTGGTTCACATAGCCCAAACTGGAGTACAATCTATCTTTCCAACAGTAAAAAAGATATGTAACACCAAAAGAAAACCGAGGCGAGGATTTTTTGACCCTAGTAGAGAAGCCCATACTGTGACATCTCAAACAAAACTGGAATTTGTTTGTGTTCTGGTTGAAGATGTCATTCCTGAACTTGCAAGTATTGGCCTATCATATTGATAAGTGGATAGGCACCGCAGTTCATAGAAATGTCCAATGCCTAGATTTAATTGGAAGTGCATGGCTTTGAACCCTATAGCGTGTCTAGGGGTGGTCATCACTGCCAAATGTTTAACAATGCTGAGGTTATGCCATTGCGCATTGGAAAATAAGATTGATATAAGCCTTCCTCAACTACGAAACTTGTGTCTAGATCATGTTGATGTCTTGGATGAACTGATTTCAAGTCATATACTCAAGCAGCTCAAGGGACGTGGTTGTTTTTATGTGACCGCAGAGATTGGCACTCCGAATATACGATTGTTGCACTGTCAATATTGCCGTAACATGCCCTTAATTGATACGAACAAGACTCCTTCGTGTCTCCTTCTCCATGCGCATGTTGAGTATTGGCTTGGAAGTCATGACATTCATCAGTTTGCGAGGCTGAAAAAAATGCTCCTATATATGAAGCCAATACGTTCTGACGATCTAAAATTTGTTGTCGACACCCTCCGCAATGTACTTTGTTTTTATTCTTTCATGCATCTTCCCATCGACTTTGAATGGAATTTCTCAGTCTTACTAAAGTCGTTTTATGCTCAAGATTGTTGTTTGTATTTGCAGAAGGTGATGATGATACATGGAAGTTTGAGTGAAACCCAGCTTTCACGGCTCTGCAGTCTCAAGGATGCACATCGCAGACACATTTCTTTGTATAACACAAGTGAGCTATCCCCAAAGTCCTATATAAAGTAGTTTTGAATATCCAACCTTCGACTCTATCCATTCGATCCTCCGTCGAAACCTTAAGGGTCTTTATTCTGAGCTTGTTGAGTTTCTTCAGATATCTAGAATAACTTTGTTTAGCTTATGTATTGTGTGCATTGGTACTACAGGTCATACTCGAGAAGCTAAGGAACCAAAGAATGAAATCTAGGGAAGAAGATGAAATGAAGCCTGCATGGAAATCTTTCTTAATGTCTGATTCCTCTGCTAATTAAATACCTGAGAACTACAATTGGATTGAAACGGGCGTACAAAAGATATGGAAAAAATAGTACATGCCGCTTCCACTATGTCTGCGCTTGGTTATCATCAGAACGTCGGTTTGAACACTCTCACCATTGCAGCTTAATTGCCTTGACTCATTAGATTATTTTTTCTGTCCTCATTATCCTTTTATAGAGGAAAGCTCACCAGAAGGAAGACCTGCTGCCCTTGGAGCTGGAGCTGAACAGACTCATTTTTTGGCTGGTGTTACGCGGGACATTTTGTGAAATTGGGGCCACAGTTTCTATTTTAAATCCTTTTTGAACAAAATGCAGTAGCATCGTGCTGCTACCTCTCCACGTGGCAGGTTCACAGCGGTCCACGTGTCCGGCTGTAATCTTCATCCCACGTGGATCTGCTTGCTTGAGTTAACGGAAGATTGCCGTCAACAGCGAAACTCCTAATATCCTGGCTGATTTTAGGTAATGCAACGATCTGTTATTAGGTAGGTCTCTCTCCCCCCCTCTCCCCATCTTCTTCCTCCTCGCAGTCTACAGTCTATTAGGTCATCAAAATTTCATCAAAACACCGCGAAGCAATCCATGCAATGCAAGTAATCAACTGGGAAAATCAGCCATGGTGCCTTTCATCTGTGCCCATGCTCTAATCGATATCAAGTGCCTAGAACCGAAGAGAAGTTTGATGAGCATACTGAAATTCAAACAGTCTATCAAATCTTCTCTCTTTCTTATCAAATCAAGCTGGGTTAGTTATTACTATATTATGAAACTTTCAGAAACTCTTGTGAGAAATTCCAAGCAGTAGTTATGATAGGAATTTTAAACAGTACTTAGAAGCAATTGAGAACACGTTATTTGGGTATGGTAGATGAGTCATCTTTGGTGATTTCTGTTATTCAAAGAAACGTTGAGCGCTGCCATAGATAGGGCGAGTTCCAGTATTCACCCGCAAGAGTTACATGCATAGAATTTTGGCAATTAGAAGGCATGGGCATGATGTTTGAAATTTATTTTAAGACAGCACAAAATATCTGAAGAAAAAAGATTCAACTAAAGTAGACCAGCTCTGCATTTTCAATCTCAAAGGGCAATTTTGAAATGTTTGTACGTTTTCCACTAAGGATGAGGGCAGTCCCTAGCTCTTCTTTTCCACTTGCATTAATGAATAAATGAAGATGAACTGGTTTTCAATTTTAGTACTCCAATCAAGAGGGGAAAGCTTTTTCGGTAATGGAAGGGTAGCTATAGTGCATAACATATTACGCTGGCTCATGCCAATAGCTTGGTTCCACCGATATGTTAGTGTTAACTTGTCCCTCCATCTGTAGTTTGAGAGGTAATATTATCTTTGTTTGTGCGCTATGCTTGATCCTTTACAACTGATGCCAATTTATCTAAGTGGCTGCGACCTGCTTGAGTAATTATTATTGTCCATCTTCTCATTATGAATTATTATTTTGATTAATACTGGAAAATTTGAATGCATTACCCAAGTATTAGAGCAATTATGTTCTTCATCTGCCACTTTTGAGAATGGAGCTAAGGTGAACTGGCTTGCTACTTTTAAGAATGGTTGTACAATCTTTGTAGAGAAATTATTTTCTTCATATGTTCTTAATCCTCCATTACTATGTACCAAGTTGCTTCCTTATGATGCTGCATGGTATTGGGCTACTAGGATTCAGTGTTCTGTTATGTATGGAATCCAATCTGATCTGATCTGTCTTCAATTTTGATGACCTAATAGACTGTGAGGAGGAGGAAGACGGGGAGGGGGGGCAGGGGGGGGGGGGCGCACACACACGCACATATATATATATTTGACCAGAAAAGGACTATTTTAGTATAATATCGCTAAATGTCTTTCATCAGCACAAGAAATGTTGGCTAACGAAAAGATAGAAGTCAACTAGTAGCATAACTTCAACCCTTCTGTCCATGCTCTACATCTCTGCGATCTTTAGTGATGAGCATTCTAGCCGACTTGCTTTTTCCTCCACCAACCAAAATCTATTCTTCTCGAGGTCTTTGTGTGAATCTGAGCATGTTGTTGATTAGTATGTCGTGAAACTAGATGAATTTTCAATGTGATAGTAGGGGAGAATTAACAGTGAAAAACTTCAGTTTGATCTGTTCTAAACTTGAATCGATCTCCAGATTTCTAGACCTGAAGATCTTTGACTTATTTCATTATCCAAGAGAACTAAGCACAAGCACAAAGATCATAAATTGTAGATAAAGGGGAAGTCCAGATGAAAATGCACCAACAATTTTTTTTGGTCAAGCAATTGGGTAGCTAGCCATCATGGCAATGCCACAGAGACCTTCCTTGTACTCGTTGTCTCGTTCCATTTTAATGTATCCGTCATCTCCCCAGCTAATGCCCCATGAGTTCTTGATCAACCAATACTTCTTGCCATCGTCTGTTGTGCCATACCCAACTGCTGTTACACCATGATCTAAGAAATCCATACAATATCCAGTGAAGACACCGCTCTTATAAAACTGAAAATCTGGACTACTAGCATCAATTGCAACGGAAACTGGTTGATTAGCCACAGCGTTCAATAATGCTGACTCGTTATTGGCAGGCACATTTTCAAAACCATTGATAGTGGCTGCAATGGGGGCATTCCGGCTACAATTTCCATCCACTCCCTTGTACGGGTAATTGGATTCGTTGGAGAGGCCACCGTTGTTTATTATGAATTCAAAGGCAAAAGACATATATCCACCATTACAGCCCGCGTCCATAGTAGTATCACAGTCAACGAGTTGTTGCTCGGATAATGTCATCAATTTATGGGTTGAGATCTGAACAATTCCTTCCATGGCTCCAACTGCTGAAAATGCCCAACATGATCCTGCGGTTTTTAAGAGATGGTTCATAGCAAAAATCATATAGAGTTAGTGAAACGGAATTTGGAAAAAGTACTTCTTCAAGCGAAGTTTTTGGATGAAGTAATGACAGGTGTGTGTCTTACCACACGCGCCTTGGTCCTTAACGGCGGTAACAGCACCTTGATCCCTCCAGTCTACGGAAGATGGAACATTTGCCACGCTTTCGTACCTAAATGAAGTTGTTTTACATGGGGCGGAGGGGCTTTTGAAGCCATTGTGAGAGGCGCGGAACTCCTTGTTCGTCAGGTCCGCAAATGCATTGATGCCTAACTTGTAAGTGTGGTTCTCAGCTTTGTTGAAGGATTCAATGAACTCCGCGTTGTCCTTAAATATCTTAAATCGCATTGCCTTTTCCGCCTCATTCTTGTATATACGTCCATAACGAATCATCCATCGCTCGTGTCTCTCTTTCAATGATGCTTCAGAGAGTGACTCAGACGTGGTTTGAGAAGCCCACATCCCCCAGAACAACAATGCTGCAAGAAGTAAATTGAAACTTGATCTTGTAGCCATTGTTTAGCTACAATTTTATACCTCGTTTGTTGAGATATTTGGATGCTTATAGACTTGCATTCTGATTGTTTCAAACGGCAAATACTGATGTATGGACAGATTTACAAGTTGATGTAGCGCTTGGTGGACAGCCCTATGTTGTAATCGCATTGTATACCATCCTATGTTATGAGAAAGTTTGTTCCTATTATCTTGGACCATATTGTCCAAATGAATGTCTTTGTTTCGTTCAAGAGAATGACAGTAAACACAAATGTAGCATACCATGTGAAATGCTGGTAAACTGTAACACTTGATTATCTTTTCTTAAAGCTTGATTTGTCAGTAAATTATGGATTAACGTCGAGTTCACCACGAAACAAAATTATGCGCATACTCTTTTTTTTTTTTAGGGAATTGGCTTCTTTGATCTTCGACCTCCCAAGGACCAATCAAGATTCGTCGTTAAGCCCTTTCGACTCTTCTTGTTTCAGTGGTTGCATTATCGCCTAAGCCAGTTCTAAGTTTCTTTTGTTCTTGTTTTCCGTAGAGACTACTAGCTCCCCCGAAAACAGATGTTGTAAATACCATAATTTTGAAACACTCAAAACAATGGGTGTTTTTATAAAAAATGCTAATATCTGGTGTTCTCCTTGCTTTGGTAATAGACATAAGCTCTCCGTACATTTGATTTGGAAGTAAGATCGAGTACCTAAATATCTGGTGTTCTCCATGCTTTGACAAATTCAGAAACATTTTAAAACAAGTATTACACATACCTATGAATGTGCTGAAAATTAACCAGATTACCAAGCATAAAAGTTACCGTCATCACATCTCTCAAATCAGAGGATATGCCAGTCTAATATTGTTTGTTCGGGACTAGTTGATGCGGGGCATTATACAATGAAAATGAATCTCAAAGTTTGTGTAAATTAGTGATACGGCTCCTCGGACACTTCTTGACATTGGTGTTGCTTGGATGATTTCAAACCAAATTTCTGTACCTAAAAGTTGCAATCCATGCATATTACGATGAGCATATGAAATCTAATTTGACAGTTCTAGTTTGGTACCGTAAATCTAAAAGAAAACCTAGCTGACTTCTCACAATTGAAGCTCTTTGGAATCCGATTCTTTTTAGTGAAATGGGCTTTAACAATAAGGAGTCCAGTGAATCTTCCCACAGAAGCAGTAAGTTTCTGGCCAGAACGCCATCAAGAATCTCATTTTAGTCCACGAGTAGCTAACTACTCTGGCAAATAAACTCCTCAAACTTTACTTCGGGACTTTGATTGGCACTTTGTTAAAACCCGTCAAGTCGGCAATAACTTTTTAGCCTTGGCTAGCGCTTCCTGCAAAATCGTTGCAACTTGGCAATTGTTTTCGACCTTCAATGACACTTAAGCAGAGTTGTTGTTAATATGTTTTTCTGGGCAAGTAATGCAAATATAATAAACCCTTTGTACGTAAGTACTATTTGATGATCAACTTGTCTCCTAACCTGAGTTTTCATACTTGAGGAGTTAAATGGTAGAGGACTAATGAAAATTGCATGATTGGTGTCAGCTAAACTAGCCGGTAAAGTCTGTTTTCCGGCAACATTAAGGATTGGGGAGGGGAGTGAACTCCCATCGTCTAGCGGGCCCAAGAGGCATCTAATTGACTGGAAAAGAAAGGATAATCAGGACGGACAATCCACTTGAATCCCATTACATTTTTCAAGAACAGTTGGATTAATATGGAAGAACAAAACTGGTGCGGAAACTATATGTATCGATTCCATGGCGGTTGGAGATATTTATGATTATTAAGCATCTTATGTCTATTACCAAACATTAATCCACAACTTTTGTAGTCATTGAGTTCAGAATATGAAATCAGAAAGTTTTATTACACACGACACAGAAATCATAGCACATGCATGAAGACCACAAGTGATCACCAGCATGCTACAAGCAAATTCTGAGGGCTAACAGAAGGTTAAAATGAAGATGCGCCAACTAGTAGTTTTGGAATTAAGCAAGCGGGTAAGAAGCCATCATGGCAATGCCACATTCACCTTCCTTGGCAGCAACGTCCCTTGCTAGTTTAATGTATCCATCGTACCCCCAGCTATTTCCCCAAGAGTTCTTAAGTAACCAATACTTCTGACCATCGTCGGTTGTGCCATACCCAACTGCTGTAACCCCATGGTCTAACATGGTTCCACAATCTTTTGAATAGACGCCACTACTGTAGAACATGAAACCGGCACTCATAGCATCGATGGCAACAGAAACTGGTTGATTAGCCACAGCACTCAACAATGCCGACTCATTATTGGCAGGCACGTTTTCGAAACCATTGATACTTGCAGCAATAGAGACATTTCTGCTACAATTTCCATTCGCTGCCTTGTACGGGTAAGCAGTTTCATTAGCAAGGCCACCGTTGTTTATTATGTATTCCATTGCAGTAGACATATATCCACCATAGCAACCGTAATTCACACCATCTCTATCGCAGTCAACAAGTTGTTGCTCGGATAGTGAGAGCAATTTATCAGTTGAGATCTGAACAATTCCTTCCATGGCTCCAACAGTTGAAAATGCCCAACACGATCCTGCATGTTTGTCACAGATATTGTAAAAAGGAAAGAAAATGACAAAGAAGAAAACACGCAAAAATTTGCACCACTGTGCGTTTTACCGCATGCGCCTTGGTCCTTGACGGCTGTAACAGCTCCTTGGTCTCTCCAGTCCACGGATGGTGGAACGTCCGTCATGCCTTCGTACTTAAACGTTGTTGGTTTGGGAGGCCTTGAGGGCATCTTGTATCCATTGCGAGTTTGAAATTCCTCATTTGTTAGGTCCGCAAATGCATTGATGGCTAACTTGTATGTGTGAATACCTGCCTCGTTGAAAGTCTCGATATACTTCACATTGTCATTGTATATCTTGGAACGCAGCCCCTTCTCTGCTTCATCCTTGTACACACGTCCATAACGAGCCATCCACTGGTCGTGTGTCAGCTTCACGGGCGCTTCGTTCAACGAGCGCGACGTGGATAGAGAAGCCCACGTCCCCAAAATTAATAACGTCGCAAAAAATACCTTCAAAGCCATTCTTGAGACTTAATGGTGTGAATGAGAAGGCACAATTCATTTCCTTGAAAGATTGGGATACTTATAGAGGTGGTTCAAATGAAAAATGCATAGTGCACCACTCGCAATTACAAAACTCGAGCTTGGGAGACGCCGCTCCATTATCCCGCACATTCTTTCTTGGGTGTTGTTTACAATTTTTATACCTTTAATTTGCTACAAAGTAGAGCATCATCCCTACTATTTTGGACCTTATTATTGGCTTCTGTGAATGAATGACGCCTGCTATATTCCTTAACATAGAATGTGTTTGTTTCAGTTGAGCGTATCAAAGATGACAATGAACAACTACTGGACATAGTTTTTAACAACCTGGCACTTTTTCTTCTCTCTGTCATGCCGAAGCAAGGCATATCTGGGATTATCATTTTATCTAGACTTGCCATCCTTTTAGTCGCGAGATTTGATTGACCCTTTACTTTCAAAGCTTGCACTACAAGGTTTTAATGTGAAAAAGGAATCACTCAATTTCATTGATTGGTCAAAGAGTTAATTAGTACATTATTGGAGTAGTGAGATCATCATTTTCTCAAAAATAATTTTAGTGTAACAATTGTAACGATGAATATACAACCAACGAAAGTATTTGGGTTATAGCTCATCACCTTGAGTTTGCTACAGAATTAACTTCACGTGCATGAATCTAAGGACAACGAAAGATGTTCTAGTTACGATTCAACGTGTCAAATAACAAATGTGCAACTGTGCATGTACTTTCCGATTACGGGTCCAAAATGTAAAACCATAGTCGCAATTAAGGAAAGGTTTCGAAACAACTTACAATAAAAAACGTTTGTGGTAACATAACTATCTTTAAAAAAAAATTACAGATGCATGAGGAACGAACGGATGTGTCACTGGGAGTATCAAGAAAAAATACATATACGAAGAAAGTAACTTCCCTGAAGATAACATGAAGAGAAATGTGTATTCGCTGAGACATAGGAGCATAGCAGCGATACCCTTTTTGTTCTATTCCACAACCTAGAAAGCAATACACTGCGAGCCCTGGGTTCTAATTTGTTTTGCTCATAGGGATGAAGTTGAACAAACAAACACAATCGAAGACTTTAAGAAGACTATAATCTTGGTGGTAAGCATGAAAGCACTCATTGGCAGACATATTGCCTAAGACAATAGAAGGTGTGCGATTGATAGTAGAGATTACAGTAAGTACAACTTCATCCTGGAAGGACTCGTGAAGAGAAGCAGAGTGCAACAATATATTCACTACAAGAAATAGTACTTTTAGCGAAGGACATTTCCATTGCTAAAAGTTTTTCCGTTGGAAAAGACATTTAGCTACGGACTGTCCGTCACTAAAAGTTCGTCGCAGAAAAGGCCGTTGAAATATTAGTGTCAGACTTTTACCGACAGGGAATTCAATCGCTAAAAGTAATTTCCATGATTCCCCCCCCCCCCCCCCTTTAACTTTTGAAATTAATTTTTAAAAATACCTTGAGTGACGAAATTTCGGTCGGTAAAAGTTTGTCGCCTATTATTCTGGACCTTTAGCACTACAAGAAAGAAAAAGTATTTAGCGACGGACTTTTAGCGACATATGCAAATTCATCGCTAAAAGGCTCTTTCATCTATGGATATAACCGTCTGTAAAAATCAGTCACTAAAAACTTTTACCGAAAGGGTAATCCGTAGGTAAAGGTTTTTACCAACAGATTTTTACCTACAACATTTTAGTGACGGATGTCCGTCGCTAAAAGTAAAAAAAAAAAAAATTAATTTTCGGCCACATATTTTAAAATTTTTTAGAAATTTTTTCACAACAGAAATGTGTCTGTCACTAAAAAGTCTGTCGCTAAAACTCCCAAAGGTAGCCTCGCTAAAACTTCCTTCACTAGAAGTCTATGAAATTAGGGAAACACCTTCAAACATGATGAAATTACTGGGCTGAGTTATCGATCATAATTACATTCAAAACCCTATGCAGAATATAGAACAACTACACCTTCATACATCATTCATCATTAATTGACGCTCCAAAAATGCATCCTTACAAAAATTTTCTTGCAAACATACATCATACTGTAGCGGAAGACTTTCAAGTCCTTAAACAAAATATACATTTATAATGTAATACATGACTGTAGCCGTGTAACTCCTTAATCTTTGTCTTATATTTTCTTTGTTTACCACATAATACACGACTGTAGTCGTGTAGTTCCTCTTGACATACCTCGTAGTTCAACCTTTACCTTACATTTTCTAACTTGTCTCACCTCGCTCAACTTATCTCGTCGCTCAGCTTTTCTAGCCTTTGCTTCCTTTCTCTTCCTAGGGTTCTCTTTGGTCAACCATATAACATGTATAGCACAACATAAGGAATGCGCGCAAATTGCCCATTAAAGACAACACGAGGAGTATGGTGTACAAGTGATTCAAAGGTATCGGAAGAATAACAATCATCTCAACGATAACAATTAATAAGGAGTTTGCAATAAATTCAGCATCAACATAGTTTGTCAAACGATATTTTTTGTTTCTTCAGACTGAGCGGCTTCAAGGCCCAACAGAATAACATTATCGCCACCTCCTTATGGACAAAAATCATTTACATCAAGATAAAATCAAATGCAATGCAATGCGACTCAGACACGACAAACTGGACTCGACCAAACATGACGAACTAGACTCGCGCCGTCGCGCGTCATACATCTTCTTTGCCAATGATCATATTTCACAGGCCATCCTCCTCATTTTTTATGTCCCATTATATGGGATATTCATCTCAGTCTGAAATAATCAAAAGAGACGCTATCATCAAGAATGCAAACCACAAGAGTGTTTGTCCCTAACCGCGTTATAGCTAAAACAACAAGACTTCATCAACGGGGCGGACTAAGGGAAAATATTCCACCTTATGCCCTCAACAGGAGATACCTGGTCAAAAGATCGACTGGTGTTTCAAACATAACAACAGGGGGTTCAACATAAGCATCATCTACGGGGCAACCTCGGGAGAAATTTAAGCACAAGTACTCAACAACGCTCTTTAATATAGGAGGAATAACGGTCATCAATAATTACCGACATCTCATAACAATGACACAATAGTCTCTACATCACGTCATCAAACAACAACAGGTGGACTTGGGAGAAATTTTCCACAAGCCCTCAACAACGTTCCTAAATAAGAGAAATGTCAACTACCGATAAGTGACGACATTACACGACAACAACACATCATCTCTATGTAACATCATTAATCAACGACAAGGCGGACCAGGGAGAAATTTCACCACAATTCCTCAACAAAGTTCTCAACCAAGAGAAATATCACCAATCAACAATTGCCGACATATCACAACCACCACACAACACACAATATCATTACTAACGTCAGATATGCTAATCGAATCAAATCACAGCATACTAGGACACAAATTATTCTTACCAAACTTCATCAACGGAGCGGAATAAGGGAAATTATTCTACCTTAAGTCCTCAACAACATAATTCAATAAACGAATGCCGATCATAATGACTACCGGTGTCAAATCATAACCACAAGAGTCTAACAAAACTTCAACAACATGGCATGCTAACCGAAACAATGAATTAACATATTATAACCACATTATCCTTACCTCATTGGCTTATAGCTGAAGCAACTCGCAACCTTTGATCACCACGAGCGGTATCACCTAGTCAAATAATACTCTGCTCGTTAGACATCATTCAAACATATACGCACTCTTTATTCTAGCCCTTCGTATTTAACCGTTCATAGCGTTTTAGGACAGCTAGTTAATCCGATCCAATACCCGGATCCTTAACCTAGCCTTATCGCCGCATTAGCGAGAACAAAATCCTTCTCATTTTAGATGTATTAACTATTTTCATCCCCAAAATTTTTGCGCCAACATGGTGAATTACCAAAATACCTCCTGATGGCCTCTACACCACCAACACCCCAAAATTACTTCCAAACCACTTTTTAGATGTACAACATCCATTTATGAACCAAAAAGTCCAATGAAAAATTTTTATACGAAAAATTAACAAAATGCCCCTCGGGTTCCCGGCACTAGAAAAGAAATCATAAAACACCTTAAAATGCTATTTTAGACCTCTTGAAGTTATTTTTGAGGTAAAAAGTAGTTTAGAAATTTTTCGCTGAAAAATCCCAAACCGGTGTCCGGATTGAGCGCTTAAAATCCCGTTTGGCCAAAAATAGCTATCGACCTCGGTATGACCCGAAAATTTGAGAAATTGAACCTCTTAGCATTCTAGGGTCCTCATAAAATTTTCGCACGAAACCGCTTTAGTTTAATATTTTAAATTTCACTAAATTTCAAAATCACCACGTCCGTTAACCTCCTTCCCGACCTCAGAAAACTATGAAAGTTTTCCACAATTAGGTCTCCTAAAAAGTACTAGGGTTTTTTTTGAGTACTTTGGCTAAATCTAACCCTAACTATTTTTTTTTAAAATTCGAATTCAAGCTATTCATTTAATTTTATTCACTTTTAACAACGCTTACAGTTACTATTCAGATTCAAACACACAGTATTTCACCTCTAACACACACAGTCGTCATCTTCAACCTCTCTAATTGCATCTCACATGATAGAATTGAATTGGACGACACAATCATACATTGAACCAAGTGTCGATTTTTTTTATTGGCAGGCCGCTGCAATGTGTAATTGTATTAATGTGTAATATTATTTTACAGAACTAAGCCCGATCTGAATGTTCAATGCAATAACCAATTGATCCAATCACGTGTCAGCACTAAATTAAACAAGCACAATTATTGTGGAGGGTTGTTGGCAACAGCTTGGTTTTGGAGCAATATCTATAAGATGGTGCTTTGGTGAGGCAAATCTGAAGAGATCGATCTGGGGGCCAACATGGTGACTGTGCTTGAGCATTGCCAGGTCTCACCACCGCCAGGCACAGTGGCTGAAAATTTGTTCCCACTCTCGTTTTTGGACCTGGGGTGGTTGCTCTCGTCTCCCCTTCAAGAAGCCCACTTCTTTGACTTCCCACACCCTGCCGCCTACTTCCGCCAAACTGTTGTCCCTGATCTCAAAGCCTCGCTTTCTCTCACTCTCAAACACTTCTTGCCATTCGTCGGAAAATTGATACTGCCCATAGACCCCGACAGTGGCTGGCCAAGATTCCGTTATGCGGATGGGGACTCGGTTCCAGTAACATTTGCCGAGTGCCATACCGATTACGACGATCTTGTCGGAAATCACGCGCGGAGTGCTAATGATTTTCATCCTCTTGTACCCCAACTTCCACCGGCTGGTCATGCATGCGACTGCGTAGTTGCCCCAGTTTTGGCTATTCAAGTGACAGTATTTCCGAACAAGGGCATTTGCCTCGGAATGACCACCGACCACGCTGCCTGCGATGCAAGTAGTATATTGGGTTTCCTTAGAGCATGGAGCTCAATCACTCAACTTGGCGACGATGCAGCATATGTAGCGAGTGGAGCGGTCCCTTTCTGCGACAGGACGGTGATCAAAGACACCAAAGGGATAGGGGCAAGCATATGGAACGAAATTGGGAAGATGAAATACCAGCGGCTTCCACTTCCAAGCCTGCCCTCGGACCAAGTTCGAGCCACATTCCTCATTACTCGAGCCAACATCCAGGGACTAAAAAACCTTGTACTTCCCTCGACCAAACGCGTGTCATCTTTCATCGTGGCGTGCGCTTATCTCTGGACTTGTCTGGCAAAAGCGACCGCGGCCAGCAGTACTGGTCAGGAGTTGCGTGACGAAAATGAGGTTGAGCACTTCAGCTTTCCTGTGGAATGCCGTGCTCGTTTGGATCCGCCCCTGCCTGAAACATACTTTGGCAACTGTTTAGCGCCTTGCTTCTCAACCGCGAAAGTTGCCCAAATACTGGGAGAAGATGGGTTCACAACTGCGGTTGAAACCATCGGAGAAGAGCTTAAGAAAAGATTGGACCACGGTGAGGAGGGGATCTTCAAAGGTGCAGAGGGGGGGTTGGCGGAGTTTGTGGAAAAAATAGGACAACGGATTATTGGTTTGGCCGGATCACCCAAGTTTGATTTCTACGGAATAGATTTTGGGTGGGGAAAGCCCAAAAAGTACGAGATTGTATCCATAAACTATGGAGCAGTTCAAATTTCTGGATCCAAGGATTCATCAGGAGATCTCGAAATTGGCTTGTCGTTCCCCAAGAGTAAGATGGATGCTTTTGCTACTATATTTGAAGATGGCCTTAAAAATATTACCTAGGTACTCTTGAAGATTTCGCTCAACTTCATGTTTGTAATAAGACTAGTTGCCTAATGGACGCTATCATTGCTAGCCCGAAAATCCGTGCCAAGTAAGGAACGGCCTCGTCATCTATTTAAAAAGTTTAAAGATTTTATAGTCATCTTTATTTTTCATGATCGGTTTATCAAAGACATTCACGTTTACTTTAAATTGGTGAACTTCTTTATAACAGACTAAATTAATCCTTACGATAAAATATCAATAAAGAATACCCTAGGGGGTCCCATGGCAACCCCAATTAGAAGTTTATTCTGTATACAGAAAAGAAAAAAAATAGACTCTACTGCTAAAAATATGCAGATAATATATTGATATCAGTTTGTAATTGCATGACGCATTTTTATTATGCTTGTATAAGTATGTTTTGAAATTAATTTTCACATCCTAACGGCATGCCGATAACGTTAATTACATGTTAGTTTGATTTCGATAGAAAAAATTTGGATCAAAATTTTGTTATACCATATCTATATATATATAAAAAGCTGAAGCCTTCGCTTAAAATTGCGACACGTAGGATTTTAGAACGCTTATATTTGTGACACACATCAGCATCAACTTTCATTCTGAGATTGCCCTAACTCAATTGGACTCTTCAATCACAATGTCAATATATGAAAAAGAGTCCATCATTTTTAATCTACTTGACTAGACATCCTGTTCCTTAATAACCAAAGCTCAGTAAGAGTCCCACATAGTCGGCAAATCCTCTACAATCAAACTCTTCACGTACACTGCCTTCGGCCTCTCCACCTTCATTAGTTTTTTCATGGATAAGGTATCTCCAAATTGGTTTATGTCACCCCCTAAAACATGCATTTTGATGGAGCTGCCTGATTAGAAATTAGCGACCAATGCTGCTGCCGATTGCCAATTGCCAAGAACTTATTGTGGCCTTGATCAGCCAAAAAAGTTTATTTTGGTCGAAGAAAATAATATTGTTACAAAGAAATCTTGCTATCAAGGTACTGTGTTTCCATTTACATAATAATTGATACGTTGAACTAAATTTAACTCAAATTAAATCATATTTTTTTGTGTTATTTCTCAGATAAATAGTTTGTCTCGGCGGTACCTGAAAGAACTCTCATGGTGGAGCCGGAAAGCATCATGCAAGCAGGAAACCGTTCTGGTAAAATTACTTTGAAGAAGGAATTATGGACCAGGTTTGAAGCAGCATCTACTCGGGGGATTCTCTCCAATCTCCCTGTTCTCCCGGAAAATGAGATTGCCCACAAAAAAATCCTTGACTTATTGGATGCGGCTGAAGAGATATATATGGTGATTGAATCATGACTTCTCTAATTCAATCACCATATATATATATATATATATATATCTAAAGATGAATTAGAAAAGTCATGATTTTAGATTCACATATTACGTTCTCCATGAATCAAAGCCTTAAAATTATGTTGTTAACTCCAAGAATTCGATGTTAAACTTTGATTAAAACTTTCCTCTTACAGGTGGTTCTTAGTAGCTAAGTTGGATAGAACAAAGGGTGCGAAGAGCGATGGCAACGTTCAACGCTTCAAATGTTAATCAGCCTGGGCACTTCACTTTCTTTTGTCAGTTGTGCTTAAATCTCACTTGTGCTGTCACCTGCCCATATGTTGAACAAGTTTATGAGGCTTTCGCTTAGCTAATTGAAATTCGACCTATGTTCGTATGGTGCTGTTTTTGAACAGTTTTATTTCCTTTCTTTTTTCTTAAGAACAAGTTTTATTTGCTTAATGGTTCATTCAACTTTTTTGTTTTATAAATAACTTAGTCGGACCCCATTCCTTTCTCCTTCCCATGCAATTAAGTACTGTTAATAAATTGGGTCAATGGACCCATTATCCGCCCACTAACAGATAATGTGTATTTGTTAGTCTGGATAATTACAGTTAATTAGAGGATATTTATCTCCTAAGTGTTTGAGGTAAATACATCTTTATCTCCTAAGAGTATGAGGTAAAGTCAGTCTCTAATTATATCTCTATATAAAGGTTAGAGATATCCCAATAAATCATAAGTCATAGCAATAATCCCTCTCTCTATAGCACTCTCTCTAGAGCAATCACCAAGCTCTAGGATTTGGTTCGTGGACGAAAAATTCGACTCTAGTAGCCGTTTTCGTACCTGCGAAAAAGATCAAGCGTGTTGGAGGCTCGTAACAACAAGGATTCTACGTCGGAATTTTCGGAGACTTCGTACGGTATGTTTCCGAACCCATTACGTTATGTGGTAAGCGCATTAAATCGTTTCAACATTGGTATCAGAGCATGATTACTTGTTGATTCGCCTTTAACATGCTAGAATAAGTAATGTGCATGTTGCGATTTTTTCCGGATATATGATCGAGACCCATTACAAAAATTCGAAATTTATTGAGCATGTTTTTCTGAAAAATAATTATTTTTTTATTCTCCTATGGTTGAGGATGAAATCCGTAAAATTTCGTGATTTTTGGATGCATGGTTTGTGAGAAATCATGATTTTATTTTTCAAGAAAACTGTGGTTTTTTCGAGATTTGGGACTCAAATTCGGAGCATGATATTCAGTTTTTATCATGATCGGTTGGTACATAATTAATCCATGTCGCATAAGCTTTCCAACGATATATTGTACGCATTATTTGGCTTAAAAACGAGAGAGATATAGCCTTCGGAAGTTGGCATCGCTTCATGACGGCGGCTGAAAAATTAGGGTTTTTTCAATGAAGAAGATGAACAGTAGACCACGCGTGTCACGCGCTTAAGCCGAGCCGCAGACGCACAAACCACGCGCCAAGACAGCTGTCCACGCGTCAAGCCGCGCTGTCACGCGCCACCACGCGCCTCACGCGCGCAGCCAAGGCTGCTGCAACGCGCCCACGCGCCAGGCTTCATCCACGCGCCCACGCGCGAGTGTTTGCCACGCGCCTGCCTAGAAGATCAGAAGCTGCCCCACACGCATGGCGGCGCGTGGATGCGCGTGCAGGTGTTTTCCGGTAGGTTCTGACATCACCGCCGGCGAGTGGAGCGTTTTCTTGGCTTCTGAAATTTTTCTATGGCATTAAATTTACTTTTATACCCTCTGTGTGTATTCAGTATAATTTTTAAACGATTTTTTCTATGAAAAATTAGCTTTAAAAATTTGTTTTATACACACAGAATTTTTCTTTAATTCCAGAGGATATATTAGGGTCAAATTTACTGTTTGTCATCTTTTAAGAATTTATCTACTCGGTTTTTGGTCATTTGTGAGTATTTTTGTGATACTTTTGTGGTTCCCAAAAATACGAATAATGCGTAAATATTATTTTTTGCATTTCGTGAGTAGCAATAAATATTTTTGGAGAGTTATATGACATAGATAAATTATGTCTAATTTGTTACATGCTTGCCTTGATTTGTGTTATGGTTTAAATATACTTTTGAGGTATATTTGTTGGGTTTTTTGGTAAGTCCACACTTATTAAACCATTTATTTTTTTCAAGGCCTTGTCGCCCGTTTTCCTTGGAAAGAGAATGTGGCATATTCATCCATTTTATTGCCCTTTAAACTTGTTATTTGAGCATGTCAGTTTTAGGATAAATGGATGGATATTAGATTGGCATTCTAAAGAAACTTATGTTTAATGTGTTTAATTTTGTTTTAAGAAAATTCTTTTGAGAATAATGTGTTGTGCGGCATCTCCATTTGTTTTATTGGAGTAGTTTGTAGTAGGATTCTCAAAGATGATGTAATCTATTATTTCCCTGTATTTTTCAAGAAAGCCTTGTACGGGGATGTAATTTCGCACGCACATTATTCAAGCCAGAATTTTCTTAGCATAAGTTATTAGAATGCCAATAGGGCTCAATGGAGTCCTTGCACACTTAATTGCATGGTGCAATTTTATATTGTTCTAAATTATCATGTGGATGATTTATTATATTGTGGCTTATATGATGATGAAATTTATTGCGAAAAATTACTTGAAAAATATTTTTCCCAACTCACATACATGGGAGATGATTACAAGCTTAGCAGATTTTCGATTTCATGATGTGAGGAAGGATTATGTTTTTTATTTGAATTTTTTGAAATAAATAGAAGGATGTATAATTAATGTCTTTTCCTTGCGCAATCTAATGTAGTGAATATAATGGCCACCAAGAATGTCATAGCTGATCTCGTTAAGGGTGAGAAACTTAACGGAGATAATTATGACGTTTGGCACAAAAAGATGAAATTCATGCTGAACGAACAAGAGCTCGAGGAGCACTTGACCAAGGAGATGGTCGCGCCAACTGAGGCGCAACCCCTAAGAGACCACACTGCCTACCAGAAGTGGAATCAGAAAGATCGTAGTGCGCGCTACACTTTGTTGAGCAGCTTGCAAAATGATCTAATTGGGCAGTATGATGAACTTCCAACTTGCAAAGCTTTATGGGAGCAGCTCAAGTTCTCTTTTGGTGGAACCTCAACTACGCGGCTTCGTAGCCTTGTGATCAAGTTTGAGGAGTACACAAAAGATCCTAAGCATACCATGAGTGAGCATCTAAGGGTGATGTCCAATATGATTGGTAAGCTGAGGGATGCTGGACATGCGCTCACAGATGAGCAGCAAGTCAGAGCTGTCATAAGGTCCCTTCCTGCCTCATGGGCCAATATGAAACAGATATTGACCCACAGTGAAAACATCAAGAACTTTTCTGATGTTTCACAGCATGTCATCCTTGAGGCCAAAACTCGAGATGCTGACAAGACCCTAACTTATGTCGCCCAAGAGGGATCGCGCAATGCAAATGGCAAGCGCGGAAGACAAAGTAAGAAAGGCAAGAGAGGCGAGGCTAGCACTTATGCGCCAAAGGAAGGGAAAATAAAGAAATGCAAGGGGGTTCGCGCAATGCAAACGGCAAGCGCTGATGTTTTCTCTTTATTTTTAGGGGTAATAAGTTGGACATCTTTTTTGGATGATGTTTTGTTCGGACATGGTTTTCTCATGGATAGTCTTTTTCAATTGGATTTAATTGATTCTCAGTCCTCTTATTCTTATGTTGTGAATGATAATATTATGAATAATTCTACCACCTGGCATGCGAGGCTGGGCCACATAGGCCAAGATAGAATGACTCGTTTGGCTAGAGAAGGCCTTTTAGGCCCACTCGCAAAAGTCAATCTACAAACTTGTGAGGCTTGTTTGGCCGGTAAAGCATGTAGGAAGCCTTTTGGAAAGGCTGTGAGAGCAATTCAACCACTTGAGCTAGTTCACTCTGACATATGTGGACCTATGAGTGTAAAGGCACGCCATGGCGCCTCTTATTTCCTTACACTGATAGACGATTATACGCGATATGGTTATGTGTATCTGATATCTCACCGCTATGAAGCTTTGGACTGTTTCAAACGCTTTGTAGCAGAGGTTGAGAATCAGAAAGAGAAGAATTTAAATACTCTTCGCACTGACCGGGGACGCGAATATTTGTCAGATCACTTCAAAAAGTTTTGTGAGGAAAAGGGGATACGCAGGCAACTTACTATTCCTAATACTCCACAACAAAATGGTGTTGCGGAAAGAAGGAATAGAACATTGTTAGACATGGTTAGGTCTATGATGGCGCAAGCAAACCTTCCGATATCTTTTTGGGGGGATGCCCTTTTGACTGCAGCCTATATACTTAATCGTGTGCCTTCACAGTCAGTCAAATCCACCCCTTATGAGCTTTGGAATGGCCAAAAGCCAAATTTGGATAACTTGCGCCCATGGGGCTCAGCAGGTTATGTTCACAGTACTTCTCATAAGTATGGGAAACTAGGGCCTAGAGCAAAGAAGAGTATCTTTCTAAGGTATTCTGAAAACTCTAAAGGCTATGTGATGTATGGTGAACATCCAAATGGTGGAAGGACTGAAATAGAGTCTCGTAATGTCGATTTCATAGAGAGTGATTTTCCTAGCATTGGAGACGTGAGTAAGAATCTTGACCTCTATGAGTTAGAGGAGGTTGAACCCACTATACCATCTCCAAGCGAAGGTGGGGAATTAGTTCCTCATCCGGTTGTCGCTGAAGATAGTGTAAGTGACCTTCAACCTAGTGGGAGTATCCCAGACAGTGGGAGCACACCACAAGGACCATTAGGTCAACAAGATTCTCAACTGCGTAAAGGTGCACGAGGAAGAGTTCCACGTCGTCATTTTAAGATTGACGGAGAAATTCTTATGTGCACTCCAAATGATGAAGACGAGCCTACTTCTGTGGAAGAAGCCTTATCTTCATCTGCTAGAAATGAGTGGATGGCTGCAATGAAGGATAAGTTGAGCTCAATGGAAAAGAATCAGGTCTGGGAGTTGATTGACCTTCCGCCAGGGCGCAAGACTATTGTAAACAAGTGGGTTTTAAAAGTCAAGCGCAAGACAGATGGGTCAATTGACAAGTATAAGGCACGTCTTGTGGCGAAAGGCTATACCCAACTGCGGGGTGTGGACTATGAAGACACTTTCTCCCTAGTGGTGAGATTTGCTTCAATTCGCCTGATCCTAGCTATTGTCGCCCAGCAGGATTTAGAACTTTTTCATATGGATGTTAAGAGTGCGTTTCTCAATGGAGAACTAGACGAAGAGATTTATATGGCTCAACCCGAGGGTTTTGAAGTCAAAGGACATGAGCGCAAAGTTTGCCGTCTCAAACGTTCTATATATATGGTCTCAAACAATCGTCTAGGCAATGGTACTTTAAGTTTCATTATGCCATTACCTCTATAGGTTTTGAAATGATTGAACAAGACCATTGCGTTTATGTAAAACGATCCAAGAAAAATATTATAATTTTTTCTTTGTATGTGGATGACATTCTTTTAGCTGGGAATGACATAAGTTCCATTGTCGCCACTAAGCAGTGGCTGTCCTCAACTTTTGAGATGAAGGATAAGGGAGAAGCTAATTATGTGCTCGGGGTTAAAATCGTACATGATCGTTCAAAGAGACTTCTCATTTGTCTCAAGAGACATACATCAAGAAAGTCATTGAACGATTTCGTATGCATAACTCAAAACCCATAGACACTCCAATGGACAAGGCGTGTACTTTGACCACAGACCAATGCCCAAAGAATGATGAGGAAAAGAATCGGATGTCCAAGGTGCCTTACGCGGCCGCAGTAGGAAGTCTGATGTACGCTATGCTGTGTACGCGTCCAGACATCTGCTATGCCGTTGGAATGGTGAGTCGTTATCAGAGTAATCCTGGACCCGCTCATTGGAATGCGGTGAAGAGGATCCTTCGATACCTGCGTGGAACCGCTGATCTCGTCCTGTGTTATCATGGTGGAGACTTGAGACTGAGAAGATTGGGGCGCTGATAGAGATAAGCACATATCCACTTCAGGTGGAGCTATCTCTTGGTGCAGCAAGAAAAAGTCTTGCATCGCCTTATCCACGATGGAGTCGGAGTATGTTGCTTGTTCAGCAACAGTCCAGGAAGCTATTTGATTGAGGTCATTCATACAAGCTCTAGGGGTTACAGCTCATAGAGATGAGGCTGTCACTGTTCACTGTGAAAATATAGCTGCCCTAGATTTTGTAAAGGACGCCAAATATCACACATAGGCCTTCGTTATCACTTCATTAGAACTTTAGTTGCGCAAGGAGAGGTGTCCATGAAGCATATACCTACTGGCAGAATGGTGGCTGATCCTTTGACCAAGCCCATTGCTAGAGATGTTTTCCTTTCTCACATTAGGAGTATGGGACTCCGTAGGTTTTGATATGTTTATGGCATCTTATGTACTTGACATTTATTATATTAAATTTTCGTTCCTTGATTTGAGTTTATTTTGGAATGAATGGATAATCTTTGTGATTACATATGCATCCTTATTGAGAGTGTCACCAGGCTCGAATTGACCCACTCACACGGGTAATTCACCTTGGCGCTAAGATAGCGAGCAAGATGAGACATAATTGTCTTAGGCGCCAAGTGGGCGAATAAGATGATACAGTTTGTAATACAAACATGTCGCCTTAGTTGGAGCTAAGATGAGACCTAAAAATGTAGGTCGATCATAGAGTATCTCCATAACTCTATGTAGCCTGTTTATAGCCGAATGTGAGATTTCAGGCAGGCACTATGAGAGTGACTGGGCTGAAAAACTTAGGTTAGGCGCTTGTACAGCGACTAGACTTAGATTCGTATGGCGTATTTTATTATACATTTATGTGACACGCCCTTGCGGGTTACGCCATAGCATGCAAATCATACTGCATGTGCTAAATGCAGACTGACAGTGGGAGTGATGAATAAATCCCTGCTTCGTCACTGTGTGAGCCACTTGGATCGAAATATTTTTGATCCTATGTAGTACCCTTCTCACCTTAGACTATGTCATGAAGATGATACTCAATGTCGCTACTTTAGCATGTACCCTTGGATCATGGATGATGCGGTCTCGCGGGGCATGTCTAGGAAAGCGGTTGGGTCTAATTGGAATGACATGAGGGCTTTGGGAAGAAAATTCAATATTACACCATGTTGTGTGATTCATAGCCCGGGCGACTTTGTCGATTTTCGTTTCGATATGAGTCATGAATACATAACATATGAGAGGTTTAACACTGCTCATTATGAGGGATTTGAGAGTGTTTAATCTGGTGTAGTTGAACTATCTGGGGTATATACGAGATTTATTGGAGTGATGTATTGTGTTAGTTTGGTGATAACTTAATACAATACTCCTCAACTGGACATCCTTTCTCGTAGGTCGCACGTTCCATTTCCTGTATGAGGAGATGAGTGGACGAGAGATAAAGAGGGACTGTACGATTTATTTGCCCTGTGTGTGGGCGAGTGGGAGCTGTTAATAAATTGGGTCAATGGACCCATTATCCGCCCACTAACAGATAATGTGTATTTGTTAGTCTGGATAATTACAGTTAATTAGAGGATATTTATCTCCTAAGTGTTTGAGGTAAATACATCTTTATCTCCTAAGAGTATGAGGTAAAGTCAGTCTCTAATTATATCTCTATATAAAGGTTAGAGATATCCCAATAAATCATAAGTCATAGCAATAATCCCTCTCTCTATAGCACTCTCTCTAGAGCAATCACCAAGCTCTAGGATTTGGTTCGTGGACGAAAAATTCGACTCTAGTAGCCGTTTTCGTACCTGCGAAAAAGATCAAGCGTGTTGGAGGCTCGTAACAACAAGGATTCTACGTCGGAATTTTCGGAGACTTCGTACGATATGTTTCCGAACCCATTACGTTATGTGGTAAGCGCATTAAATCGTTTCAACAAGTACTTACTAGAAAAGCATCTCTTCTCACTTTTACAAGCCCACTGCTGATATTTGCCTCTTTGGGGGCAGATTTCTTTTATTGCATCTTCCCCCTGTTATCGTGGAAGCCTGCGTTGTGCCTGCTTTTCCTTTGGATTTCACCAGTTTAATTACCTCACAGGTTAAAAATTTGCGATTTAACGTAATTGACTTGCTTTGATGTAGTTTAAGACTATTCAACCTGTATATGTGAGTCGTACTTTACCTTTAATGATTGAATAGCTAGAATTTAAGGTTTAATATAATAGTTTAAATGCTTTGAAACTGTTCATCACGGATCGAAAACTATAATTTAGCATGGACGATTACAATATAGAGGCATGGACTATGCGCCTAATAAAGCTTTTATGGCTAAAACTGTCATTTTTATTTTTGTTGGCAAGATATGTACGCATACCCACTATATATAGATTTTCATGAAAAGAACATGCATATACTTACCCGTTTGATTCAACTAATTTAGTCATATAACTTTGTCTGCATTTTGTTCCTTATGATTCCTAATGCTTCATAATTTCAAAGTTGTGCTCCACGCTTAGGTCAATGAGTTTTCAATGCTATATCTAATTATAAACAACTTATTTTTGTTCCTCTAGAGCTGTTTGAGATCCCAAAAACAGCATAAATTAGGTGGCGACGATGTCATTGTATATAGATGCTCCCTACTTTTGAACAGACCATTGCATTTTTACCGCTTGGGAAGATGTGTGTTGAAGTACAAAACTAAAACATATCTTTAACGGCAAAAGTTGACAGCTAAATTTGGAATTAGCAAAAGTGGGTGAATGGGACTGTGTCCGATGTTTTTTGGCACTCTACCGTTGCTGAACATACAGTAAAGGTGCAATTGATGTTCCACATGTGAATGATACTATATTTTTGGTAATGGTGGTGTTTGTCGCATGAGGTGATGGTGGTTGACTAAAATTGTGTTATACAACAGAAGTGGTGATAGTAGTGGTAGTAAAGGCGGCGACCGTAAAGATGATAGCAGCTATAATAATTGGTGATAATAATGTTGGTTATTCAACGATAATGATAGCGTTAAGGTGTCGGTGTGTTAGAATAAGAAAGCGGGACAACTAATGTTGAGAACACTAATTAGATTAACAAATGAGGATTCTAGGTATAGTTCTTCGACAAAACTTGCATGATTTATAAAATATGTCCAAGGACTAGAAACTATAAATGTTTTCACTAAACGAGCTTCTCTCCCGATCATGTTTTGGTACTCATGTACAATAATAAAAAAGTTCTCTTTGGTTAAGAGATCGCCTAGAGGTTTTAACATCTTAATATATAGTATGAATTGATCAAAAAAGCACATGCAATAATGTACTTCTCATGAAAGAATATATAAGGTATGACTAGGATTTGTCCATATTTTACACAAAAAGAAAGAGAAAATGTAAAATTAAATCTACATCCTTTCTTGCTAATAAGCTCAAACCGTTTTGTCAGTTAAAGAGGCAATTAGGCCTATCATTATATAAATATGTAAATATTCTTTACTAGATTTTGATACTCTAAATAAAGAATGAGGATAAAGGGACTACAAAACCAACATGTTGCTAAAATTATGCATCTTTTCCCTTACAAGTATTTTTAAGGTTTGAATAATTTCTTAACAGGATGAACTTATCTAAGAAGCACATGCAATATTGTACTTCTCATGAGGAATATATTAGGTGTGACTATAGGATATATGTTGATTTGCAATATACAAAGAGAAAGAAAAAGTGAGACCATTTTTGGATGAGCCTACACCCTTTTGTCAAGAGACAAAAGGGCCTATCATTATATAAAACATGTAAGTATTATTTACTAGATTCTGGTGCACAAAACAATGACGAGGACCAAAAGACTACAAAACCAGTATTTTGTGAAATTTGTCATCCATCTTTATCCTCAATAGTAATTTTGATGTTCGAACAACTTCTTAATGGTATGAATCGATCTAAGAAGCACATGTAATACTCATGAAAGAATATATAAGGCGTAATTATAGGATATATGTGGATTTGCTAATATTTTACACAAAAAAGAAAGAGAAAAAGTAAAATAAAATATACACACTTTTCGCTAAGCCCATATTCTTTCGTCACTTAGACCTATCTTATAAAATATGCAAATATTCTTTGCTAGATTCTGGTACATAAAACAATTAATGAGACTCTAAAAGACAATATCTCGGTGAAATTTGTCGTATGTCTTTTCCCTTAATTGTAGTTATAGATGACTCAATTTTATTATGATTCTTACATGGTAGGCAGTGAAATAATTAGTTGGAGAAACTTACATACTTGAGTAATGTCAACTATTACAGTTTAAGACGTATAAATGAATTAGCTCATTTGCCTTTGAAATTAATTATCTTTCTTTGTTTTTTGAAATTTTAATTTGAACTGAATAAGTTCTATTAAATGAATGATTAGTACTAAAATCAAATTACATCACGTCCCGTGCATTTGCACGGGCATATTAGCTAGTAGTTCATAAAAGTTACCCAGCACAACAACAAATTAGATAACGATGAGTTGACACCAGAGTGTCTTTAGGAGCATAAAAGTAAGAATAAAGTCTAATAAATTGGTGTGATGTTACAGTATAATCTAGACTGCTTAAGAGTTTAAATACTCGTTGTACAATAACACCATAGAAAAGATTTGTTTGATATTTTTCAATATAAAATTAGTTGAATTTAACTCATGCTTTATCCACTATATTATGTAAATACATTTGCTCATTTTAAAAGTAATTTAGTAGTTAATTAAAGACACAGTAAAAAAAGATTACTTCGTATTGTTCTCGAATAAAGTTTCTTTAATACAACTAATGCTTTGACTATTATATTGTATCAGACCATTGTGGATTAATAATGTTGGATTAATGGGAGTGTCTATCGATCTCTTTACCACCGTGTGCTCGTTTACACTTCACACCTTGTTTTTGGCTAAAAGATAAACAAGTTTTCGTTATTGCACTTTTGACGACAAAGCAGGTTGTAGTAAAGAAAAATTCCTAGATTTGTATTCAAGTGTTATAAGGTTTTAATTTTACGAAACAATTAAAAAATTTATTCTTTTATTCAAATGTCATATGTGATTAGTTTTTTATAGAATATAAACTTGTAGTGCTTTGTTTTCTTGTTATCTAGGTTAGTATATCGGATTGCACTGTGTTTTGAAATGTTAACATACAATAAAATTAAGAACCTTATCAAAAAGTATTTTGTACTAATTCGCATACCATAAGATTATAAAACTTGCATATGAGTTCTCTTATTAAATCTCTATAGCAAAACTATAATAGTTTGTTTGAGAGATCTTTCCAACAGAAAGCTTGTTTGGAGCTTTAAAGAATGAGATAAGGGCCAAATTTAATCATGACCAACTTAAACAAATATGCAAAAATTGGTTGTTATTGCTCTTTTCTAACAATTTCAAGTAACCTATCAAGGCTATAGTACTATTAGGATCCTTTAGTGGTCCAACATGTAAAATTCCAAAATCAACTCTCTTAACTTGAAAAGTTAGGTTAAGAGTCCTTTATGTTTGAGATCGCAAAGATCATAGTCCCTTCTTACCTTTCTCACCAGATTATTGTTTTAAGAAATAACTAACTTATCAAGATACAAACATGATATATAGCACAACATTTTATAATCTCGAACACTATGGGATTTGAAGGCTTTATTAGTTTGCCATACAATTCTTATCTAATATTTATGCAGTAATATTTGCTTTAATTTCTATTAACTGTAAGTTGGATGAGTAGATTGCATTACAATGTCTTTTCTAGATATTTGTCTTCTTTAAGCTTTTGTTTTACATCGCTAAGTAGCATTCAGATGAATATTAGATTAGCATTTAAAATAACTGAATAGTCATCCCGGTAACATGTAACCATAAATAGCAATTATAATTATAGTTGTGAGTAAAACAAGGTTATAGTTGTGAGTAAATCAAGGTGACACCACAAATTCACTTAAATTCTAAATTCTTTTTACATAAATTTTATCATTTAGGTTTAGAGAGTTTTTGAAGATGCCAATAACTAGTCATAAGTCTTTTCAAAAATAATTTATACTGATTAGAGTTGCATTTCACATTGAATAGAATTTATCGACATCTTATTCTTTTCAAATAAGTAATTAACTTTGTTGAAATAATTGTAATAGGATTACCAAAGAATATCGAGTATTTTAACGCATATTCCTTTCTTTAATTCTTGTAAAACACCTGCGGTGAGGATGTTCAGCCAATGAAGATGACGTGTCCTTGTTTTGGAGTGCTTTGAGGTGTTATAATAATCAAAACTAAGACCTAACACATAAGTACATAGATAAATATATTTTCGAAGGTTTGAATTTGCTTTCCAGATTTTAGAGAACTACTATTTGTGACAAAGATATAGTGCTTACACCGAATAAATACCTTTAGTGGTATTTTTTCATGAATAATTATTTTATGGCAACATAATATAATTTTTATATACCAAATATATAAGGTTATACGTTTAACTACGATGAGCTTGTAAAGTCTAGTAAATATCATCATTCAATATCCTTACATTAAGCTAATAACTATAAGGCGGCTGTTAATCAATACAGTTGTTATTGAAGGCACACAACAATTATAGCTCATTGTTTGATTGACTTACGTTAGTCAAAATTAAATTCTAAAGCTTATTTGTAATTAGTCTAAGATATACTAAATGGTCTTATTGTTTTGTGGACTTTGATCGATTGTAAAAATATACTATTTTTATTGGTTGCTAGTGTTCTGTCAAAAATAAATTAGTGGTCTCACTACACCAAAACTGCCCTATGGTGACAAGAAGGCCTACGGTATAAAAGGAACTATAGGTACAAGTTATGTAAGCCTACGGTTAATATTGCACCATGGCTATTCGTGCTGCTTCAGTTTGGAAGAGCAATCACGACGGTGCTTACCGTGGGTCTATGTCTCTCTCTCTCTCTCTCTCTCTCTCTCTCTCTCTCTGCGACTTGCCCAGTTGCCAAATGCCAAATACTCTCACCCACTCCCAGACAGGTAGACCGCAGCACTCACCGGCGACGGGCGACAGAGACACACAGACACGGCAGGGGCTCCTCGAGTTGACTCTTTTTGGCAGAGCTCAGCTCAGATCTGGAACGAACAAGACAACGAGGGGATGACTTCACCGGTGGACTCGACTACCGAGGTCCGAGACCGTCTTAAAATTCAGATCTGGAACAACAATCAAAGAAGAAGCAGTGACCGGTGAGGCGAGAACTCCACCGGCCAATGACCCTCCCCGGTGACGACGCGTTGATGAACAGTGACCTTAGAAGAAGCAGTGACGGGCAGACTGATCAACGAGTGTCGACGGCGAGGCGAGGACTCCGGTGGCGACGACTCGTTGATGACTGGTGCGGCAATAGTGCACCTTCCCCTGTCTGTCGAAAGGTCATCTTTCTGGTTTCTCTCATTTCCCATGTCTGCGGCAACAGTGCACTTCCGATCTCCTCTTTAGCCTAATTAAGCCACCCCATAGGTAACAATTCTCATTCAATTTACAATTTCACTGTAAAGATCACATTTGGGTCTCTGTTCCTTGACTGCATAAGTTTTAAATTTAGTTAATTTCGTTCATGTCACTGTTGAGTGCTTGAATTTGGAAAATCTTGTTATGTCAGTTAGTGATGTCGTATCTGTTCAATCGGACATCTCATGGAAATTGTAGTTGTTGAATAAACTTGGCTATCTTATGATTCCATCTTTATTTATGTGCTTACTTCTATCCAGCTGGGTGTTGATTGGAAATCTCGCTAAGTTTTCACTAACCTAGCAACGATATTGTTTCCTTGGTCACATGTAAATACCACTTATTGCAAAAGGTGATGCTATGCGGGTGTTTGTGCGTGTGTAAAGGTGAAAATGGAAGGGGAAGGGAGACTGTCGTAGGGAAGTACTTTGTGGGTGTCTTTTTGGTGTTTTGTGTGAATGAAAGGGGTTAAAAGGAAGGGGAAAACAGCAGTAATGAGGGGCTGCTGCTGCTGTGTTAGTGTGTGTGTGCTTGGGCATATAAAGTGTGTTGTGTGTGTAAGGGGAAAGGGGGGAACTTGCTGTGTACTGTGTGAGTGTTTGGGTGATTGTATGTATAATGTGGGGTGTTGCTAGGTGAAGGGAAGTTGCCGTGCGGCAGCAGGTGCGTGGTGTTTCTCCATTAATCCCTCCCCTTTGCTGAATTTCTCTTCTCCTTTCCAGAACTGAATTCCCAACGCTTCTCTAAAAGGATTCTTCAATTTGATTTCGGATTGAACTCACTTCTGGGTTCCATCTAATCAGGTATCTATTTCTTTCACCCAAGCAACGATTGATGTACAATTGATTGTTTCTATGATGTTTAGAATAATTTGCAATTACTGATTCCAAATTTCATACATCTGGGTCTTTTGGAGTCATCACCGGCGGCACCATTCTCTTTTGGAGCGTCACAACACTTTTGCTGAAAGTTCTTCTAACTCAGAAGAGGTAAGACTTTGACATTTTGTTTATAATGTTCATTCTTTTTCCATGCTAAGCTTTTTGTTTTTGACTGTTACACATGCGAATTCGTAGTTTGTGGATGCTAAATTCACATCTATAATATGAATCTCCAGGTAGTTAAAATTGAGGTATTACTCCAGGTAGTTGGATCCCGATTGTTGTCGTGGATTCAGTAGTTTGCAATGGTTTGGACAATTATGTGTAGAGTTATGATAGTCCCCTTGTGAAACTTTGAGATATTTTTTCAAGAAATAACACTTAATTAATAGGAACCAACATCAAAATATTTCATCTCTCATGTCTCGTTGTTTCACCCAAGTAGCCCTAACTTTTCATTGCAATCTTTCTTGCCAATGAATTTGCCGTTAAAGCTTCATTTTTATCATTCCACTGTTCTCATTTATGTTTATTTGGTAGTTAAGTTGATAAATACTAGCACCATTGCAGTCTATCATACTAGTGTTCTTGCTTTCCTTGTGCGCATTCCATATATAGTCACCATATGATTTTGCTAAGAGGGGCTTTGTTGTCCTAAAGAAACCAACAAAACAGCATACGTGTGAAGCCCAAGCTGTCATCTGCCAAAATAAGAACATGCCACTTTAGGAAGGACTTACACCCCTGCTGCTACATTAATCAGTAAACTTCTCTAAACTTCTATGTTACTTTGCAGTTCTTTTCTTGCTAAGAAGATAACTTTCATGTGTAACTATTAAGGGATTAAAGCTACTGAAATTGTTGGGTTCTCAAAACATACGTGCATGTTAAAGTTTTGATCTCTGTATTAGGTTGGGTCTAACTTCTAAGACATGTTTACTGTATTTTGCTTTTGGAGATGCCTTTTTAATGAGTGAGTGTAGTCAATCCTAGAGCTTGGGTGCAAATTCCTTGTGGACTAATGGTGAACGGCCAGTTGAGTTGTCAAAAGTGGTTGCTATTTTTGCCATTGATCGAGAAATTTGAAGGCATAAGATTTAGATTTAAAACCTGTAGCTACTGTTAATGTATTTGGCTTGAATGCATCTATTGTTTAGTTAATTGGCTTTAGCATGACAACAAAACATTCATGCATAATCAATATTAACACCAAGGTTAAGTAGATATAGTCTTGAGTTTTGATAATAAGACATTGTGTTACAACATTCTTGAGTCTCTTATATAGTAGTTTTTATCTTCTTGATTCTGCAATTTGTTGATTGAGTATACCTTAAAGCTTGGGATATGCTCCTTCAAACTTTACTAGATGTTTGTGGTGGCGTGGGTATTATGCAGTGTGTGAGTTGGTTGTGTAGCTAGCAGGGGTTGTGCGGTGGTGGGGGTGCTTTTTTCCAAAAATATTGAGAGTTGGAAGATGTGCGCATATCTTCTTCTCAGATTTAGTTTCAGTAAGAAACAAATGAAGGACTTAGCATGAGCTGTGTCATGCTTAACCTTTTGCCACAGTGTTATCCTCTCCCAATTGCATTTAAATAAATACATGAATGGCCTATTAACCTTTCGAGGCTTCAAAGTTCCACAGCCTTACATGCATGTGTTCAGGCCTAATCCAGTGTTCTGGACTCTGTATTTTGCCTTGGAAAGGGCAGATTGAATTGGAATGAAGGGTGGTGGCCACATTCCTTCTTTTGTTTGGACTTTGGAGAAGAAGATATAAAGGGGGAAAGGTAGAAGGGTTTGTTGATTGAATGTTGACGATGCACATGCCTTGCCTGCTAATTAGGGATGATTACAATATATATCTCCTTAACTTAAAATATAACTCCAATTATTTGGTAGAACCTCTCAGTCATTGATGATGATTTGTTTCATTTCGTAGGATGGTTATGATGGCGAGGAGCAAGATGCAAGCCCTACGAATGAAGACTAGTTCCCATGAGTTGCTCATGGTTCGGAACTAATGTGGGTGGATGTATATAGTACCAGCTTGGACAGGATTATGACATGGAGATAGCTTTTGAAATCAAGTCCTAGGACATGAATATGATATGGAGATAGCTTTTGAAATTAAGTATTGAGATTGACGCTTTTGTATGGAATTTGGTGCACAAATTATTGTTATATAACATTGCACTATTTATGCAATTGAAAACATCTTTATAATCTTTCAGTTGCAGAACATGTTTATGATATTTCAATTGTATTTGCAAGTTATTGTGATAAAACAAGATCCAACATTCGATTAAAAGAAAAAAAAAAGAGCACATGTACCTACGGTATAAACCGTAGGTAAAGGTTTGTGTTCTATTTTCTGGGCATTAATCCCTACGGTGTAAACCGTAGGGAAAGGCTTAAAAAAAGGGCCATGGTTTAACCTTAGCCTACGGAATGTACCGTAGGTATAGCTTAAGGTACCTATAGGGTAAGCATATCCCTACGGTATTGCCCGTAGGCATAGCATTCAAAAATAAAACTTATTCCTACGGTTATACCGTAGGCTAATCCTCCAAAAACCGTCACTATAAGTGGGTTAATACGAATTCGGCATAGGTATATATATAGGCTACGGTATAACCGTAGGGATAACCTTCAACCCTGTAGGCATAGATCTAGGGCATCGCCACTTATGGCTACGGTATAGTACCGTAGGGATAGGCTATGCCTACGGTACATGGCACCTATACCTACGGTACTGTACCGTAGGCATATCTTGATTTTCTTGTAGTGTTTATATTCGATTAGAATATTCCATAGTTTTGAATGTTATAAATTCTCTCAAATTACTACGAATAATTTATATTTATGTTATCATTTTTTCTTCAAATCTCATATTTTATATTTCTCTAGATCCTTATGCATGGAACAAGTTCCTTAAACTTGGGATTTACATCCATAAGGGTACCAAAAATTAGATCTAATTGAATATTTTAGTAACATAATTTTCACATACTGTCTAAGAATATGGATCCGGTTTAAATTGTCGCTCCTGTCGGGTGTGCCTGTACAGATCACACTAGATCACGTACCACTTATTCATCTTTCTTTGTATGCTACTTGGGAAGATAAAACGACCACATGCATTTCGAGATGCGGTGAAGTTGTCCGCTACAATTTACAGACGACCAATAAAAAGTCTTCTTCGTTCTTCTTTCGGTGGAAAGGGGTGATCTAGGGGCGGACCTATGTTGTGGCAAGGGGGGGCTGAAGCCCCCCCTCACTTCTGGGGAAATGTTTTTTTTTGTTTGGTTTTCGGGAATCGCATCACCTTGTTCCCCCATTCCCGATACCCCTTTCCCAGAGACCACAACTCGGCGCTCTTTCTCTCTCTCTCTCTCATCGGTGGACAGTGGACGTAACGACCGACGATTAGATCTAGCATATTGCCGGCGACGCCACGCGACTGAACGGTCTGAACCCACCTTGTAGATCTCTTGACCGGCGACCAGATCTTGAAGAAACGGCACTCTGCCGGCGACCAGATCTTCGAGTCTTTGTTCGGCGTCCGACCACGCGACCAGTCACCTGATCTGCTTGACGGAGTGCCATTGCTTGACGTCGTCCGACCACGCGACCAGTCACCTGATCTGTTTGACGGAGTGCCACTGCTTGACGTCGTCCGACCACGCGACCAGATTTGCTTGACAGAGTGCCTCACCCAATCACCCTGCCGGCTGCCGCGAGCTGCTGCACGGACGATTGCTGGGATTTGCTGCTGGGAATTTGTCTGTTGTATGTTGTTTCATCCCAATTCGTGGTGGAGCAGCATCCAGCCGTGGTGAATTTTGTCTGTTGTCTGTTGAGTGTTGTCTACTTGAAACTTGAGTGTTTGATCATGGAGTGACCCACTATTTTGGTAAATTATCGTTAATTTATTGTTATTATTTATTTTATATTTGTACATTAAAAGTATCATAAACCTAGAGTTTAATTCTAAAATTTTGAGTATCAAAACATTGGTATAGATTAATTTCAGTGATTATATAGAGATTTATTAAAGTTCTTAAATTGCGTTTAATTCAGTGATTATATAGAGATTTAAAAAAATCTCTATATAATATTATTTTATTAATTTTTTTTTTTGGTGCATTCGATAGAATTTTTCTACCCCCTGAAAAAAATTTCTGGTTCCGCCCTGAGGTGATCTACATTTTAATATGCTACAGTCTCTTTCTATTACTTTGTTCAAAAGATTCTTGTACGGTCCAGCTTGTTTCTTTTTAATAACGGTCGGGGCAGAATCCCTAAGCCACAGACAATTGCTTTGAAGAAGTTTTCTGGGTTTTCCCTACTTTGTGTGCTGCCACTAGCTGATCTTTTGAGCATGAGGTCTTCTGAATCGATTGGTTCATCCAACTCTATATATCTTCCTTAATTCATGTACATGATGGATTTTTATTTCCTTTCCACTTCTCCTGCGGAAGCTTAGCTTTCTTTTGTCTAATTTCTTTTGGGTGGATGCATGAAAGATCTATAGTACTTGCTTTCTTAGCAATAGGAACTCCTGGACTTGTGAACTTCTGCAAGGCTGATGAGAGCCATCAACTATCTATGAAATTAATAGAAAAACAACATTGGAGTTTAGATAGAGAAGCTAGAATGCAGAGCATCCGGTAGAGACCCTCTTAAGTAGATCTTTGTATTTCAATAGAGAAAAATAAATAAACTGGTCATAAGTCTCTTAAAAGGTTGAGTTCATAATTTCTCTCGTCTCTCTCGGTCACGCGTGTATTATTTTTTTTCTTTCAAATAGTGATAGAACTAATAGAGCCCCGAGGATGTGCAACCCAATTACAAGCAAATGAGACTGGCCTAGTTGTACAATAAAATGGATTGTTTCGTCATAGTGTGCATCATAGAATATAGATTCAAGTCTTGTGTTTACTTTCTGCAAGTTGCTACATATTATGAAAGTGGAGAGTATTAAAATACAATCTTACTAGATTTGATGTCCTGTCTCTTTAGTACTTGATGAATGAGGACTAATTAATAGTGTTGACACCCACCAAAAAATGTCGCACTTTTTTAGAAATTCTCATGCAGAGCTTATTGGTGTTGAGTTAGTTTAGAGAGTCTAAGCTAGAGTTTTTTCTTCTAGGGTTTTTTTTCCTCCCCCTCCCACCCTAGTTGATCCCCCTTGCCCTAGAAAGGTTCGTTCAGTGTAGTTGGTGGTAGAGGGTGTCTGTGCCTTGGTATTTTTGTTTGAGGTTTTTTTTTGGTGAAGCTGCAACGGCGGTGGTAACCGTAGGTGGACAAAGGTGGCCTGCCAGTTGTTGGGCTACTGTGAAGTTGGGGATTCTGGCAGGGCTCTAGTCAGATTCTAGGTTTTCAGCTAGTCTTCAGTTGGGGAACTAGTGGCTGATGTTTGCGGTACACCGGGGCTCTGCGGCGGCGAGATGGCCGGAGAAGGCGGGGATTCTGGCGCCAGCGTGGGTGCATGATAATCGAGGCGATGATACAGCGTTGGGTCACGTGCGTGGCAGTGTGTGGGTCTGGTGTTTTGTGTGTTTTTTATTGGCTATTTCATTTTCGTATTATCTTGTTTAGTTAGTGTTTATCTAGTCGGTTGGTTTATCTCGTTAGGGTTATCTAGTTGGTTGGTTTATTTTCTTTGGTCCTTATTTGTTTGTTGTTTCTTTACCCGGGGGAAAAAAAAAAGAACTTTGTTTGTTTTACTTTTGTTATCTTTTTATCTTGTTTTATTTGGTTCTATTATCGGATGGGTTGTTATCCGTGTTTGTGTGGTTTATTAGACTTGTTTTTCTTTGTAATTTCTGTGTTTTCTGTTTACAAGCCAAAGCAGTTGTAAGAGAAGTATAGTAACATGACATTTCTTTCATGTGTTTAACTAAATTGGTAAGTCGGTATTGTAATCTTTATTTTGCTTTTAATGAAAATTTGCTTAACTAATCGATTGCTAGTGTTCTAGGATGTAGTCTATGATGAGGTTGTAATGATACAGCCCTTAGTTGTTATGTTGTTGATTTGAAGATGTGTTGCATATACCAGAGATATTTCCTTGGCATATTGTGTCAGGATTTTAGGATGGTTCTATTTTGTCTATTGTAATGAAATACTTGTAGTTAACAAATTATATTATATTATATATGAAATGATGATTTTCAATCTTATTTGAGGCATGTTATTAGAGATTATATATTCTTTATCGCTAAATGGTAAGAAAACACAGGGAATGGTTGATATGTGTGGATTGCATTATAGGATCGATTTGGAGTTTGAAAAATAATTTAAAAAAACTGAAAAAGCCTTCTTTATACTTATAGTGACAGAATTTTCGTCTCTAAAAGTATTTAACGATGGACTTTAGCCACATAAGTTATGCTGCAAAAAGTCTTTAGCTGCGGACTTTTAGCGACGGAACTGTGTAGCTAAAAATCTTTTTCAATTATTTTGCAGAAAGCAAAGAACAAGGAAAATATCAAAAAAATACCTTTAGCAACGTAAAATTTCATTGCAAAAACTAAATAATTTTGTAGGTAAAAGCGATATTTTTATTGACAGATCACAAAATTTCTTTGTTAATCTTTTAGCGACGAGTTATTAACAACGGGCTTTTCCCGACATAAACTCCGTCTAATAAAATTTGTAGCGATAGAAAAATCCGTCGCTAAAGTCATTTTTCTTGTAGTGACATGCCTTACACACATAAAAACTATATATATAAATCATGTTGTGGGTGTAAAAGTTAGACCAGCTGAGTTTCCAAGGGTTAGGCGGGCCTTTAAAAACTATGACGATAACCAGCCAATATATTTTACAGTCTCAAAAGCGTCCACGATGATCTCTATAAATATAGAGAACATGCCCATATTTTTATGGCCTACCGAAATTGAACAATGTATGCACCTAAATATTAATTGAATCCTTTAGTTTTTTTACCCCAAATTTACAAAAAACTCTAAAATCTAATTTTTTTTTTTTGTTATTCATAAAATTGGTCTTTTTTTTTTTTTTTTTTAGAGAATGCAGAAATATATACCAGGATAAGGATAAAAAAAATGTACAGAGTTGGCTATAGCCCGACAGGGATGACTGCCCCATCCGCATAAGCAAGTACAGACAACAATACTAACCAAGAGTAAAGGTACTAAGAACCAAAAACACCACATGGGGAAAAAACTCGAGGAAGGGGAGCCACAGGGTGAAGAACATCACGTCAAACCTATTGAAACCCATGATCAGACCGGAGAGCAAAAGGAGAGGGACAACACTACTTCCTTCCCTTGGGTGGCATGCAATGAGTGCAAGATCATGTAGTGAGTAGTTAATGAACACAAGAAGTCATGAAAGCAGGGGCTCCGCCGTTCCTTAGTTTTCATCTGCATGATGAATTCAGAGTGAGTAACAGGAAAAATCACATTCAGACGATGTAATGTACGGAACCATTCAATAGCATGACAGAACGCAAACTGAAGCACACTAAATTCGTCGACTGCTCAAAATCCTTGAGATATAGCCCCAAAAGGTATCCAATCAGATTCACAAAACAGTCTCAAAGTAACGTTTTGATCATATGCTTAATATTTGAAATTTTGCATCTAACACTAAATTGGACCATCATATATATTACCATAAACGTCAAATCAACATAGAGTATTAAGTTAGTACCCTCCATGATAAATACTATAAATTTTTAGAAGCAACTCTGCACTGTAGGAAGAAGTTATTATGACTCTCCCATGTAAGGGAAAACAATGGCCACTAGATATAATTAGTACTATTCAACTAGTAATGTTAGAAATATGCTTATAACGACGAAAGAAATCTAGTATTAAACTTTTATGACTCAGACGGCAGCTAAGATCTTTAGGAAAGAAAGATATATCTGCTTTGTTAGATGTATGGTAAAATTCCACACTAATGAGACAGATCCAAACTGCTACCACTACTAGCATTTATCATGTCAACCGAGTGTCTTTCGGTCCCACATGAGCAGTTTTTTGGACAAACTTAAATATTAGAAAGTTGGCAGAAACCATCACCCATTTATTAAAGGGATAATTGCATAAAATACCCTTGTGGTTTGGGGTAGTTGCAAAAAAATCCCTCCCGTTACAAAAATTGCAAGAAGACACCTAAGATTTAAAAAGTGTTACACCCGTCAATAAAACCGTCTGTTTTAACCGCGTTTGTGGTAAACGCACCTGGAGAGCAAGTGTCACTGATAAATAATTATTGAAAACCCAATTTTGCCCCTAGATACCTCTCTTGCAGCCAAGCCCTAATTAGGGCCGGCGCAAGAAAAGAAAACAACAGGAAAGCGGGTAAAGGGAGGGGAAGGGAAGAGTTCTGAGGCAGCTTCGCCGGAATTTTGCCGGACACCAGTTTCGTATCGGATTGAGTCCTGCTAACGGGGCGGTCAGCCAGCTGACAGTAAATCTCCTCTAAAGACTGTGCATCTCCATCTTCTTCCTCTTCCTCGTCTTCAGGGAAAAAATGAGTCTCTTTTTCTGCGACAAGACTCTGAATTGGGTTGTGGGTTTGTTCAAAATCGAAATGAGTTTCTGTTTCAAGGGCTTGATTCTGCAATGGTTGATGAATTTGCTCAAACTGGAAATGGGTCTCTGTTTCCATCGTTTCTAAGGCCTGGTGCTGATGGGTTGGTTCAAAAGGATACTGGGTTTCTGTTTCTGATGCTTGTTGATGGTCCTGTTGAGGGAGAGGGTAGTCATAATGGGTGTTCGGATCTAGGTTTTGTTTGAAATGGGAAGAGACAGAGACGGGTGGTTCTTGGGATCTGTAAGAGTAGAAATTGATGGATCTGAGATGCTGGAGGAAAGAGGGTGATCTGGCAATCTTAGGTTGTTGGTGTTTATCTTCTTGAACTTGTTGTTCTTTGTGCTGCTGATGCTGATGTTCTTGGTTTTCCAAGCTTGAGCTGAAGAGAATGGTGCCTATCATGAGGTTTAAGAGTACAAAGAGAACAGTGGGAGTGAACCAGCTGTTCATGGAAGGGGACCAGGGGAAGGGGAGAGGATGGGAGGGGGAGCCGCGGTTCTCACCGGCGACGGTCGTGATAGCGCTGGGGAGAAGAACCGAAGGCTAATTGGAAACCGGCGAAGAAGACGGTTGGAAAACCAGAAAAAATTGGCAAAACGAAAACCCAAAAACAAGACCAATGTGCTTATATACGGGGTAGTTTAGGAAATTCGTTAATTCTGTAACGTGAGTTGACAGGTGTAACACTTTTTAAATCTTAGGTGTCTTCTTGCAATTTTTGTAACGGGAGGGGTTTTTTTGCAACTACCCCAAACCACAGGGGTATTTTATGCAATTATCCCTTTATTAAATCATGGCTAATGAGTTGATCTGATTTGTTCCTTGCAATCAAACTGATTTTTTGGGTTAATAACAGAGCAATGTTAAGATAGACTATTGCAGGTTTTCCTGCAAGTTTTACTTTTGTTTATGCGTGAAAGAATCAACAAAATATTTTCAAGTTTTATTTTTGCTTAATCATCTGACGAACAGGCCTGGAGGATTCACAAGAATGGGTTAGTACTGATGATGGTGATTTCTCAGTTAAGTCCGCGTACGCTATTCGAGCTTTACAGGGGATTCCTAATTCTTCATTGAGATTGAGTGTAATGGCCAGGAAATTTATACCCGCAATTTGGTGGTGGTTATGGAAACTACCTTTTCCAGCCAAAATCTTAACCTTTTTATGGTAGATCTTGCATAATCGTTTGCCATTACAGGATGCCCTAATCCGTAAAAAGTGTCAAATTCTGGGTGATTGTCCTCTATGTTCTTCATATCTTGAGAAAATTAGTCATCTTTTCTTATATTGTGAGCAAGAGAGATATTTTGATATTTTGTTTGCTTTACTCATAGGTGTTACCTTCCTTGAGATTCCACAAATTGAAGCGTCTGATTGGTTACAACATTGGCTTTTTAAACCTCTCTTACGGAATTCTCATTTACTTCAAGGTTTTCTGTAGATTGCAGTTACACTTTGGTCTATCTGGAAAGGAAGGAATACGGGTATTTTTTGTCAGATTGCCTTTTCGCCTTTTGACATCTTGTATAGGATCGCTTGTTCGAGATTTTTCTCATACTCCTTCCCTTTTTAGCGGAATGAAGCACCCTAAACTCATCTGTCATCACTCTATATCCCTTCAGGTTTATGCATTACTGCATGAGAGTAATTGTTCTTGCTCACCTCTGGTTAAGCCTATACATTGCTATCTAGTGTCATTTTTTCCAGTTTGGTTTTGCCATGGTTATGGTCACTGATGAATATAAACCTCTGGGCTCACTCATGCGATCACTTTATGAGGCAGATGATCATTATCTACATTTTTTAGCTTTGCTACATTCACTTATTTGGTTGATCTCACATCGTATGTTACACTTACATATATATTTAATTTTGCTAATCAACAATTGTTTGTACATATCTCAGGTGATTGCTATATTCCGCTGCATGTTGCCACTATATTTTTTGACTTATCTAAAGTTAGTCAGGACGTACATATTGTAAGTATTTCGTGCGTTAGGGATAAGTAACAGGATCTTGCATTTGGCTTGGCATTTCAAGGCGGCGCACGCACGCCGTTATGTACATCGCGAATGGTGGAATTTGCTCTCGACTTCGGCCATGAGTTGAAGAAAAGTTGTGTGCTTTTTAAATGTAGTGATCTACATGTGTTATGACTTTCTTTTTAGTATGTGTAACCTGAACCAAATAGTGGCTTAGTTTATGATTGTGTACATAGCATGTGGGCAATGTATGCTCAGGAGATCAGGGTTGTTGATCTCATGCTACGTTCCTTGGATGTTATATATTTCTTATCTTTTAAAAAAATATATATATTTTCAATGCGATAGATTCTTTCCAAACTAAAGCTAGAGAGTGGAATCAAAATGTCTTTGGGAACATTTTTAGGAGGAAAAGGAGATTGTGGGTGCGACTAAAAGGTATCCAGTCGATGTTTACTAGTTCTAACTCCCATGATCTAGAATGTTTGGAAAGAGAGCATTGTAGGCAGTACATAGAGACCTTAGCTCATGAGGAACTCTTATGCTTCCAGAAATCTAGAGTTAAATGGATTAGTCAGGGAGGGAGATAGAAACACAAAGTATTTTCATATTTCTACTTTAGCTAGAAGGAGAAGGAACCAAATTCTTACCTTAAACATGCACAAAATTTGGTTGAGTGTGTGAGATAAAGAAAAGAGAAAAGGTGTGTGAGATTGTCTTTCTCTATGCCCTTGTCTTGGCATTTCTCTCTGAAGTCTTGAGGACTTCTTCTCTCTCGGGTAAACTTTCAACCTCTGTTTACTTCCAATCCCATCTGCTTCCAGATCTTCCCCTTCATCTCACTCATATTCCTCTTCAGCTTTATACCCCACTCTTATCTTCAACCACCACTTTAAATACCTTTATTCACAGCAGTTACTCACCTTGTTCAAACCTCTAAAAACATATTCAATGGACATCAATACTCTCATTGAACAAACAGATCGTCTTACATGCTCTACAGACCCGCATTGACTTAGAAATTGATCCCGATCTCTCAGACAACCAAAAACCCTTGATCATCATTGGGAAGATAATCAGTGACAAACCCCTTAATAAAACATGGGTCAAAAACACTCTTCACAGAGCTTGGAGCTCACCGAATGGAATCAAGATCCAAGAACAAGATAACCGGCTTCTTTTCACTTTCCATAGTGAATCTGAATATTTCAAGATCTTGAACAATTGACCATGGACGGTCATGGGATCTTATCTGGTTCTCAGCGAATGGCCACCTGATGTAGCTTTGCAGGAAGTAAACCTCTCAAAATCCCCATTCTGGGTTTGCGTTTATGGGCTCCCCCCAAACCGCATGACAAAAAATAATGCAGTTACTATACGCAGAAGAATTGGAGTTCTAAAACATATTGAAAGCTCGAAGGATGGCAGAATTTGTGAAAAGGGCTTTATACGGCTTAGAGTTGAAGTTGATATTGAGAAGCCTTTCCCTAAAGGCTTTGCTATGAAAAAAGAGGTTAAAGAAGACTCCTGGATCTAGTTCAGATATGAAAGGGTTCCAAATTTCTGTTTTAGATGTGGCTTCCTTGGCCATGTTAGAAAATGGTGCAACTGCCCCATTGATCCAACTGCGGATTGGAAGTTTGCAGGTGTTATATGCCCATATACTCCTTGGATTCGGGCCTCTTATGAAGGAGAAAACATCAATCCCCAGTCTCATCCTTTGCAGAAACAAAATTCAGAGGTCATGGTAAGACCGGTGCACCAAAAACACTCTCAGGCATCGGAGGTAAGTGAGGCCCTTTCCCCAATGTTTCCACCCTCTATCCCTACTACTGACAAGGGTTTTACCCATCACCAAATCTCAGTTACTTGTCCCATCACTCCTTCTCTTCCAAACAAGCAACATCCCACTCTTCTCCCCAGCCCACCAAACCACCTCTCTAACCAAAACAACTACCCAAACCTGGACACCTCCTCAAACCACTTAGCCAACCAAACAAACCCCTCAACCCAAACCACCTCCTCCACCTGCACCTCGTCAGCCTTACCCACTCCCAATAATAAACCAACTAGTGAACCACCTTCCAACCCACCTCCCTCAATCCTAAACCTTGAACTACAGCTAGAAGTCTCTGAACCTCTTGCTCAACCCAAACCACACTATGTTATCCCCTCTCTAGCCACTAATCTTCCCAACTCCAAAACCTCACAAACTTCTGAAAACCACTCTGAGCCAACTCTCCAGCCCGACTCAAAGTCAAGTCTAAAAAGAAAACTCACCCAATCTAAACACCACCCCCATAAAAAATAGAAAAACTCCTCTATCATTATTAGTACCAACCCCTCAAACCACTTAGCCAACCAAACAAACCCCTCAACCCAAACCACCTCCTCCACCTGCACCTCGTCAGCCTTACCCACTCCCAATAATAAACCAACTAGTGAACCACCTTCCAACCCACCTCCCTCAATCCTAAACCTTGAACTACAGCTAGAAGTCTCTGAACCTCTTTCTCAACCCAAACCACACTATGTTATCTTGAACTACAGCTAGAAGTCTCTGAACCTCTTTCTCAACCCAAACCACACTATGTTATCCCCTCTCAAACTTCTGAAAACCACTCTGAGCCAACTCTCCAGCCCGACTCAAAGTCAAGTCTAAAAAGAAAACTCACCCAATCTAAACACCACCCCCATAAAAAATAGAAAAACTCCTCTATCATTATTAGTGCCAACCCCCCCCCCCCCCCCCCCCTCAAATCCTTCATCCTCCCCATCTTCTCCTAAACGAAAGCTAATTCTGAAGCAGCGCGCTCGTCTAACCAAAAAAACCAACTTATCCTCTTTTCCTTTCTGTCATCATGAATGCTCTTCCCTGGTGGAATGAGGCGATCCCCTCCAACCACCATCACCATGTTAATCATATCCCGTAATTTTTGGGGGCTCGTAACTCAAAGAAAAATCCGAGCCCTCCGCCGGCTTCTCTGGTAATTCCCCTCTGAAATTCTCATCATTTCTGAAACAAAACTTCCCTCTCATCTTCTCATCCCCACTCTTTCTTCTCTTGGCTTCCTGAATTACCATACAGTTGAACCAATTCGATCTACCGGAGGTCTCTGCCTAGCTTGGAAGCTGGGTGTAGACATTGAAGTTATTTATGCCAATGCTAACATCATTTCTGCTATTGTCTTTTCCGATCCACCATCAACCCCCTCGATGATTTCAGCTGTCTATGGCTCCCCTTCCTAACAGGAGAAACCAAAATTTTGGGACAACCTCTAAAAAATTATAGTCCTTTGCTGGACCGTGGCTAGGAATTGGAGATTATAATGAGATCATTGACTCAAGTGAAAAAAAAGGCAGCAGAGCCCATGCCTCTTCTTCCTCTGGTGGTCTTGCTCAAGTAATCCTTGACAAAGGACTGATTGACCTGGGATTTTCGGGATCCCCCTTTACTTGGGATAACAAACGACCCTTACCAGCCAACATCAAAGGAAGATTGGACCGTGGTCTTGCCAACATCCAGTGCAGACTCCTATTCGCCAATGCTTCCATTCATCATCTCACAGCCCACCAATCAGATCACTGTCCAATTCTTTTGAATACTATAGATGCTGATTCATGTGTGCCCAAACCCTTCAAATTTTTGTCCTGCTGGACTTGGGCCATCTTGTAGTAAATCACGTCTGGAAGATCCTCATCAGGGGATCCCCTCCCTTCATCTTATGCCAAAAAATCAAACACACCCGTGTAGCCATCAAAATCTGGAACAAAACTCACTTCGGGTTTACCCAAGCGAAAATCCAACAGCTAAGTGAAGCCATCAACCATGTGCAATCACAGGAACCTTCAATTAAAAACACCTATTTGGAATCCAATCTTCAATCGGAGCTTGACGAAGAACTTAAGAGGGAGGAATCTATGTGGCTTGATAAATCACGTCACAGGAGAATTTTGGAAGGTGATCTCAATACCAAATACTTCCATCTTACTACAATCATTCGGAGACAAAGAAATGCCATTGAGTCCCTGAAAAAGGAGTTTGTTTATCTGGCAGGAAAAAGATTGGCGATTGCTTCAATCAGCACTTTAGCAAAATTTATGAAACTTCATTTCCCGCTATTCCTCCCACCCTAGAAGGCCTGATCACTCCATCTGTCACAGATAAAAACAACTCCATGCTTTGCTCTATCCCCGATGAATCCGAAATCAGTCTTGCTCTCCATAATATGGGATCTCACAAAGCTCCTGGTCCGGACGGAATGACTGTTCATTTCTACAAAACTTACTGGAACCTCGTGAAGCATGATGTTTTCAAGAGTGTCAAATCCTTCTTCATCAGCGGCTACCTTTTGAAAGAACAAAACCACACTCATGTAGCCCTTATCCCAAAAATTGAAAACCCCTCTTCTGTAAATCACTACAGACCAATTAGCCTCTGCAATGTATCTTACAAGATTATCTCCTCGATCATGGTCTCCAGACTCAAAACTATTCTTCATAAATTGATCTCACCTCTTCAAGTTGCCTTTGTCCCAAATCATCTAATCCATGACAACAGCATTCTTGTCCAAGAAATTGGGCACACGATGCGGAAGAAAACAAGACAATAAAGGTTTAGCGGCTATAAAGATTGATATGGAAAAGGCCTTTGATAAAATGGAATGGTCAATGGTCTTTTATCCTTTTTGTGCTAAATTTTTTTGGCTTTGATAACCGATGGCTACAATGGGTTGATCAATGCATTAGCACCACCAATATCTCCGTCCTCATCAATGGAGCTCCTCATGGTGTTTTCAAGCCTTCAAGGGGACTTCGCCAGGGCGACCCTCTTTCTCCATTTTTATTCATCTTGGGAGCTGAAGTTCTTACAAGACTTCTACTGACTACTGAAACCCATGGCAATCTGCACGGAATCAAAGTCAATCCCTCTAGCCCAGCCATCTCTCATCTTCTTTTTGCCAACGACTTGATCATTTTTTGCAGGTCCAATGCTAGGGAATCAGAAGAAGTTGTAATTAGTCTCGATAAATATGCAGCTTGGTCGGGTCAAGCCATTAACAAATCCAAATCGAGTCTTCTTTAGCAAAAATTCAGAAGCCCCAAACTGTAGACAAATATGTGGAATTCTGGGAATAAAAAAGGCACCACGTCAGGATAAATATCTTGGTCTTCCTCTTTTTACTCACCTGGGAAAATCTCAATTATTCTCTAATGTTCTGGAAATGGTGAAAAGAAGACTATCTGGTAGGAAAACCAAATGCATCTCTATGGCTGGCAGAGGCACCCTTATCAAATCGGTTGCAATGGCCATCCCTACTTATCCAATGTCAACTTTCTCCCTTCCTTCGAAGGTTTGTGATCAACTTGATAGTATATTTCGTAAATTTTGGTGGGGGCATGGCGAAAACAAGAAGCACTTCTGCAGTCCAAGAGCTTGGGATGTAATCTGCACACCTAAAGATAGAGGAGGGCTGGGATTCAAGCCCATGAAAGCTTTTAACCGAGCACTTTTAATGAAGCTAGGATGGACAATTCTCAATGAGCCCCATAGGATCTGGGTCAAGCTCATGGAGAAGAAATACTTGAAAGGCACCCTTTTTTGAACTACTCACCTCTAGAATCAGCTTCTTGGATTTGGAAGTGTATCTGTTCAAGTATAGAAACTCTGAAAAAGGGCTCTTGCTACTCTGTTGGTAATGGTGCAAACATTGATATCGAACATGACCCCTGGATCCTAACCATCCATTCTTTTCGTCCGAATATATAATCTCTGACAATTTCCAGGTTGGTTCCAAATTTTCTAGTTTAATTGATCATCTCTCAAATTCTTGGAACACATATAAGTTGCTAAGCCTCTTTCCGGATTCTCAAGTCGGCAAAATATTGAAAATCCGTATTTCTCCATCCAGTCCCCAGGACTTCTTAGCCTAGACTCCCAACAAATCTGGAAAACTTTCGTCCAAATCAGCTTACTTGTTTGCCAATGAATTTTGTTTCCAATCTGAACATCAAAATGACCAACAATTCTGGAAAAAACTTTGGAAAGCCAAAATTCGGGAAAGACACAAAATCCTTATCTGGCGTATAGCTTGGAATATTCTCCCTGTTCGAATGAAAATTCAATCCATTCTCCCTGGTATTGATACCAGGTGCCCCCTCTGTAATTCAGAAGAAGAGTCCTTATCCCACATCTTTCTTACTTGCCCTCTGACTCGAGCTCTTTGGTTTGCATCGCCTAAAAACTTCCGTCCACCTCCCCCACCAAACCTTCTGCCCACAGATTCTAGCAATGCTTTCAAGAACTATACCATCCAATGGCTCTCTGCTATCCTAACCTTTTCTGTTCATATTGGCAATGATCCCAATATTAGACTTTGATACACTCTTTTTGCATCTACAGTTATGGATCTTTTATGGAAATGCATAAACTTATTGGTTTTTCAGAAAATAAAAATCAATGTCATGGAAGTATCGAAACAGATCCAGCAGACTTATCAGAGATACAGAGAGGCCATCATCCCTCATTCAACTTCAAGGATTTCTTCCTCTGTCACCGTCAATACTCCCCTTCACTGGCACCGTATAAACTTTGATGCTGCTATTCAAGATTCCAAATCATTTCAAGCTGCTATTGTTCGTGATCACAATGGTAATATCATCTCTGCTCAAACCTCTTCTAACGACTCAATGGAGCCCGAGCCAGCTGAAGCACTAACAAGTCTCCTTCCGATTGATCTTGCCATGAGAAACAATTGTACTCGTATTATCCTTGAAGGGGATGCTCAAGAATTTGTGAATTGGCTCAGCCACCGGGATGAATTACCACACTGGCAATCATCCACCATCATTGCCGAAGCTAGAGAGAAACTCCAATCATTTGTTTGCTGGAATGTTTTAAAAGTCCCTAGAAGTGTAAATAGTCTAGCCCACAACTTAGCTAAATGGGCTGCTGATTCAAAATCTTTTGGCTTGGTTCCCCCTTCATCCTTTGGTTCCCTTTTGTTATTGGATGAAGCTGAGAACCAAGAATCCTCTTCTGTACTACTTCTTTCTATTGCAATGACTTGATTATAAAAAAAAAATTCTTACCTTATTAGATTCCACCAACAATTGGATAACTGACACTGAGAAATTGGAACAACACATAAATAACCACTTCATTAACATGTTCTCCAGTCAATCCCAAAGGCTACCCCAAATTCAACACGTCAGGTATATGAAACTCAGCTCTAGCTCCCACCATCAATGACATTGATGCTAGAATGTTTGACTTACCTATAAATGATACTGAGGTAAAAGAAGCCTTTTTTAATATAAAAGCTTTAAAGCCCCCGGCCTAATTGCCTTAATGGCCAATTCTATCACAAGTATTGGGGCATTGTTGGCGCTACTTGTCTTTTCTTAAAATAGTGTTTTGATCTTTTAAAAATACCTTCCAAAAACAGTAAGGCTTTGGTCACCTTGATAGCTAAAGTGGAAAATCCCCAATATATATCTCAATTTAGACATGTAAGTCTCTTGAATGTCAATTATAGGGCTCTGTCTAAAATTCTTGTCAATAGAATTAGACTCCTTTTGAACAATCTCATCAATCCTGCTCAGAGTAGCTTTATCCCTGGGAGATCCACTATAGACAGTGCCATTGTCACTTAAGAATCAATTCATACATTGAAAAATAAAAAAGGAAAAAGAGGGGGAATGATTTTCAAAATTGACCTTGAGAAGGCCTATAACAAATTTGATTGGACTTTCATAAAAAATACTTTAAAAGACTTTAAATTCCTTTCTAAATGGATTTATTTTATCATGGATCTTATTACTGAATCTAGTATGTCCATATTTTTTTAATGGAAAACCTCTTAATCCCTTTTGCCCTAAGAGAGGTATAGGATAAGGTAACCTCTGTCCTCTTATATTTCTGTTTTATGCATTGAAAAGTTGTCCCAAATGATTACTAAGTGTAATGAGAAAAAGCATTGGCTAGGCCTAAAAGCCTCCCAAAATGGCCCCATAATATCTCATCTTTTCTACGTTGATGCCATTTTTTTTATTTTGCAAGGATGGGGAAAAAGAGTGTGACACAGTGATAAATACTCTAAATCAATTTTGCAATATATCGGGCCAAACTATAAACTTTAGTAAATCTAAACTTTTTTGCGTCTAAGAACATTCCCAAGCAAAAGGCTTTAGATCTCAGTCGTAGATGCAACATACCTTTAACTTTAAATCTGGGAATCTATTTAGGTATACCTTTGATCCATACTAGATTATGTAAGAGCCTTTACAATCAAACTGTTCAGAAAGTCCAAAACAGACTTGCGGGTTGGAAAATAAACTTACTCTCTCTTGCTGGCAAAGCCACCCTTATTAAATATGTGACCTTAGGTACCTACTTACAATATGCAAGTTCATGCCCTTCCTAAAGCCATTTGCAAAATAATTGACAAACTTAATAGAGGTTTCTTATGGTGAGACACTTAGGTAAAAAAGAAAGTTCATCTTGTGAACTAGGATAAAATATTTCTGCCTAAGAGAATTTGAGGGCTTGGTCCAGTGTTATAAAAAGCGCGCCTAGGCGCGAGGCGCGCCAAGGCTCGCACTCAGCGCCTCGCCTAGGCGCAGCGCGTTCAAGAAGGCGCGCGCCTAGTAAGCCTAGGCGCCTGGGCGCCAGGCGCGCAGCGGTGGTGGAGGCGCAAATCCAGGTGCCTATCTTGTAGCCGTTCGATTGAACATCGTGGCTTCCCATAGGCCGTCGATTTGTCTTCAACATGATTTCCCCCAATTCAGTTGATTCACGATTTCTCAGTCTCACACTCTCAAGTCTCACCTCGCCAGTCGCATCTCCCTTCTTCGCCGAATCTCCGATCGTCGCCGAATCTCCGGTCGTCAAAGCACCGGTCGTCACCGTCGCTTCTCCCCTCTTCGCCGGCCGTCAGCTGCTCCAGCCGCTAGCGCTGTTTCGGAGTTCAGCCACCGCGGCACCGCCATTGTTGTCCTCCTCGTGGACCTCGCCATTGCTGGTATAGTTTGTGTGATGTTATTCATTACGTTTGGAGTGCTTCGCCATCTTTCCCCCTTGGGGAGTCAACTCCCGAGATCGTTTATTTTGTTCTTCTTTGCTTTCTCCACGTCATCCTCTGTGGGTCTCTATGTATTCTTCCGCTTGAATATACTTGTTAGCCTTCTCGAGAAGGGCCTTCATATTGCTTGGAGGGCTCTTGTTGATGGAGAATGCAAACTTAGAGGTGGGTCGGAGTCCTCGAAGAAATGTCGTATACTTTACAAATTTATCCAGATTATCCACTTCCAAGGTGGCCGCGTTGAATCGCCCGAGATAACAGGCTAGAGACTCGTTCTTCTCTTGCATTATGTTAAGCAAGCTCGTCGAGTTCTTCCTTTAGGAGCGACTGCTTCTAAAAGAGATCTGACAGTTGAGCGAAGGAGTGTATGGACCTCGGTTGTGAAGACTTAAACCATGCATGTGCAGCCTTCCGCAATGTGGTAGGGAAGGCACTGCACATAACAGCGTCCGACAGTTGAAAAAGTAACATGTTTGTTTTGAATTCATAAACATGTTCTCCAGGGTCTTCAGTTCCGTCATAAGGGTCACACTGGGGCATTCGGAAGTTGGGCAGTAATTTGGCCTTCTCTATTGCCTCAGATAACGGATATCCAGATTCTTCCCTCGGGGAAGATCGTTCCTGAGAATGGTACTTGACAACCTTCCAATAGTCTTATTCTCGGGAACGTTACTCAGGCATCCTTTTTCAGAGGATTGATCTTCGGGGGGTGTTAGATCTGGCAACCTTTTCAGGAGAGGAATTGATACTGCCTTCGACCGATGGATAAGGATGGTAGCGTGATCCACTCCTGGTTGTGTGTTCTCCGCTTTTTTCTTTGGGATCGTACGTCGGATCCGTCGTCGATTTGTACCTTCAGCTGTAACTTGATCGAGATGTGAGTCGAAGACAAAGGTTGCTTGGATCTAGGTGAGAATGCTGGGTAGATGGAGGAACTACCGCCATGTCGAGTTTCTGTTGGAGAGTGTTCACGATATTCTTCAGTTCATGGATTTCTCTTGTAAGGTCAACATGGGGTGTTTTGAATAACTGGCGGTTGATGCGATGACGAAGGTCACCGTTCTTCAGAGTCGATGTTAGAGATCGGTTTATTTGAGATTGATTGTCTGACTCTGGAGTAGTGGATGTTACATTGACATAAAGATCTTCTGTAGAAGCGGCACAACGATGTGAAGGTGTCGACCATTTGTCGTAAGAACTACCCAGTCGATGAGAACTACTGGATCGCATGTGAAGGTCTTTAGAATAACTAAGTGGAGAGTCGCCGGAAGATGAATGATTGGCCATGTTACCTGTTGTGGTCCCATAGATGGCGCCAAACTGTTGCAGTTAAAAATTGCATCGGGAACCACACCAGAAAATAGGCCTACAAAAGAGAACACAGAGTGACCGCCGGGTAGGGTTCTGGCAGGGGAACGCTCCGATGCTTAAGTCAAAGATGGCTAACAATGTAAAACTCTGAAAAGCAATAAGATACAATGTATCTGTGTGTGTAGTTGTCCATACCTGGGGGGTTAGGCCCCTTTATATAGTAGTAGGAAGAAGAGCCCTTGTAGGATTGGGCTGTGAACAGATTCAATTAGGACCGTATTCGGATCCTAGAGAATCACAAGTCTATCTCTTATGATTGAGACAGAATCCTATTAGGATTCTATTCAGGGATTAATATGGGAAGTGCCAAATCAGTAATGCCTTGGTGGAAGACTACGTGTCATAGCTGCCATATGTCATCCACTGATTGGAGGCGTATTTTTAGCTATATCAAGTTGGATAAGATAATCCCAATTCGCTTACTAAAAGTTCATCCTGCAGTTTTAAATTAGTGTAATGTCTATCACACAAGACATTAATGGCTCCTATACATGCCCAAAATGTCATTAATGCCTTAAAAATGTTGTGACAATGTTTTAGTCCTTACAGTTTACTCTGTAGTACGACGGATGGTATTGAACATGCTAGAAATTCTAGACAAATATACAAAATTGTGCGTCTCTGTATGTTAACTAAGTGATGGATAAGTCATTACTAGTAACTTACACTATTTCAGTTTGGTTTTTACCATGAGTTGGATAATATAGTCTCAATTTTCTAAATAAATTTAGATCAATCAGTTTTAAATTATTGTAATGTCTATCACGCAAGACATGAATGCCACCTATACATGTATAGAATGTGACCAATACCGTAAAAACTGAAAAATATATAACATCCTTCGTATTGTTGTCACAATGTTTTAGTCCGTTTACCGAGTTAGACTAAAACCTTATACTTATTAACATTCAGAATCATACTTTCTAGTATGATGGATGGTGTTGAGCATGCTAGAACTTCTAGAAAAATTAGAAGAGATATTGTGGCTTAGCATCGGCGTGGAAAGAATCTAGTGTGTCCTAATAGTAGCAACCAACCAAGCACATCATTAGCGACATAAGCCAATAGCACTGCACATTCTCCCATTTTTTATTCTCTTTTGATCAATCAAAGTAGTCCTCTACCTGCACACCCCTAGAGGAGTTCAAGTGTAGTCAGTAGTCAACCGTGATGGATCAATAAGAATGACTAGCAACGTATTCCTGTACCAACATATTCGATTGCCACATAATGTTTACACTCATCAATTTCATCATTCTCAAGTTGGCCCATCAGTCATTCAGACACAAATACGTCTTTCTTCCACGAGCCATGACTCAACTTATGCTTAAAGCAAAATGCAAGTGTTAGGAGATATACGAGATGGTTCAAGTAGAAAAAGACAACAAACCAGATATCATGGAACTTATCGTGTCGAGCTAATGGAAGTTGATACTGATGGGGGCTCGGACACGTCATTAGGTAAGTGCTTATAAGAGGTCATCTCGCTACCTTTTTTAACCCGTAAAGTTCTTGAATGCCCATGTAACATGAGCTATGATGTTTGAACAGATGATTCCACTGAAGAAATGAAAAACCGGCATTCAAGACACTTCAAACTGTACGTATTAAGTCAAGAAAATCTTTCTCTTTATGTTCATTACTGTACAAATAACTCAAACTTGATTTCCTATTGTGAATCATTTAGGGAGGTTTACTGAGCAATGGAACTTTGGACACCAAAAGAATTTTGTAGCCATTGTGGAGCAAATTTGTCGTATGAAGAAAGGACATTCAAATAAAAAATTCCATTACTCCTTAAATTCTCAATTTGCTGTCAAGAGGGGCAAGTAGGATTACCCCTTCTTAAGGAAAGTTCTGAGTTCTTGAAAAAATAGATGAACTATCAAGGGGGCCAACATTCAAGGAAGTTTAAAGATAACATCCGATCATACAACGCTATGTTTGTCTTCACATCGATGGGAGGAGCCATAGATAATAAAATAAATGATGGTGGGAATCCTTATATGTATTTTGTATAGGAAAAAATCATCACAAGATTGGTTCACTTCTTTTTGTTGATGAACAGACTCCAAAGTTTGCACAGTTATATATATATACACGACACTGATAATGAGATTCCAAATCATGTGCACGCTTTGTATTAACTTAACGTAGAAAAGGATATAGATTCAGAAATCATGCATGGATTACTACAAATGTTGGATGAACATAATCCACATGCAAAAATTTTTAGGATGACAAGAGATAGGTTTAAGGTTATTGGCTATGTGCCTATGCACATTAGGTTAATTGGAACAAGATAACATGATGGACGGCAATATAATCTTCCGATTACTTCTGAGGTTGTTGCTCTTATTGTCAGACATGGACGACAGTCTTGCAAGAACCACGATGTGATTGTCGAAGCGAGATGTATATGACTTAGAAGAATTACCGAAATGCATCCAGGTTTTATGGCTAGGCAATATCCAATCCTTTTTCCATATGCAGAAGATGGCTTTCGAGTAGATATACAACGTAATGCAGCTCCTCATGGTAGATTGATAAAACAACAACAATTTGTTAGCATGCGTGAGTATTATGCTTATAGATTTTTTAGCAGAAATGATGAAGCTGAAACACTGCTTTGAGGGGGATGGTTGTTTCAGCAATATGTTATTGATGTGTTCATGTGTATTGAGCAGAGTAATTTGAGTTGGGCAAGAAGGAACCAAAAACGTCTCGAAGCAAAGTTGTACAAGGGGCTTATGGATGTTGTTGTTGGCGGTGACACAACTTCGGCATCTACCAGATGAAGATTTGTTTTACCATCATGTTTTATAGTCGGGCCAAGATGCATGGCTCAGAACTATCAAGATGCAATAGCTATTTGTAAATGTGCTGACCATCCAAATCTTTTCCTTACCATCGCTTGCAATTCAAAATGGTCTGAGATTGAAAGCTTTTTTTTACCTTAATTCTAGGTTAAAAAGCTGAGAAGACCTGATCTTGTTGCTCGAGTGTTCAAAATTATGCTCGATAAACTGCTGACGTATATAAGGAAACGAATATTTTGGCAGAATTATAGCAAGTCCACGCTAATATCTTGCTCGTCCTGCACCCGCATGATAAGCCAAGAACTGTTTCTGATACAGATAGGACTATTTCTGCTAAATACCCCGATAAAGATTCCAATCCTTTAGCCTATGAGTCTGTTATGAATTTTTTAATACATGGGCTGTGCAGGTCCAGAGATACGAGATGTCCTTGCAGGGTTGACATAAAATGTTCTAAATTCTATCTTGATAAGGTTCATTTTGAAACTATTATCGGAGAAGATGGGTTTCCTCATTACCAAAGGAGAAACAATCATAAGACATCAAAGAAATGTGGTCATAATATTGGTGATAGAGATGCGGTGCCCCATAATGTTGATATGATTGTTAGATTCCAAGTTCATATAAATGTGGAATTTTGCAATCAAGGTAGACTGAGAAAGTATTTGTTTAAATATATCAACAAAGGCCAAGATCGGGAAACCTTTTTCATTAAGAGAATACGTTGACCAATAGCACAGGTGCTAGACAATTTTGTGACGTTGATGAAATCAAAGAGTACTTAGATTGTCATTATGTATCAGCCTCAAAGGCCTATTGGCGGATTTTTGAGTTTGATGTCCAGTTTCATACTCTCGCTGTCGAAAGGTTGTCCTATCACCTTCCGAGGAACAAATGTGATTTTTTATGACGATGCGGAATTGGATGATGTACTTAATCGTGACAATATTCACAAAGCCATGTTCACAGAATGGATGGAGGCCAACAAGGTAAATAACATTGCCAAACAACTCACCTAGCTGATTTCCCATCTAAGTTTACATGAAAACATAAGGAAAAAAGGTGGGATCCCAGGAAGTTCTGCTACACGATTGGTAGGATGTATTATGCTCATCAATTTTTTGGAGAAAGATTGGTCTCACGTATGGTTTTGAACATTGTCAAGAGTTTTAAGTGTGATTATGATATCAGGATTGTATGCGGTGTTGTTCATCCTACATAAAAAGCAGCATGTCAGGCCATAGGTCTGTTAGGTGAGGATGATGAGTGGCATCAGGCCATACACAGGAAGCGGCAATTTGGCAAATAGGCCACCAACTACTTGAGTTGTTTGTATCCATGTTACTCCATCATGGGGTCACTAATCCATTAGAGCTATGAGAGCGAAATTGGGAACTACTTTCAGATGACGTTCTTTTTTCCTAGCGATGTGTCTTCGGCATGCTAGAATTAAAAATGTCAACTGAACAAGTTAAAAATTATGCCTTGTGTCAAATTGAGAAGATATTTATCAGTAATAGTCGGCCATTCAGAGAATTTAGTTCCATTCCATTCATGACTTGCCATTAATTAATAAGTGCAGAAATAGATTAATTGTTGAAGAGTTGAACTATGATGTCCATGTACTTGCTCAAGAACATGCGCAACTATATACAGGCCTTAATGTTGAGCAAAAAAAACGTCTACGACTCTATTTCACAATTTTTCGATAGGGAAAAGGGTGGTCTTTTCTTTGTATGTGGAAATGAAGGAACTGATAAAAGTTATTTATGGAAAACCATGATTTCATGTGTTCGTCCCTAAGGGAAGATTGTTTTAGCTATAATGTCATCCGTCATTGCTTCCCTTTTATTCCCGGTGGTAGAACTGCACATTCCATGTTCAAAATCCCAATATCACTAGATGATGATTCATGTTGTCCAATCAATTAGGGCTATGAGTTGGTAGAGTTGATATGCAACGCAGAGTTAAACAATTTGGAATGAGGCACCGATGGAACATAAAAAGTTCGTTTGAGGTAGTGGATCACGCATTGAGGGATATCATTCTTTTTCACTGCCCACAATCTAAACACAATGTGTTTGGGGGTGGGGAAGCTGGGGTACTTGAAGGTGACTTCAGGCAAATTCTTCTGGTTGTAGCCGATGGGACTAGAGGGGATATTGCTGCTGCTTCAATAAATAAATTTGCCTCTATTTGGGATCATTGCAACGTCTTTATTCTAACAATTCACATGAGATTAAGGGATGCGCTCTTCTTTAAATCAATCTTCAATAGAGTCCATGCAAGAGTTTAGCAAGTGAGTATTAGATCTTGGAGATGGATAACTGCCTACATTTGCATTGCAAGATGAGGATGAACCTTACTGGATGATCTTCTACTTCCTGCAACAATAGATTCCCTTGATGCTATCGTATCTAGCACATATCCTAATTTATTTAATCGGTATGGTGATCATAAGTACTTAAGATAAAGAGCTATTTTAGCACCAAGAAATGATATCGTCGATAAGGTCAATCGTCATATTCTCCCGTCCTTTCCGAGAAAAACGAGACAGTATTTAAGCTCTAACCAAATATCAACAAGTTCCAACCACATACATGATCTATCTGTGATGTATCCCACTGAATTCTTGATTACATTAAACTTTCCCGAGATACCAAATCATGAGATTGAGTTGAAGGGATTGCTATTATTCTTTTGCGAAATCTCAACCTTGGCAAGGGACTTTGCAATGGTACGAGATTGATTATAATACATTTGGAAGACATGGTAATTGAAGCTGAAATAATAATGGGTAGCCATACGGGTGATAGAATGTTCGTGTATAGAGTAGGAATGACTCCAACCGACTCGAAGTGACCTTCCAATTTCACAAGAAGGCAATTTTTGATCAGGGACAAACCTTTGAAGATGTTGGTGTTTACTTGCCGAAGTATGTGTTCAGTCACGGGCAATTGTATGTCGTCGTGCCTCGAGTAACTTCACGTCATGGATTGAAATTTCTTATTGACAATGCCGGCAAATGCGAGAATTGTTACACAAAAAACATTGTGCATAAGGAAATAAGGAAATATTTAATAATTTATCCTAAGGTGTTATTTATTGTTATTTTAAAAACGTGTAAAAGGTCTCTTATCTTTGGGTAAGCACATGTAGTTTTAAGTTTGTTATTTTCTCTAAAGTATTACTTACTTCTCTTAACTCTAGGTATTGGTAATAGGTTCTTTCAGGTAATTGCTAGAAAATTTTGTGTTGAAGATGAGGAAAGTGTTATAATATTGTTATTTTAAAATAGGTGTAAAAGGTCTCTTATCTTTTGGTAAGCAAATTTAGTTTTTAGTTTGTTATTTTGGCTAAAGTATTATTTACTTCTCTTAACTCTAGGTATTGGTAATAGGTTATTTTATGTAATTGCTAGATATTTTTGTGTCGAATATGAGGAAAGTGCTATAATATTGTCTTTATTTAATTTTAAATATTTTTCCTTTTGATATATTGTTGTTATGTATCATGCAACTATTTATCTCTTGATATAACATTTCTTTTTCGTGGATGTAATTTATTGCTTGAACAAAATAACGGTACACTCAATCAAAAAAGAAAACTTCTTACCATTGTTACATCAATTGACAAAGAACAACTACCGTTGTAAGATCAAGGTCCGGTTTACACGTACGTGGGATGCAGTCAATATCAAAAATAACAATGATGTAATGAGTTTTGATATGCTATGGCTAGATAAGCAAGTAATAAATTCTTAAGTAATTTTATTAATGACTTTAAGTGTTACGTATTTACTAACATCAAAATTCTTTTTATAATCACATACATGCAATAATTCCCAAAGAGCTTATTGTTAAGTTTAGAGCACTTCTATAGGAAGGATTTATGTACCTCATTGAAAACTTTAGCGTTGTAGAACCCAAACGAAGTTTTAGACCTAATTTGCATTCCCTTTTTTTTATCAACTTTACCGTTTCAACAACTGTCAAGCAAGTAGTTGATGAAGATAAACGCTTCAATCAACAAGTTTGAGTTTGTTGAGTTTAGTAATGTTGTTTCCCGTTATAAAATTGATACATTCTTGATAGGTATTTTTTGTCCAGTAATCAATAAATACGTGCATGCATCTGATATTGCATTCATCTTAACTTTTTTCCTTTGATCTACAGATGTGATCAGTGTGCTATGTAGAAAAAGCACTGTCCATGAAATATGCATTCAGGAAAAAATGGTGACCAAGAGAGATATCCAGTTGATTGACAAGAGGTGTTATCAATTAATGTTTGATGCTATCTTACAGTCATATCTTTTTATGAATGCATTGTGATTATTTTATGACATGAGTTTTTGTAACTCATACAGTGGACAAACTTTGATAGTGACATTGTGGTTTGAAGCAACATATCAGATTGATGATGACATTTGTATCACAAGCAATGACACGTGCATGTTAGTTGTTACATCGACGACGGTGAAGGAATTTAAAGATACAATTCAGAAATTGGGTTGTTTAGACGTGATTTTTGCATATATGCTCAACTAAAACTCATTTTATGAATGCCTAAACTCTAATGTTGTTATAATGAATACCACGGGAAGGTATAATTTGTCTCCATTGGTGCTACTAAATTTTCTACCAACTTGGCGACACTTGAAGTTTTGGAGTATGTGATTAGGTTTATTTCGTACTCTTCATTGAATATTCTCATTCGTTTTGCATACTTGCAAATTGTAAGTTTGTCCATTTGTTCTCTATAATCCAAGTCTACTTTCCGATCAAATTGGTAAAATAGTTACACCTCCCAGTGTTTCACTGAAACCTAAGGAAATTATATTTGTGAATATGACAACTTTGTCAAAGATTTTTGAGATGAGATCTTCCACCGATTGTAAGTTTTAATTGGTTTTTGATGTCTATGAATGGTTTAATGATTTTTATTTTATGGTGTAAAATTCTTATACAACGATTATTAATATATTTTTTTCAAGAAACAACTTACACATGCAAAGCAATTGTCCCGAGGATAGTGCTCATGGAGGTACTACATGTCATGCCCATGTTGAAAGAAGGCTGTTGCAAAAGGAGTCCAAGTTATGGTGTGAACATGCAATGCAGAGATTTTACATCCAGTTCCAAGGTAATTTTGGACATGAAATTTGTAACTATTTTTTTATTTAATATGTGTAAGTTTATCATAGTGTATGAATGCTTTTGGTCTTTGTAATTTTAGATATAGGTTAATGCTTTTAAATAGATGACAAAAGCGATGTTGTTATTCGTACGGTACAGAGAAGTGAAAAAGTGGTTGGGATATTCAATCCCTCATCTATTGGATATGCACGAGAAGATTAATTGTACATCATATTTATATTCTTGGCCACCTTAATTCTGCTATTGTTTAACAGAATTTTTTTCACTACCTTTTGCTATTAATTACATAATTCAGGCAATAAAAAGGAATCCAAACTTGGTTCATGATATGTTGGAAGAAAGGTTCTTGGGAACATTATATGTCTTCCAAATTAAGTTGAATGACTACAATCTGTAACATGGAAGTAAAAGACTAACTATTAGCAAGACCTTTGGTCCCAACTATACTTTATGAGCAATAAGTGTAGAAAACACTCGGTGTGTTGTATAATTGATCTATTTTGTTGTAAACCGATAGAAATTGTAAAGAAAATTCCTTTGAAGCTACTAGCATTGTTGACCATGGAGACAAGTGTAACTTAAGTATGGAAGAAAGTGCAGCACCAAACCTTGATAAAAATAAATATTAGTCATTAATGCTACCTTGTTGACGGATTACAAGTGTTGTTATTTGTCAATTTACTGCTTTTACTAGGCATTTTCATGTTCATGCAGTATTACTTTTCTATTGGGAGTAGAATATTTTCTTTTTGAACCTAAGGCTGTGGAAATTCAAATACGTTCGTTTGAATAATTCTTTTTTTACCCTTTTTGGTCTATGTCTTTAATTTCAGCTAATATTTAATGCAATATATTTTTGCATGGTTTGATTAGATATAGTGTCTCGCTTTCTAACATCATATTTTCCTTTTTATTCAATCATCACTTGCCAATATACACATATCGTCTCTATATTTATGTTGCTCTCAAAAAATAATAAGTTTTTGTAACTTAATATCTTTTGTCTTCTAGGTATTTTTCTAGTATGCAGCTTCGCAATGCGTGTCTTCGCACTAGGTCGCTTTTGGAAGATTTTAAAAATACAACTTTTAAGCTAGATACACCAATAACCAAGTATTCCCGTACAAAAATTGACCTTTGCGATCAATTATGAAATTGTGAGTACAAAATTTCAAAAAATTATTTGATTCAGAAGATTGTTCAAGATCTTTTGCCCTCCTAGGATGGAGCAAAAAAAAAATTACATTTGAGAATCATAACTTATATGATGCAATAAAATTAGTAAACCATTCGGAAAATAGAGAAAGAAAGCTTCATCCATTATGGAATCAATTAGAAAAATAGAATATGGATCCAAACACCACTGTAAGATCTCACATACTAGCAAGCGTAAAAGTTTACCATAACCTCAAGCGTACAGGATTTAGTCCAAACATAGCAACTTTAGTTCGTGCAATTGTGGCTACACTTCCATCTATATGGCCTATTGAAAGCATTCATCAAAAGTTAAAAAAGAAGTTCGTTGACATGCGAAATTTGGTAGTCATTTTAGAAAAAATTGAAAGGAATTTTGTTGAATGAATGGACAGATTGAGGTAGTAGAACCTTAAAGACCTGCTGATGTGTAAAAATGAATAATTTTTTGAGCTAGGTATGTTAAACAATTTTGTTTGGTGTACTGTTATTATGAATAAGCACTCTAATGTGACAATGTGATATATCTTGCAGTGTTTGAGGCATCAAAGTGAATGTTACTCATGGGAAACTATGATTTTGCATTCTAATTTTTTTTTATAAAATTTTTAAGTCGATGATCATTAAATTGGTTGAAACACAAATATTGTAACTCTATTTCTATGGTTTGGTTATACTGCAATTGTTGCAACCCACACTGGCCATCACTTTTACTATTTTTATTATTGTTGCCCATAATCATATATGACCACCTTTAATCAACACTTCATTAATAATTATAAAAAATGTTCCTGTGTCAATGCACAGATTCAAAACTAGTTAAGCGATGATGCATAGCCAATCATAAAAAAAAATGGCGTGTCCACCCCGTTAAAAAATTTTGTGAGCCTCTGCTCCTTGCCTTAACCATACAGAGCGGTGAAAGGATATCCATGGCCCAGCAGTGTGGAAATTCCAGAAAATAAACAAAGTCCATGTCCCATGACTTGGCCAGTCACAATTAGTCATCATTTGGTTTCTTGCTCTTTTGCAATATTCAGCTTAATAATGATGTTAACCCTTAATTCCAAAGAGGTGGGAGCCAAAGCAGCCGAAGACTAAAAAGCAGGTCAATTGAAGGTCGACCCTAACATGTCATTGGTTTATTACCAGAGGACAGGATATGAACCGAGTTCGAACCGAACATAGATATATTCAAACTCGTTTATTTAGTTTCAGGTCATGTACGTGTTCGTGTTCGTATTCGTTAATCTTCAAAATATTGTACGAACTCGTTCGCAGTTCGTTTCACAAAACTTGTATTCGGCTCGAGTTCGGTTTGTTTATTTATACGAACCGAACTCGAACTTGAAAACTCTTGTTCTCATTCAAAACAATTATTTTCAAACCAGAACTACATCTTACTTGATCCAATTATCTAACATTTTAGGGCTTCCAAGTTTAAACTAACATATACTATAATTAAGTTATATGATTTTTGGGTGGGAGCCATTATAGTATATAATGAGCTCATTAACGAGGTCGACCCTAACAAGTGGAGGTCGACCTCTTTGAACTTAAGGCTTAACATCATTAGTAAGCTCCCACCTCTTTGAACTTAAGGCTTAACATCATTAGTAAGCTGAATAGGCCATTCATTTTTTGGGTGGGAGCCATTGTAGCCGAAGACTAAAAAGTAGGTCAACTGGAGGTCGACCCTAACAGGCCATTCATTTATTACCAGTTGAAGCTCATCTTTCTTCTCACACTTGTTGTGCATGGTCATGGCCTCTTCTAACATGTTTCGAAGGGTACTAAACTTGTCTCTTATACTCTCTTGGCTTGTCTTTGCCATGAACTGCAGAGAATCGGTTGCTGCAGCCGGTTTCACGAATGAGACGGATCGACAGGCTTTGCTCACGTTCAAGGATCTAATTCAGGAAGACCCTCTCGCAGTCCTTAGCTCATGGAATGATTCTCTCCATTTCTGCGAATGGAAAGGAGTTAGATGCGGTCGCCAGCATCAACGAGTTACCGCACTACGGTTGGCGTCACAAAATTTAGTGGGTTCAGTGTCTCCTCAAATTGGAAGACTGACCTTCCTTGGGGAGATCCGTCTCGACAACAGTAGCTTCCATGGCACCATTCCTCCAGATATAGGCCAATTGTTTCGTCTACATACTGTTTCGCTGTATAACAACTCTTTCCAAGGTAAGCTTCCTCTTACTCTCAGCAATGTTTAATTAGGTGAGGCGCATTCAAGCTTATCCATGATAACGTTTGACACTATAAACTATAAACTTGCATAAATGTGGCATTTAACGCTCTCCATCAAATTCTGGTTAAAATCTTCGTCAAAGTGATGAGGTTGCAAAATTTTCAGGTATCCTAATTTTTCCCCTTCTAATCTCCTTCTTCCGATCACTGGACAGCCTCGACCAAGATTGCAAACCACACCGGCCACAACTACTGCCATCACCTCCCCCCTATCAACCACCACACTTACCGCCACCAGCTTATCGCTATCAACCTCCATGCCTACCCTTACCAATTCAAAACCGAATCCAAATCCTAAAATCCAATCGTCGACGGTGGTCTGTATGGTGATTGGTGGAGGCGGTGGTTGGTGTATAGAGTGGTAATGGCAATTCCACATTTCGGGTAGTGATGCGGCGATTTGTCAACGTGTGGCTTTGTGTGGTGATTGAAGATTGTGCAGTGAGTGGTGGTTTGTACGGCAACATGTGGGTTGGGTGGTGATTTCTACCGTGGTTGTTAGGTGTGTGTCGCGAGCTCGGGGTTGAAGACGATGAGGCCGCCAGCGCTGCCAGGGCAAAGGCAGTGCACTAGGAGTTGTGCTTGGCGAGTGCACTAGGGGCCGGTCTTCTTCTGGGAAAAGGTGGAGGCGGTACCGCGACGTCGATTTCGAAGGTCAGTGTGATTCTAGGGTGAACTTGCGGCGCAGGAAATGTTGATGGGGGAAAACTGAGATATAAGTTGTCCTTCGGATCTTGGAGACGTCGGGGAGAGGACAGGTGGTGATTGTGTGTGTGTGGGGGGGGGGGGGTGGGTTTGCGGGGAAGGGGACAAGAAGGAGATGGTGCCAGATTATAGAGAGAGAGAGAATGTTTTGTCACAACTGCCTTCTAAAGTCAAACCGACGCAACCGTGTGTTAAATGTCACACTTACACAAGTTTGTGGGGGCGAAATAGTTAAAATAAATATCGTGGTGTCGAACACAATCGTGGGTAAACTTGGGTGCACCTTGCATAACTAACCCTATTCACGAATTGCCAACTAACATAGTACTAGTACCCGAGCAATGCTTGGGGAGCTCTAGCATGGTATCTCAAAAATCGGGTTGATAGATATGTAAGTTATCTAAATGCACATTTTAGATATTCATTTTTAATTAGGTTAAGAAGATTATAGTTATGTTTTGGCAACGAATACTAAAATTGGTGGTATCAGGCTAACAATGATTATGAAGTAGCCTTAATAGTTATCATAGTATTACTTATGTCAAAATTAACCGTAAAATCTCCCTCATTGATTGCCTTAATCTTATGACATGCATTACCATAAAACAAATGAAGTAACAAACTGACGGGGAATGGAGGCTCTCTCTTTTGACATATGTCCGTAAGAGCATAATATCTCTTTCAGAAGAGGGTCGGAAGTTGCCTTGACCAAGAAAAATATATATCATATAGTTTTTTTACATAAATTTGTAACGTTTTCTATAGTATTTAACTACCCTTTAAACAAATGAGATTAATCCATTATTTTGTTGTGGTTCGTATGATTTGGAGAATAATGTTAGTTAAGCTTTACTCATATACTTTCGTACAAAAAGACGAAGAAAAGATAAATTATACTTTCTAATCATTTATTAAGATAAAAAAATAAATACTTGAAAGAATCAGTACCATACGTTAAGCGCTTTCTCCTCGTATATGGAGGACCAGAATTTATGCCTAACCGAGAACCGTTTCATGTCACAGGCAGAATCCCACCTTCAATCGGGAATCTCACCTCTGTTCTTGTGCTTGATTTGAGCATCAACAAGCTGGAGGGAAACATTCCTTCCAAACTTGGGCAGCTTCGCAACTTGAATATTCTTTATTTAAATGCCAACCAGTTGTTCGGTACAGTTCCCCTGCAGTTTTACAACATCTCATCCATATATTCCTTTGACCTCTCAAGCAACAGATTGCATGGTCATCTTCCACTAGATTTGGGCCTCACACTGCCAAACCTCAAGTACCTTTACCTTGGAGGTAACAAGTTCTCGGGTTCGTTTCCACCCTCGATGGCTAACGCTTCTGGACTTCTATTCTTGAGCATGTCTAGGAACGATTTCACGGGGCCTATACCGAAGAATCTGGGAAACCTTCGCGACTTAACGTATCTAGAACTTAATGGAAACTGATTTGTGTCGAATAAACCGAACGACTTGAGCTTCATTGGTTCCTTGACAAATTGCACTAATCTACGAGGGTTGATATTATCGGAAAATCATTTTGGAGGTGTGTTGCCCGGTTCTATTGCAAATCTGTCGTCTAAACTGGAGACATTGAATCTGGGATCGAACAAAATATCCGGAAGCATACCACAAGAGATTGGTAACCTCAACAACTTGTCCCTTCTAGTAATACAGGAGAATATGATCTCTGGCAGCATTCCTGAATCCATTGGGAAACTTTCCAAGTTGGAAGAACTGGCGATTATGATAAATATTAACATCTCTGGAAAAATTCCACCATCCATTGGCAACATTACCGGGCTGAGCGTAGTGGGTGCTGCAAAAAACATGCTCGAGGGCATTATACCGGCTGAGTTGGGTAACTGCACGAATCTACAAAGACTTGATTTAGAAGGCAACCGCCTAACTGGCGTGATACCCGAGCAAGTTATTGGAATTTCTTCCCTCTCTATCGGCCTCTTCTTGGATCTAAATGAATTCACAGGGCCACTTCCATCAATAGTGGGCAATTTGAAAAACCTCGAAGCATTGTCCATTTCAGGAAACAAATTGACGGGAGAAATCCCAAGCGCTCTTGGTAGCTGTCAAGTACTGGAGTACCTAGATTTGCATGGCAATTGTTTTGAAGGCGTCATTCCCTCATCACTTGACCAATTAAAAGGCATCCAACAACTTGATCTGTCCCAAAATAACCTCTCTGGGCAGATTCCAGAGTTTCTAAGCAAGCTACCTCTAATGCGCCTCAACCTTTCGCATAATATGTTTGAGGGGGAAGTTCCAAAAGTGGGAGTTTTCAACAACATTAGTGCATTTTCAGTCGTGGGAAAAAATATGAAGCTTTGTGGAGGAATTCAACCACTGCATTTGCCTGCCTGTCCCAGAAAGTTCCCAAAGAAGAATAAAAGACCATTTCCAGACAAAATGATACCTCTTTTAATTATTCTCCCCATTGTTCTGCTGTTAGCATGCCTTTTTTTGATCTTTTATCAACTCAAAAAATCCCAACAGAGAACCTTTCATGTCTCACTCTTGGAAAACCAATATCCAAAAATCACTTATGCAGAACTTCTTCATGCTACCAATGAGTTTTCCCCAAGTAATTTGATTGGCGAGGGTAGGTATGGTTCTGTCTACAAAGGCAGTTTAAATTCTGGTGAACACATTGTTGCCGTGAAGGTACTTAAACTTCAAGAATATGGAGCTAACAAGAGTTTCATGGCGGAGTGCGATGTGTTGAGAATCCTTCATCACAGGAATCTTATCAAGATCATCACCGCTTGCTCAAGCTTAGATTTCAAAGGCAAAGACTTCAAGGCTTTGGTCTTCAAATTTATGCCAAACGGGAGTTTAGACAACTGGTTGCATCCAACTCAAGCTGAAGAGCAGGGTTCGAACTTGACCTTGGTCCAGAGACTAAGCATTGCAATTGATGTGGCTTCTGCATTGGATTATATTCACCATCATTGTGAAATGACAATCTGCCATTGTGATCTCAAGCCAAGCAATGTTCTTCTTGACGATGATCTTTGTGCACATGTTGGTGATTTTGGCCTCGCAAGGTTTATGTCAGCCAATACAAATTTATCGAACAATGCACATTTTAGTTCAGCTGGAATTCGAGGAACACTTGGATATGTCGCTCCAGGTACGTAATGCTCATTCATATACTTTCGATTTTCTCTTTGACAGTTGCAAATTCCCAGGATAGATTTAGTACCTGCAAACATTGACTTTACTTGTTGTATTGACCCATGCTTGTGTTGCCAAAATAATACTTAATTAATCTGTGATTGCCATTCACGTTCGGTTCAGTAGTTTCATTTACCAGCATTAATCCAAAGCTATCACAGATGGTCAAAGGGGAAAATCCATTGAGATTGTGGTAGTATTGGTTAGTCCTCCTTTCATTCTAATCTTGCAAATTGTAGCTACTTACTGAATCTCATCTTGGAGATTTGGAAATGATTTTAGATTTGGAGCCTGATATATACTAAGTTACTCCTTATTGCGTTTCGTACCAAAAAAATATGTGATGAAGCTATTAATCTGCTTATACATTTTCATCTACATCTCTAAAGAAGTATCTAAGCTGTTCCGCATTGCAGAATATGGCATGGGGGAGGAAGTATCAACAGAAGCTGACATGTATAGCTATGGAATCATGTTGTTGGAAATGTTTACCGGAAAAAGACCTACTGACAGCATGTTTATCGACAACTTTAGCCTTCATAACTATGTCAAGTTTGCTCTCCCTGATCGAGTGATGGAGATTCTTGATTCAACGATCGTACTTGAAGAAGTGGAAGGTTTGAATAAGAACAAGGGTGGCGAAGGCGAGTTTGCTAAACTCAAGTCATGTTTGGAGTCTATTCTCCGACTTGGAGTTATTTGCTCTACGGAATTGCCACATGAGAGAATGGACAGTAGGAATGTTGTCAAAGAGCTCCATCGGATTACAAAGGCTTATAATGAGTAAAGACAGAGGCGGACACACACACGCACACACACACACACACACACACACACACATATATATATATATATATAGAAAGAGAGAGAGAGAAGCTCAAAGAGCTTGAGCCAATTGCTGTTATAGACTGCTCAATTTGGAACAAATGATGGACTGAAGTCTACCTTACAACGTTTGTCCAACAATGGATGAAAGTTTTCACTGTTGATTTCTTGACTTCAAGCAAACTATTTTCACTCCAACAAGATTTTAATTAGTCATACATATTCTAAGCTACATTTATTAGATCTGCTTTGCTGCCCCAGGCAATAGTGCTAGACTTGTCGCCTCAAAAATTCAGTGGCAGCATCTCCTCGTGTCGGAAACAACAATCTATCTGAAGAATAACAGCTTTCAGGGAACTATCCCACAAGAAATACTTTATGCCTAATGCTTCTGAATCTGTAGTTTTTGATATTCTTATGCACAGCTGCAGTTGGTCTGCACCAATGAATCTCGGAAACCTTCATGACCTAGAAAGACTAGGTCATGGTGGAAACCAACTTAAAATTGATAAACCCAATGACCTGATATTCCTTGATTTTTCGGTCAATTGTACCAGTACACAAACAATGGCTTTAGAGGATAATGGTTTGGGTGGTGTGTATCCAAAATCCTTTACCAATCTCTCCAGTAAGCTACCACATATCTGAAAGCATACCACTTTTATCTAGATGATGTCCTTGACATTAGCTCGAACTACACTCAGAGGCAGTGTTCTTAAACCCATTGGATAACTTTTCGAGTTGACAGGACTAGGCATGTCAGCAAATAACATCTCAGGAAAAATCCAACATCTATTGGCAACATTGTTCAATTGCTTACTCTCATATTGAGAGGAAATATGCTTGACGGATACATACCTATTGTATTGGATAATTGCATAATTCTACAATCATTTGGAGGCCTCTACGACTTAATCGCTCAACTGCGCTGATACCTAAGCAAATTACTGAACTTTTTTCCTAACTTTAGGTCTCCAGTTAGGCCCAAATATTTGCTCAGGTGACTACCACCACAAGCAGGGAACTTGAAGAATCTAAAGCCATTAAACATGTCAAGAATCAAGCGATTTGGAGAAATTCCAAGCACTCTTGGAGGTTGCAATCCTATGTATTTGGAATAATCTTTTAGAAGGCAAAATTATGTTATTCTTCGAACAATTAAGGGTACCCAATTATCTATCTGGTCAGATTCAGGGTTTCTAGGGGAGCTCCCTTCAAAGTTCAAAGTCGCAACCTTTCACAGAATACGTTTAAGGGTTAAGTTCCAAGTGCAAGATTCTTCAAGAAAATCGGTGCATTTTTAAATTGTGGGAAATTAGAGGGCTAGGTGGAGGAAGTCCACACTTGAATTGCCGGCAAGCACCCAAAACAAGCCCCAACAGATAAGAGAAATGTCCTTCATATTGTATTACCTTGCGGAATAGTTATACCCCTGGTTCTGCTGTTAGCATGTCTCTGATCATGTGTAATTTTTTTTCCAGGGGCCAGACATGGAACGCAGAAATGCTATTTGCAGAAGTTGAACTCTCAGTTGCATTTACTCAGTATCAGAGATCACTGAATGATGTCTGTAAATTATACGGAGAGGCTATATCCATCCCCAACTATACATAGTCTTCAGGTCTCTAGCAACTAGAACATTACTAATTCATCTAGAGAAGAAATTACAAAATCTTTTAGCGACAATCTTGACATGAACAGCACCTTTTGGGACTACAAGACCTCTCTAAGACTCTGATTTTCCATTTTTCATGGAGATTGTTTCAAAGTACGAAACAACGTGGTACTTGTAGTATGTGTGATGTGTAGACAATCTTCCAAGTAAGCGAATACCATGGCTGATCTGCGTCTTAGCTATGTGGGCTATATATTGCAAACGTCGATTTATAAAAAGATGTTTCTTACAACTGTTAAATGCATCCTGTTTTGGAAAAAATGAAACTTCATATACTATGAGAATTTAAAGACAGAACTAAAACTTGACCGCCTTTCTGTCCCAAACCTGAAAACTTAGTTCTTAACACATCCTTATTAAGCAGATTCAGAACTTGGTCCTCACAGCTGCACTAAGCTACTGAGACTAATGAGTTCAGAATAGATGAATCTACTTTAGCATTTAGCGAAAGCTCTCAGGAGCAATAAGTACCAGGTTTCCTTCGCCCATGAAAGTTTAGGACCCATAACCAACCCACAGCAAGGCCAAACTGCAATTCCAGCTTCATAAATTGCTTAGTAATGCCAGCCTTATCCCACTTTCTGCATAGTCTTATATTGGCGTACCTAAATCTTCGCAAGAGCACACGCGAGACTCTAAAACATAAACCATCATAGTGGCATGATTCAGCCTTATCATGCAGTTGAGTAGCTTTCAGTTGTTTTGACCGTACTTCAAAGCCATTGAGGACTGAAAGTTGCATCTTTTATAGATCTGAAAGGGAAGCCATCTAATAAAAATATGAATTACTGGCAGTATCAGACATGGAAAGAAGGAACTTCGCGAGGTCTGCTTTGGCGTACTTAAATAGAAAAAATTTGGCTGTTACCTACCCTTATATAGCGACAATCAATCGTCTCTAAATGTTTCTAGTGACTTTTATTTGTGACACTAAAAAGTGCTGCTAATAATTATCGCTAAAAGTATTAGAAAAAAGTCACTAGAAATATTTAACGATCATTGATTGTCATTATACACGGGGTTGAAAGAATATTCCTACAACTCGGGTACGAGCCAAAGTTTTTTCTACTTAAATAATAATGATTTTTTTCTTAAAATACCCTTCTTAAATTTAGAAGGTTTCTAAAAATTAAGGATATTTTTTACTTTTGAAAAGGTGAAGCTAAATTAAAACTTTTTTTTTTGGCTAAACTTAAATATTTTGCCACCCAATAGATTTAAAAGTTCACTAATGTATCTTTGTACGAATGTAACCAAAGCGAGTGGATATTCAGCTCCACCATATAAAAATCATCCCAAGAGGTTAAATAGTTAAGCATCCTTCACATATCGTCTTTAAGTTTAAAAGGTTTACAAAATTAATAGAGCTTTTGACTTTTAAAAGTGCGAGACAGATTACAACATTTTTGGTTAGATTAAATATTTTATCGTTAGAGAAGTTAAAAGTTCATTAGTATATTATTTAGTGGCAAAAGAGTATGAGTTTAACTAAAATAGGTGTGGATCTAGTCCAACTGTTTAAATGATCTCAAGGAGTTAAATGCATAAACATTTTTTTTCCTTTCAAAATACCCTTTAAGCGAGATTTTAACTTTAAAAATGGTGAGGCTAAATTAGAACCTTTAAGACAAAATTTATATATTTTTCCGCTAACGAGGATAAAAGTTCACTAATGCATCTTTTAGTGATACAAGAGTATGAAACTAATGGGTGTGGATCCAGCAGCACCGTTTAAGTATGATCCCAAGAATTAAATTGCTAAACGTTTTTTTTCTTGAAAAAACGCTTTCTAAATTTCGTTACTTAAAATGCCTTCTTATATAGGTTAGAGTTTGTTTTTATGTTTTTGACTTTCAGCTTACTACTATCTTTTTTTGAGTTTTAGAGCTTTGTAAAATTAAAGGTACTTTTTGACTTTCTTTAATTAAAATACCTTCTTTGAATTTTTAAATTTGTTAAAGTTAATTGTGCATTTTGCCTTTAGCTAAAAAATTCACAAAAAGAATATTTAATTTATATACATATTAAGAAGTTTCAACTTCTTTCCTAAAGAGATTTTTTACAGTAAAAATAAATAAATAAATAACTTGCGGAAGACCAATAGAGTTACACAATTTTTATAGACAAACAATTTGTATTGAATCAAGTTACCATGAGTTTGAGATTCTAGGTGAGTTTTTTGCGAACATGAGAATTATATTACATCAAACGTAGGAGTAAAAAGGATGATTACAGCAAACTAAAGAACAGTAATGGTTGACAAAACCAACCATACAAAAGAAAAACGAAAGTAAAACGAAAGACAGAGCAGTTGAGGCGACAAAAATCTGGGAGGTGAGCTCAAGAGTCCATAGCATCAGAAGGGGCAAAAGGTATTGCAGCCTCTACGTACACTATCGAACCACTGCTGCTGAAAACCAACCCTATGACGTAACCCAAAAGTAGCCAACGCTGAAGCCAGGTCTAGAGCTCGATCTGCACCCCTCCTGATGTGCACTGAATGCAATAATCTGTTGTTGACTGACGAAGCAAACTGAAGGGCCAAACATTGTACACGCTGTGCAAACAAACCACAGGGTTGATGCTCATGGGCTGGAAGCTGTCCAATGATAAGTGCAGGGTCAAGTAATATAATGAAATGAGAGCTAGGTAGTGACGATAACCATTGAAAACACCCATAATAAGAACAAATGAGTCGATGCAATTCATGTCGGGTGAGATAAAGGCAGATACATACACTACAAGAAAACTAGCCTATAGTGTCGAAATTGCCTACGGCTCACACGGAGCCGTAGATACAAGTGTCCTTAGACCGACGGTTCAGGCTGAACCGTGGCCATTGCTTCTTCTCGATCTGTGCCGGCCGTGGGAATTGGGTCGAAAATCAGAAAGAGCTTGGTTGTGGGTAGGGGATCAGTCGATCAACAATCTCTCATCACCATCCCCGCGCTAGGAAAATCCTCCCTCACCTGAAAATTCGTACTTCCAGTTCAAAACCATCCGGAATGTCTCACAGCGACACCGTTCCGCTGCACTCTTCATCCCAATCGGACATCGACGAGATCGAAAACCTAATCAACTCGATCTACCTCTCTCCAAATCAGCCTCATAAAATTTCCCAAACAATCTCTCTCTCACGCCAACAATCGGCCGTGCGTGAAGACCAAAAATCAGCCTTCATCCCAGGTACGTACAGAAATTGTTCTCTCAATCTCCCTCTTTCTCTCGCTCTCTCTCAATCTCTTCATCTCTTAAACCCTAGTTCTCCCAATTTGATGTTCTTGGAGTTGCAAAATTAACATGCAAGGAAGGCAGGGGTATCAGTGACTACACACACAGAATATCTCTTCTCTATTTTCTTCCTCTTTCATTAATAGATTGTGCATATGTATCAATACCTTCTACACTTTGTACAGTAGATTCCAACGCCTTGCAATTGAATGGAACTAGAAATGTCAAAAGTGGTTTGCATGTTGTGATCCATTGAGCGAGCTTCACTGAACCTACATGGGAATTCTAGTCTTGGATATACACCATTTGATATATTCTTCCTTTTTGAAGCTTTAATTTTGGCAATTGATGAGAACAATTTATTTTCGTGATATATTTTATTTTGGTTTACCTGTTTCATCTTCTGTTAGAGACTTCCATATGTGGCTTTAATGGATTACTTAACTTGTTTTGTCCTGTTTGCGTTTGGATGAATTTGATGAGTGATTGATGCGCTATCGCTGATGATTTGCGATGCTTTAAATGCTAGCTATTATTCTGTCTTTGCACCCAAGCATGTGAAACTGTAATACAGCTTCAGGTAAATTAAAAGAGAGGCTTTTTGAGTTTGTATATAAATAGGTTGACTAATCAGCTTAATGAGGTTAGGTAATCCGTTGCATGGTTTACCTGGGTAATGAGGTTAGTTAATCCACCTTTATGAGAGGCTCATAGATGTTGCTGCAACATGGTTTACCTGTTCCATGTTTTTTTAGAGCGTACTAAGGTAAACTTCCCTTTTTTTTTGCGTAACTAGATGTGGGCAAGTCTCAGTTTTCGGTGGTTGTTTGTGTTTTGGATGAAGCAATTGGTCGAACAACTGGTGGGCAATGTTTTGGATGAAGCAATTTGCTTCAAAAGTTTGAAACTCATGTAATTGCTGTTGCTTCTTTGCTTTTCTTTTTGAGAAAATACAGTGGGATAACTGGTTTACTTTCCTTTCTTGCAGAAAACTATCAGTGATATACAAATTGACTATTTAACAAAACAACTTGGCGAGGCTGGTTTCCATATGGATGAGAAATCTCAAGATAATTCCTCATGTCATATTAATGAGTGTACAACACCTGGGAAGTCAAATCTACTGATGACCAAGTCAGAGGCTATTCTCGTGATCAAGCAACTTCAAGAAAAGGTTTCATCATCTATAGGTTTTTTGTTACTTTGCTTTTTCTGGATTTTTCTTTGGTTCGGAATATTTTCATTTTTCTGTCCATTCTTTACCATCAGATCAGAATCCTGGAGACAGAGAAGTCTTCAAGCCTACAAAATTTGGATTCTGTTGTTGAGTTAGCAACAGAACAGAACATATATGCTAGGGAGAAGTATGAAAAGGTAATCATTTTTTGGATCACTTTATGCTGTAAATGGATTTTCTTGATAAGTATTCAAATACATATTAGCTGATGGGGTGCTTCGTTAGTTTTATAACTCATTAGATGAACTAGGTCAATCATCGGGAACTTTAAATGTTGTTGCTTTATTTGAGTTTACTTATCAGTGCAATTCATTATCATTTCGAGGTTTGATCTCTGTTTGACGAGGAAATTCTCTGTGAACATCATGAATGGTAAGAACAGTAATATATTAACATGTAGACAGAGGATTTGGAGAAAGTTGAATTTGTTACGTGTTACTGCTGTTAGTCTTATTTTGTCCCCCTTTTTCCTTTTCCCTTTCGCTAAAAGACGATGTATAGTATTGAGGCTTAACATTGATGTCTGGTCTATTTGACTGTTCTAAGGAATTTCTCTAGTTCAATTTCATCAAGGATAAACGTCTCACATGGTTGCAGAACTATAAAAGAAAAACACTTGCCAGCTCTTCTGGTAAGTTTTGCTAAAATAGATACAAAAAGTTAGCTTGCAGAAGCTTCTTTTGTAGTACATGTGCACTGTGCAGTGTATGCAGGTCTACTTTGTAATATGTTTGTTGGTAGCTTAATGTTTTTTTTTCTTTTTCTAATTGTCATACTTGTACCACCTTTAAGGTTGTAAGAGCTCTCTCTCTGTCTCTCTGTCTCTCTCTCTCTCTGCCTCTGTCTTGTGCACACACACCCAGCTTCTCGGAGATGAGGTCAGGGGTTGTGGACATGTTCATTCCTCCTCTGTTTCTTAAAACGTACAGATCATCATTCTTCATGCCTAGGTGTGACCTAGAAATTTCTCCTCTGGGAAAACCTACGCAAAGAAAGAGCCGCCATCCCATTATTTACTAAAGGGACACAAGGAAAACCCTAAGAACACTAGACGCTGGACTCAGCGTTCAGCACCTCACCTAACCCTAAGCACAGGGCGCAGACTTGCTTCGTCTATTCCACGCACAGGTTCTTTTAAACCATGGTTCTGATGATTTTTCTTAGGTTGGTTGGTAAATAGGTTGCACTAACTGAAAAATAAACACGATCTTCATCAACCTAAAGTTGGTAAGAATTGCATAGATGCACCTCTGTTTGCCGAGCAGAAAAAATGAAGAAGAAGAAGTGTATACCATAATCTACTATATTTTCCAAGTATTTGAACTTCTTTTCTAATCTGATTGACTCAACCCGCTATTTATCATATTTGATTCTAAAGTCTGAGTATAAAAGATTTAGATAACAAAATCTTCGCATGGAGATGAGGATTGAGATTCGTTGATGTCGTCTTTGCTGGAGATGTTACTAGAAATGACTGAATGTGGATAAATAAAGTGCTGACATTTACTATAAAGTGCTATGTTTGTGAATGTAAGGTTTTGTTGGTTTGATGTTTGAGAAAACGCAGCATGTCGGAACAATTGATGCTTAAATGTCAGCTCTTTATTTAGCCTGCTTCTGGAACAGGCTAAAATATAGACGTTTCAAGTCTACAAGCTTTAAGCAAAAGGGTCCCAAGTTCTGAGTTTGACATGCTATATGTTGCAATTTCTTTGGCATCGTGTTCTGGCTTCTTTGATACATAAAGTTGTGTATTTTATATATCTACTTAGCTCTATGAAGATGTTTTCAAAGCGCGGGAGGAGGCCAAGGTAGCTCATGAGCAGCTCGCATCTACGGAACTTGGCTAAACTATAGAGTTAAGTCCTTAAAGCATTGTGATTTTAGTTAATTTGATTGGCATGATTATGGTTCCCTTACTGGTGCATCTATTGATCTTACAGTAGCGGTTCTATAAGTTGGTGCTTGGCAGGGGTGTAGTGATAGCATGGAAATGATTTTGTAAATATTTTTTTGACAAATAAGGAGCTATGCCTACGGTATGTACCATAGGCATAGCTTGGGAATAAAAATAAGAATACAGCTATGCCTACGGTACTACCGTAGGCATAGCTATAAAAATAATAATACAGCTATGCCTACGGTACTACCGTAGGCATAGCTGGGAATAAGTGGGCTACGGTATAACCGTAGGCATAACCTTAAATCCCGTAGGCATAGATCTAGGGCATCGCCACTTCTCCCTACGGTAGAGTACCGTAGGGATAGGCTATGCCTACGGGACATGGCACCTATACCTACGGTACTGTACCGTAGGCATAGGCTGGTTTTCTTGTAGTGATATGATTTGAGTGGCACCCAGCGTATATTGAATAACACTAAACCCATACCCCTTATGTTATCTTCCTGTCCTTCCGTGATCCCCACAACACAAGTAATTGGGCCAACATTTGTGAGATAGGGACAGGGGTTAGGGGGGAACAAAGGTAAGAGAGGTGGATAGAAATGCGTGAACCTTATGGGTGGGTTAGTTGTGAGCTGACTCAAGGGTCTACGAGCTGGAGATTTTTTAATCCTGGACTGATGCATAGCAGACCCGCAAAGATCCTTTAGAGACCGAGAAAATTTCCTTAGGATCTGAGAGGTAGTAAACGGAATATGTCGAAATATAAGCTCATTTCGACCAAGCCAAATATGCCAGAGCTGTATAAAAGGTCAAGCGGCTTCCTGAAGATATGCTTAGATAACCAGGAGCACAGCCAATCTTTCGAGGATCCAAGGATCATAGTTGTGGACTTAGGCTCCAGAAGCGCCTTCTGTCTTATTTCCCAAACTGTAGGGCAGTTAAGGAATAAGTGTTCATGGGTTTCAGAGGCATGATGACAGAGAGGACATGAGTCGACAAGGGGACAGTGTCTTTTAAGGAGTTCGGAGTAGAGGGGAAGGCGATTGTGGAGAAATTGCCATAGGAAAAATTTTAGTTTAGCCGAAATAGGCAGTTTCCACAAATGTTTCCAAAGTTTGGAAGGGATTGGATACTAAGGACGGGTTGGAAGAGGGGGATGAGTGGCTAATAAGAAAGTGGTACACCGATGTGACAGAAAAGCTTTTGGTTGAGGAGAAGGGTGAAGAAGGCTCATCAACAGCGGAAAGAGTTGAGAGCTTGAGGCGAAAGATAGAGGTGGCCATGTCAATAGGGAATAAAGAAAGGACTCTCTCCACATTCCAAGATTGAGAGTCCTGAGAGATAAGGTGGAAAACCTGCCAATGACTAGTGGCGGGTGTTCGAAAAGGAACCAACTTGGATGGCGGGAAGTTAGGCAGCCGCCAATCCATCCATACCCAATATGGACCCGCCATCCCCGATTTTCCATTGTATCCCTTGTTTTAGGACTCTCTGTCCAACTAGGAGACTTTTCCACAACCATGAACTGATGTATTTATGTTTGGCCTGGAGGAAAGCATGCTATTGAAAGTAGCGACCTTTGAGGACCTTAGCCGTCAGGCTCTGGGGCAAAGACCAAATTTTCCATGCCTGCTTTGCAAGCAACGCGTCATTAAAGGAACGGAAGTTATGGAATCCCAAACCACCCTGGAGTTTGGGAAGGCACACGATTGTCCAAGAGATCCAATGGATAGTTTATGGGATGCTTCTCCCGACCACCAAAAACTGGCTAGGATTTGGTCTAATTGGTTACAGATATGGATAGGAAATTTGTAAATTGTCATGTAGTGAATCAGGATCGAAGAAAGAACTGACTGAATTAAAGTTGCTCTGCCAGCTTTGTTTAGTAGGAGACCTAACTAATGAGCACATCTGTCCTTAACCAGCTGAATAAGACCGGCAAAATTTGACTTTTCTCTGACGAGATATCCAATTGGATGCCCAAGTATTTCCCAACAGTAGGCTTAGCAAAAAAGGCTAGAACAGATTCTTGTAGGTGAGTTTTATTTGCATCTTACTAACAAATATCTTCAAGAATTTTACATTTAACAGTTCACTACTCAGCAAGTTGGACTTGACAAATTAATACAACATTTACTAGTGTAAAAACCTACTCAGATGCATAACTTAATGACACAATAACACATACCCATCTTCCTAATTATGAACATCGGAAACACGTCATTCTCAAGCTTAGATCTCATAAGAGTAATGCTTCTATAATCATCGAGACCATGCTATTAAGATTTCCTTTTTCTCTCATTTATATATTTGAAACATAGCAGAAGTCCAATTGATTTGGTAATTAAACAGAACATCTCTAACTAAACTTGAACATATTGTTGTTAAAGAGCTCATAAGTTCACCAATGTATCTTTTAGTGACAAAAGAATATAAATGTATAGAAAATGGATGTGAATCAAGTCCAATATAATTAAAGACGCATGCGCACTTAAAGCGCAAACGGCCTCTAGAGCCTAGACAAGTGCACGTTTTCAAAGTAAGGCGTAAAATAAAAATAAATAAATAGATATTCTTTTTCCTTTTCCTTTCTAAAGAGTAAAACTTGGCGGTGCTTAGAATTGGAACTCAACTCCTAAAAGTTGGAACTAAAAATTGAAATCATCATAGACCAAAGCTATTTGTTATGAAAATTTAATTTTACCATTAGTAATACCCCCTAATTGTAACTTAACTCCTTTAAAAACTGAAATCACGTTAAACCCAAAGTCCCAAACATTCTTCTTCCTTTTTCCTTTTTACCTCTCCGTGTAAGCAAACTATCACATGTGAATATAATGATATAAATTCTCCTATGTTTAGTTCTCCTCTGTTTAGCAGCAAATAATAACAGGCGAATATCACCCAAACCATCACGTTAGTTCTCCTCTGTTTTGATTACCTTTTATCACGATGCCAATAAATTCTTTTATAACAAAAGCAATAAAGGAAAAAGATAGAGATGGGTTCAGCTCAACAGCATAAGAAAAAGATAGAGATGGTATCGGTAGGTATAGTAGTCGGAATTGCTACTAGACTAATCCCAATGTCCATGCATGAATAAATGTTCTATGGGTAGTAGCAGAAACGGCGAGAGGAAAAGTGGTGACAGGTGTACGATGGGAAGTGAGAGTGTGGGATAGATTTAGGTTTTAGGTCTGAAAGGAAATAAAGAAAAAAAAAGGGACGGTCAAGATGGCGCCAATGGCATCAATCAACAGCTTAACTTCTTGAGCATGTTGGCGCCTCCTCCACTACCATGTGCCTTGAGCCTGGGTGCCCGACGTACAAGGCGTTGTGCCTAGGCCTAGGAGAGTAGCACCACCTGCGTTGGGCTGCACCTTGCACCTTGGCACGCCTTTAATAAACTTCACCATATAAATCTCTACTCACCTTAAAAAAATTCATGTCATAACTTAACCTTAAAACTTGCCTAAATCAAGATCAATAAAAAGTACATTTTAATTTTGGTTACTCCCAAGAGAACTATTCTAACTTCATGTATTATTATATTCTTTGTTGTTAATCTTTCACTTAAGGTGGACAGGCTAATGTTTTCACTATCTTTTGTACGTGATTGCAACCTTACATTTGCCGACATAGGACACTGTGGCTCTTTAGCTTAGCAAGTCTAGTATTATCATATAAAAAATGATATGTGCTAGAAATAGAAAATCTTGTGACGAATGTATATTGAATTACATGTTGCGATTTGGATGATTTATTGTGATCTTTTCATATATTGTAGAGAAGACCTTTCTGTATTGTAGATAATGACTGCTTAATTATAAGGATAGTTGTATGCTTGATTATAGGATCTAGAGTGATTGTAGGGTCTAGATTGGTTGCTCTATTAGTATATATACATGTACACACAATGTAAAGAGTATGAATAAAAACATTGTTCTACCAAAATCTTTGATTTCTACTTGGCATCAGAGCCACACAACTTGAAGCCTAAATTACTTGAATCTTGAATCTCGCTCTCAACCATGGCTAATAGAGATTTTGATACATCTGGGACCAAATCTTCTCCCATTGTTATTCAATCCGAAGGTTCATCGTTCAAAGCTGGGATAATACTCGATGATACGAAGTATGATTTATGGTCTCAAATTATGGAGATGCACATTGCAGAGAAGGAGAAACTTTCATTCATCCGAGGTAATTCTCAACCACCAACTAAGGAGAATGATTTGTATGAGAAGTGGTATGTAGACAATCAAAAAGTCAAGAGATGGCTATTGATGTCTATGTCCCCAGAAATCATGAAATGGTATATTCGTTTACCCACTGCTCGAGATATCTGGAAAGCTCTTTACAAAGCCTTTTCTGATGGAGCAGACAAATTGCAGGTGTCTGTATTGAATCAGAGGGCTTTTTCGGCCAAACAAAATGGTTGAACGCTCTCTGCATATTATGGAGAATTAACTGAAATTTTTGGTGAATTAGATCACCGTGATAAAGTGATCATGGAGAGTGAGAATGATGTTGAATCCTACCGAAAATTAGTCCAATGACAAAGGGTGCATATTTTTCTTGCTGGATTGGATGGTGAATTTGAACAAGTTCGTGGTGAGATTTTGAGAAATGATCCTATTCCTGAATTAGAAGCATGTTATGCATTGATCCGTTGTGAATCTGTTCGACGTACAAAGACGGTTGAAGAATCAAAAAGGACTGAAGCTTCAGCCATGGTAACCCGATATCGACCTTCTCAAAGCCAGCCTAAACCCACTAATGCTGCAGATAAATCTACCTACAAATGCACCCCCTGCAATCAAAACGGTCAAACCAAAAGTCGCTGCTATAAACTTGTGTGGTATCCAGAATGGTGGGACAATAACCGCGATCCGTGAAAGAGAAACTCCAAAAAGACCTCCAGTACTGCAGTGGTTGAAACAAAGACAAAGGATGATGTTACTAGACAACACTCGGCACTAGCGGCAACGACAGGTAAATGGTGGTAAGGCTTTAAATATGTCTACATTTGTTACTAATAATGCATGGATAATTGATTCTGGTGTTATGGATCATATGACATTTGATTCCAGATAAGTCTCAACCCTTAAACTGTCCTCACAAAAATTTGTTGCTACTGCAAATGGCACTTCAGCTCCAATTGTTGGAGAAGGACACGTACCTCTCACTGATAAATATGAATCTAGGCTCGGTTTTAGTTGTTCCATCTTTGGATTATAATTTGTTGTCTGTCTCCCAAATTACCACTGCCTTATTTTGTGTTGTAATTTTTTGGCCTAATTTTTGCATGTTTAAGGACATCCACACGAGGCAAACGATTGGTTGTGATGTTAGGAGAGGAAAATTGTATTACTTGGACTTGGTGTCAAAGAGTTCAGACAAGTTACGTCAAGCACTCATGGTGAATGATTTAGAGGGAGAAATGCGAAAATCTGAAATTTGGTTATGGCATCGATGTCTAGGACATGCCTCATTTGGTTATTTGAAGAAATTATTTCCTTCTTTATTTACAAAATGTGATGTTTCTAGTTTTCAGTGTGAAGTTTGTGAACTTGCAAAAAGTCATCGTGTTTCATTTCCGTTAACTTTAAATAAAAGTCCAGATCATTTTATGATCATACACTCGGATGTTTGGGGCCCATCAAAAGTCAATTCCTTGGGTGGATCATGTTGGTTTGTTACGTTTATTGATGATTGTATGAGGATGACTTGAGTGCAATTGATGAATCTAAAAGTGAGGTGAACGTATTATTTTAGCAATTTTGTAAAATGATTCATACGCCGTACAAAGCACGAATTTAAGTTCTTCGAAGTAATAATGGAGGCGAATACTTGAGTACTGAACTTCAGCAGTATTTAAAAGCACATGAAATCATTCATCAAACTACTTGTTCAAATACACCTCAGCAGAATAAGGTGGCTGAGAGAAAAAATCGCTACTTGTTGGAGGTTTTCCGTGCTTCATTGATCGAAGCACATCTAGCATTGTCATATCAGGGTGAAACACTCATCTTAGCAGCATATTTGATTAACCAGGTACCCTCAAGAACTATTGATTATCAAACATCTTTTCAAGCCCTCGTTGACGCAATTGTTGCTCCAGTCCTTTCGAATTTACCTCCTTATGTTTTCGGTTGTGTCGCCTTCGTACATCTTCATAAGCATCAGGGCAATAAGCTATCCCCTCAAGCGTTGCGATGTGTCTTTCTAGGATATGCTGCTCATCAGAAGGGGTACCGATGCTATCATCCTCCTACTCATAAAATGTTTATTACTTTGATGTAGTTTTTCATGAAGATTTGATGTACTTTTCCACCAATTCTGAACTTCAGGGGGAGCATCAGAAGGAAATTTAGACTCTGGACTATGATGATGAACTCGTTGAAAATGTGGATGTACACATCTCTGAAGATACTCAAATCTATGAAGATGCGGGTAACTTGGACATCTCTGAAGATGAACTCTCTGAACCTGTAAATCAAGTGGGGAAATTAGTTGAAGAAAGTAGTCATGAACATGCAGAAACTGAAGTTGTAGCTCCATCTCAGTCCGAGTCTGACACACCACATGCAACTGATACACCACACCAATCGCTCGTTGAGGATGATCTTGAACCACATAGAAAGCTACCACAGCGTCTCACCAGAGGTATACCTAAACCCACATATGAACCTGAACTGTGTAGCAAAGTTAAATATCTCATGAGTCATTTTGTGTCAAACCATCATTTGTCAGAATCAAATCAGTCATTTGTAAATCAATTATCTACTGTATCTATTCCTAACAATGTGCATGAAGCCTTAGCTGACCCAAGGCGGAAAGAAGCTATGAATGAGAAGATGAAATCATTGCAAGAAAATAAAACCTGGGAAGTTGTTGATCGTCCACCAGGAAAGAAACCAGTTGGATGTCGGTGGATTTATAATGTGAAGTACAAAGCAGATGGTGCAATTGAACGCTTTAAGGTGAGACTAGTGGCAAAAGGGTACACTCAAACCTATGGAATTGAGTATACAGAGATCTTCGCACCTGTAGCTAAATCAACACAGTACGAGTCTTGTTGTCACTAGCTGCAAACTTGAATTGGCCATTACAGCAGTTTGACGTGAAAAATGCCTTCTTAAATGGAGAGTTGTTTGAAGAAGTCTACATGGAACTCCCATCCGGATGCATGATGCCGAAAACAGATAGTCAGAAGGTGTGCAAACTACAGAAAGCATTGTATGGGTTGAAACAATCTCTGAGGGCGTAGTTTGGAAGATTTACAAAGTCAATGAGAATTTTTGGTTGTCATCAGAGTAATTCAGATCATACATTATTCTTGAATAAAAAGCAAGGTAAAATTACTGCCTTTATTGTGTATGTGGATGATATGGTGGTTACAGGAAATGATCCTAAAGAAAGGGAAGCTCTACAGGGTCACTTGCCCAGGGAATTCAAAATGAAAGACCTTGGCCCCTTGAAATATTTTCTTGGGATTGAAGTGTCTCGGTCTAATAAAGAGATCTTTCTGTCTCAAAGAAAGTATGCCTTAGACTTACTGCGAGAAACTAGTATATTAGCATGTCAACCAGTAGATACACTGGTGGAAGAAGGATTAAAATTACGTATTGAATCCAATCAAGTACCAGTTGATAAAGGAAGATATCAGAGACTCGTAGGGAGATTGATGTACTTAGCACACACAAGGCCAGACTTGGCCTATGCATTAAGTATTGTAAGCCAGTAAATGCACAATCCTGGAGAGCAACACATGAATGCAGTTCTACGTATTTTGAGGTATCTGAAGTCTGCTCATAGACATGGTATTTTATTAACTAAAAATGAGGATCATCAGAGTGTGGATGTATATACGGATGCAGACTGGGCTAGAGCAGTACATAACAGGCGTTCTACTTCAGGTTACTTCACCTTTGTATGAGATAATCTAGTTACATGGAGAAGCAAAAAACGGAACGTTGTTGCAAGATCAAGCACAGAGGCTGAGTTTAGAGGTATTGCATTTGGAGTATGTGAGGCATTATGGCTAAGACTTCTTTTACAAGACCTAGGTTGTGTATCTAAGCAGCCAATCAAGCTCTATTGTGACAATGAAGCAGCATGTGACATTGCTCATAATCCAGTTCAACATGATCGCACACAACACGTGGAGGTAGACAATTCTTCATTAAGGAGAAGTTGGACGGGAAGATTGTTGAGTTGCCTCATATTCGATCAAAGGATCAGTTGGCCGATATTCTCACTAAAGCAATTTCAAGTAGAGTATTCTCGAAGCTTTTGAGCAAGTTAGGCATGTGGGATATCTATGCACCAACTTGAGGGGGAGTGTTGCGATTTGGATGATTCATTATGATCTTTTCATATATTGTAGAGAAGATCTTCCTGTATTGTAGATAATGACTGCTTAATTATAGGGATAGTTGTATGCTTGATTATAGGATCTAGAGTGATTATATGATTTAGATTAGTTGCTTTATTAGTATATATACATGTACACACAATGTAAAGAGTATGAACAAAAATATTGTTCTACCAAAATCTTTGATTTCTACTTTACATGCAGAAAAGAATTGACAATATAATATTAAGATTAATAAGATCGTGTTAGGCTAAAAAAAAAAAGCTTTAGATTACACTATCAAGAGAGCTTTAGAGTACACAATAAAACTGTTTAACATGAAATGAAGAAAAATAACCCCCCCCCCCAATCCCCCACTCCCAATTACCATTATTACAAAAATGGTCATCACTTTACATAGGAATAGAGGTTTTGGGGCCCTCCTAGAAGGTCAAGGCTTTATTCTATTACGATTTCGAAATAGTGGCCTTGGTAGCTCAAAAGTCAGAGATATTAGCTCTTAGTTCTGAGCTCAGAGCTCTGAGTTAACTCTTAACTCCTTTTTAGGATATTTTCTTTTTATCTCGCCACTCCTGGTTTCCGGTCAGTGAGCAACCAAGGGTAGAAGTAAGAAGTGAACCTTACTCTATTCCTATGAAGGAATAGAGGCCTTGACCTTCGCCGAGGCGCCCCAACCGCGCAAAGCCTTTATTCCTGAATAGGAATTAAGTCAGGCGGCGGCCGCTCCAGAAAGAAAGAAAATGAATAATGGATGGTACTAAAAGTCCTAGAAGATGATGTTTTAAACTTTACCAGATACGCTTGCTAGGAAAAATGATAAAATTTTAAAAGTCAACAGTAGACAATTTAGGAAGATCCTTGAAAGTTTCAACTACTATATATAATTTGTTACTTAAGCAATTTTGTTTTTTATGCGTCCTGCTTGGTCTCTTTAATTCATTTGATTCTTGATTAAGTCCTTCCGTTCCACAAAATTTGTTATGTATATATTAGTCATAACCATCAAATACTTTACTTTTTACGAATTTTCCGGGTTACAAAATTTAAACTTTTGTTAAGTATCACTTGAGTATAATATAAAAATAAATAAATAAATAAAAAATTCCATGTTTCTAACTTTTATCTCACATAACATAGAATCATCTTATAAACGTCAAATTGGCTCTAGAACACTTTTTTCACCTTTATTAGTACAATGTCTGGCTTGTAATGTTTGGTGAGAATTAAATATTCGTGGAAGATATTTGAAACTAATTACGATGTTAGTGTATCTTGAGTGAAAAGGTATAATATGAAATAATTAGGATTCTCTTTACTAACAACCTGATGTGACAAAAGAAATGTTAACAAATATGATGGTAATTGGCATTAGCAATTCGCATCAAAAAGTAAAGCGATATCTTCTGCAACAAACTTTTCGTGATTCCATGAGTCTTTGACTAGCAGATCACAATTAATTTACTTCTTATGATTCAATTAAAGTCGTCATACTAATTAAGTTTAACTCGATTTACTTACTAAGGCCTGTAATATTGTTATTCAAATTACTATATAACGTTGCAAAGCACGTGATCATTTTCAGTTCAATAACATTGCAAAGTATGTGATCCTTTCCAGTTCAATTAAAAGCATGGACATTCTATAGTGATGAATATCCTTGCACAATGTTTGTGTATCATTTTTCACTCACCAAATCATCATAAGAAGATCAATCCAAATACATAATTAGTTATTACAGAGGAGTCAAATTCTTTACAAGAGGAGCAATGCTTGTCTTCTCCACCCGGAGCTTTCGTGTAATCCACTTACAAAGCAAAGATATTATTGTCTAATACGTTCTTTAGTAACTCGTGCTTTTATAGTAAATGGGAAAAAAAATTAAAATGTAGCCCTTTAAGATATGAAATGACTCCGTTGAATCGAGAAGAAAAGGGCACTCTAATCGGGTCAAACATGTACGCGTTGTTCAAATGTTTTGATATATCTGATCCTTTTTTGACTGTTTAATTTATTATAAGTTGGTTGATTCACAATTTTTGGTAGCTTGACGTAATTTTGGTGATAGTGTGACTTTTCCCTTGGTATTTTTCTCTATAAAAACCATCATATATCTTACCAACTATGATATATATGTCCCACACTTCGACTAATCATTAATTTTGCTCACCTTTCGCGTTACCAAGTTCTCGATAATTTATTGCGAGAAGATGTACATTTTTTATTTTTCTCCTCCGTCAATAACCTCATGTACATTCTTTATGCAACTTTGACATTTTTTTATAAGTTGCACTTGTCTGTTTCGGCTTGTAACTTACGAAGCTCTATATAGTTATAAAGACTTGTTGTAAATTCATTGGAAGTCTTCTCAGCTTTCCTCGGCCCCAAAATGTAAAAAGCAAAGATCATAGATTTGATGAGAAAAAGCTAAATTAACTGCAAGAAATAGGACAAATAACAACAATAGGCAAATTTTGTAAACTATAGTGGCTAAATCTTATCGCAATTTTATCGTCGCTTCTGTATACACTTTTTACGTTATTAATCTTTGCGTCCACTAGGGATGGCAATGGGGCGGGTCGGATGCGGATCTTCTAAAATCCGAACCCACCCCGCTCCCCATGGAACTTCGCCCCGCCCCGCCCCACTCTCGCTATAGCACGCGAAAAACATGTACCCCTGAAACACAAGTTTATCTCTAAGATTTCAAGCATTAAAGCAGATACAATGAAATCTGAAATCGGATCAGCAACTCAGGTAGCGGCATGACACTGCAGCGAGATCTGGAAACTCATTCCAAACTGAGCGAGTTCTTGACTCTTGATTGTTAGTCTCTCCAATTGAGCTAGGGCTTTCAACCTCTGAAATCTGAATCGACGGAATTGGCTGGAACTACAGATTGAACATGAGAATCTATTCCATGACCATGAGTGACAGCACCTCTCCTTTACGGTTCAGGTAGTAATCTACTCAAACTACCATGTTGACCGTTAGCCTGTTCGTCATATAGGACTACCCTTAGCCTATCGTCAAGTAGGCTTCACCATCGCCTTCACCCATCGGTAGGCCGGAGCCAGCCCTGAGATGAATTTAGGTTATTTAGCTAACCTTGGATTCAGGAGTTGAATAAGTGATAAGGAGAGAAGAAGGCAACGGCGCCGGCGTAGCCTTCGGTAGAGCCGTCGATAGCTTGTGGCCATGTGGTGGAGCCGTCGCAAGCTCGTGGCTGTGCAGTGAAGAGTGGGCAGAGTCGGTGGCTGAGTGAGAGAGCCAGAGAGAAGGTTGGGATCTAGGGTTTGGGAGAAAAAGAACATATATATAGTACAGTATGGATGGCTAAGATCAACTGATATATTAGGGTAAGTATATTGAGGCGGGTCGGGGGCGAGTTGGGCAAAATACCATACCCGGTCCTAACCCGCTACGGGTTTTTTTAAAAAAATACCATACCCACCTCATAGTCCGGTCAAAGTAAAAAAAACCCGCTCCTAATGGGGCATAGTGGGGCGGATATCCGCCGGATCGGATTTAAATTGCCATCCCTAGCGTCCACAGTCATTAGGAACGGAGATTCGTTGCCTAAACTGTCGCCAGTTCCATTTTTTAAAATGCAAGAAGGATTATAATGTTCGTTACTGCCATCAACAACAAAAAACGGTCCAAATATTCTATTGATAGACTCCCACTTAAACTTCATCGTAACATGTTACAAACCATCCAATACACACGAAGAAAGCTAGTAGAAATATATACGAAAGAGTATGATAGAGTAATACAGAGACAACAACTCATAAACAGAGAACTAGATGACAACCCCATCCAAATGAGTAGATTATGAGTAGATTATAAGGTAACAAAGTACTACATCAACAAAACAACACGGGAGACTTCATCCAAGCACCAAACCGGTCTGGTTGAGAGGCACCTCAATCTATATAGGAGCTATTCACATCTGATGAATGCCATGACCCAATCTATACAGGAGCTATTCGCATCTGATGAATGCCATGACCCGAACTGTAACCAAATGATGCCAAGGCAGAGGAAAGTTGCAACACATACTGTGTCCCCTGGGTTAAGTGCATAGAATGCAATTGACTGCAGCTAGTTGTCATCATTCTATAGCACCAACTGTAAGTTAACAACTTAGTGACAACATAGATTTACAAGTCAAGTAATGCTAGTGAAACCAATATGTTTTCCCACAAACAGGCAAGGAATCAAGAAGCGCATCATGCATCCGTTCTTGGGCGCAAAATATAATCAACCTCCAAGCTCATGCAAAGCCCCATCCTCGAGTTAGGCGTCATTGTGCCATCTTCAAAAGCATCTGCGACCAAAATGTTCTGAACCTATGACAGAGCAAGACATGAACATATTTCGACTAGTCATCAGTCATTCAGTCACTTGGAAGAAATGCAGTGAAGGGATTAACTTTGAGCTCCACGTCTTACCATTTGCGCTTCACTTATAGTTTAGTGACACAATATAGCGAGACCTTTAGCCACAAAAGTTGAGTTCAAATGTCTACAAGTGCAGCTCACATACAATTCTTTTAGCACATATTACCTAACCAAAATGTACACTACATTTGCAAGGGTTCAAAGTGTTTAGCACAAAGTTTAAATACTCCGTGCAATATTCAGTGCAACCATGATCAGAGCCTCAACCTCGTTTGAGTTCAATAGGTAGAATTCTAGGTTTACAGTTTCAATCAAGATCCTGTACTTGGAATTTGCCCACAGACCAAACATGTATTTAAACATGAATAAGAAGCATAAATCAAGAGAACTACTATGCTAACTAAAATCATGCTAGATAACTAGAATCTTGTCCCATAGGTCTTTCATTAACTATCGATATCCATTAATCTTCATCAAGCAATGATAGGTCATAGAAAAACTGTACCTTGTCAAGCTGTTTGACTATATCTAGAGTTCTAGTAGAAAACCAGTGGTAATTGTGGTAAATCCGAGCTTATCTCATACCTTAAAATACTTGGATACTAACAATGTATGGAGAAAGTGTCCCTAATAAAGTGTCAAGTGGTTCTGATACTAGGTCTGTGGTCTCACTAAGCTTGTCTTTTGGGCATCTTGAACTGGGGTGGAAGATTGTCATCGGGATTCAAAGTCAATGTTCAAGCATTTTTCCTTAAAATGCCCTTACAAGAATATATGTTGTAGTTAGAGTTAAGAGTTATTTTGTTTTTGATCAAAAGGTCCTTGTATTTTATTAATAGCTCAGTAACTATTTATAGCTTTACAACTCAATCAATTGTTGTACAATTGTTCTAAAGAAACATACAGAAAATAACAAGAAAATTAGACTGCTTCCTTTAGTATTCTCTGTTTCTCCAAACCCCATGCTTGGCATAGCCTCAGATTCCTCGCTGTAATCTGAGCTTTATTCCAGCTATACATTCGATATCTAATCCATTGTTGTATCATACAAAAGCATCCCTGCACTGTGGCACATTTCCTTTCAAACACTCTAGCATTTCTTTCACACCATTCCATATATAGTTACTGCTAATGCTAGTTTGCAGAGCTTAGCTTTCAGACTTTTGCCTCTAAACTTCCTGCTTGCTTCTTGTAAGAATGTAGGCCAAGATTCCATAGGCAGGTCACATTCCAGTTTGGTAAAGATTCCTTTTCACAACTCCTGTGTATATGTACAAGTGATGAATAGATGGTCAATAGTTTCACAAACAATGTTACATAGGACACATGTGTCCTCTTGAGTAATATTCCAGGCCTTGAGTTTATTTTTTGTTCTTATTCCTCCTTTGCAGAATAACCATAGGATCATTGCACATCTTGGGATGTTCCCTGAGAACCAAACCAATTTCCACCAGTGCACTGCAGGAGCTTTGGTTCTAATACCATTCCATGTTGAGCTGATAGTAAACTTCTTTTTTGGATGCAATTCCCATATTGCTTTATCTGGTTCTGCTGTGTTTGGACTAGGTGCATCATCCAACATCTTCTGTAATGTTTGTAGCTCATGGGATCTAGTGCTTGGTAGTTGTCATGAGTTAGATTGTATAATGTCACATACCTTACTGTTCATGTTCAGCCCAGCATCATATATTATTCTTTGACCAAATCTATTTAGAAGATTGTCCCCAAGCAGCCATATGTCTGTCCAGAGCAAGTGTCTTGGCCATTACCCACATGATAGCTGAAGAATGGTCTAAATTTGTCTCTAATCCTCAACAATTTGCACCAGGTCCATGACTTCTCCACAGGGATCTTGAATGTCCCATAAATTCCTTTGTTTTATGACATATGTATGGCACCACTTCACCCATAGTGAGTCCTTTTTGTGGGCTAGATCCCATAGGTGTTTGCAAATGGCAGCATTATTCTATTCTCCTATTCTTTTTAGACCTACTCCCCCTTCCTTCTTTGGTAGACATAAGTCTTTCCAAGCGATTTTTGCCCCAGTACATTTTGAGTCTGTTCCATGCCACACAAAGGCTCTTATTATTCCTTCAATTTGGTTTACTATTTTCTTTGGTAGTATGAAAATAGTACACCAATAAACTTGCATGCTTACTAGTATAGACATGGCTACTTGTAGCCTCCCAGCATATGACAGATATCCTGTTGCCCAGCTATTTATCTTCTTTGTAAGCTTTTCCACAAGCACTTGACAGTCTTTGTAGTGCAGTTTTGTGGATATTAGAGGAACTCCCAGGTATGTAACTGGAAATTGCCCCTTAGGAATACCAATGATCTCACTCAGGTGCCTTGCATTTTCCTCATCCACTCCTGCCATGTAGATAGCACTTTTGCTTAAGTTAGGAGCTAAACCAGACAGGTTTTCAAACTCCTTTAAAGCTTGCTTGATAATCCTGAGAGAATTTGTGTTTGCTTTTGCCATTAAGAAAAGATCATCGGCAAAACACAAATGATTCAGCTGCAGTTCTTTACAAAATCATCCTATGAACCTACAAAAAGAAAAAAACACCCTTGAACTCCTTCATGTTCTTTAATTACCAAAAAAACATAATGTACTTGAATTAAATTGAATATTTTATTAGAAACTCAATCCTTTTTTAATTTTGTATTTCCTAATTTGTATGTTGACGTGTATGCTGCAAATTTCAATTGTTGTGCATGTGTGTGTGTATACATATATATACAGACATACACATATATATATATATATACATATGTGTATATATATATATATATATATATATATATATATATATACACACACACATATGTATGTATGTATGTATGTATGTGTATATATATACATATGTATGTATAGTATATACATACATACATATGTATACACACACACACACACACACACACACACACACATATATATATATATATATATATATATATATATGGGTCGTGATTCGTTGCTAGCGCTAGCAGCGCTAGCACCGTCCGTTACATAATGTAGCGGACGGCCAAACAGCGCTAGCAACGTTGCAACGCTAGCAATGGATCACGACCCTATATATATATATATATATATATCAATGCAAACATATTCGTTTGTTGAAAGAACCATAAACTGAAGTTTAATTCTAGATTTTAATTACGGACATATTGGTTTAAAAAAGTAATCGTAAAACTGGATTTTTTAGAAGTTTTTAAATATATCGCTGGATCATACAATTCTACTCCTAATTATAATTTGAGTTTGTCACAAATACATGATCCTATATTCATGTTAGAGTAATTGGAATAGCCTTATTTGCATGACAACATAGCCTTCATATGGTTAATATCTTTCTATGATCCACTGAGGGATTTTTTCCATGTTGTCAACTTACAAATATCTGAGAGGCAATATCAATCACATTTCCTCCTCAACTTCCCAAGTCCCTTCCAGAGTTTGGATCAATCTCTGTAAACTCCCGATGTTGAGAAAGCTCATAACATTTATATGGAAATTTTTTACATCAACGGCTAGCCGTGTCCTCAGCCTTAGTTAAACGAAAATGCTCAATTTCTGAATCTTGCCCATTGTGCTTGTAGTTTTCTAAAACTCAACGGCATCTCTTTCTTGATTACTTTCGGACCCAAGCACTTTGTCAATGTTATTTTGAGCATATTCCTACCACACTGTCTATCCACCATTGGCTTGTGAGTCACTTTAGTTATTTGATACATGTTGTTGTTATCCTTTGAGTTATTTGGTGTGGACGGAATGCCCAGCATAGAGTTTTTGTTGACAAGTCATCTGTATCAGATTCAGAGTCTGACTTTTCAGATTAGCAGTACAACTCAGTTCCAACATTGCGTTCGAAAAATAGGGAATAAACGTTCTTCTGAAAATTGGCGAAATACTGTGTAATTTGAGCATTTCTATTACCCATTGATTCCTGTAATGTTCACAGATACTTGTGAATGTTGTTTTTCACCTTACTGTTGTATTTTGTGCTATTTGAAGCGTAGCCATAGTGCGTTTACTAGCTCCTTGCAATATGGTTTTGTATGGTTAGGTTTAATTCAAGTTGGATTCCAACTGCGGCATATGCTAATATTATTTCCTCATCAAATGAACCTAGTCTTACAGCCGCTGCATAATTAGCAGATACTGATTGGTTATCACAACATCCTTTCTTGCATATCATCATCCTTGTTGCTCGTCTTGCAGATGCAAGCTAATGAAAGCAGGAGTGAGAACATTACTCATCTTTTGTGTAATATAGCTAACTACAACATGGAAATGCATTCTATGCATATCGCCTAAGGGACAGTCTATGTTTTGGATCTATCCTCAGTAATAGCCTCTTTTCTTTTGAATATAGGTTGTGGTGTGAGGTACAAATGGTTAGCAGACGCACAATCTGCTCCACTTTCCGCTTTCCTGATAAAAGCTATTGTCCTCTGTGCCTTGGTAGTGTTTTGTTCCTAGCCTGTTGTTTTTACTGTTTTTCTATCTTTGTTTTGTACTGTAACTTTTGATCACAATATTGTTTTTACTGTCTGGTGCTTGTTCATAGGCTGTTGTTTTTACTGTCTAGTTGTATGGTCTTCTATCATGGAATATATTTCTTCGTTCTCTAAAAAAAAAAAAAAAAAAGAAAAGGAGTTACTAATTTTATATATTTAAACCTTTTGATTATTTCTAGACATTTAGAAAGTTTTCAGATTCCAAATGAACCACGCTGCCAACAACCCGCCATCGGCGAGATTCGATTAAACAGAAAAAGAAAAGAAGCCGTTGCCACCGGTAGGCCGGATTTGTAGCCCCCGAACAGGGAATACATTAGGAGATCAGAAAGGAAGAGAGAGAGTAGGACTGCAGAGAATGAACGGGTATATACTGCGGGGCCGCGGGGGGTGTGACTTGTGAGGCAGTGGGAGAGTGAGAAGCGGGCAAGGCGTGAACGGAATTAGAGGAGGGGGACGCCTGGCAGCGGTAGCGGCAGCAGCAGAATGGTGAGGATGTCACAGATGGATGAGCAATTCCCGGAGCCAGAGGTAATGTCCGAATGGGAATACTATTCTCTTTTGTTGGTGGTGGTTAGTCTTTCCCCTGCTCTTGTCAAGAACCAATTACACACAGCATCTACTTGTTCTCTTTGTTTGCCACCCTTTCATGCATAAAAGCGCACACAGACGCACAGAGGGCTCACTTGTTTTTCTGCATTACATTTTGTTCTCCAATTCAGTCCTTTCGAATTCTTTCCCGTGGGTGTTTCCTGATACCAAAAGTTAGCTGGGGGATTTTAGTCGGACGAATTTTCATTCATCTCATGTTAGGAAGAGTTCAAAATTTCATCTTTTCTGGCGAGAAATGTAATGCTTGGAGGGTGGTAATTGGAGAGTTCTCGTGTCGATCACGATTCTGACTTTTCGCCGTAGGGGAGATTTGAATTTTCAGTTGACATGCAACAGGATCAGGTGTCAAGTGATGATTGGCAGGATTTGCTCGGAATTTACAGCGGAATTCTGCAAGTGGCGGTGGTACATTGTGATGGGGGAGTTGAAAATTTCAATCGAAATTGTCTGAGTCTAGACGGAGCGCAACATGACGTTGGCTCCTCTATGCATTGCTTTGGTGCTTACAATGCAGCGTGGAACAGTAATCCTTTATCAGGATCACTGGGTACCCAGAGTATGCCACCAGTGGCGGCAATGGAAGGAGCGGATCCTTATTCATATAATAGAACAGGAAGTGAGTGGACAGAGTTCTCATCCGCTAGTTCGCTGCTTGCTGATTCGCCCTCGAGCTCAACACATAGGGTTGATCATTACAGCTTAAGTCACCTGCCTACCGGTTAGTGGTGTTGAATTTTTTTTGTCTCCCATATTATATTAAAAACTTTGATCATTGGGTCCTTTCTGCACTAACAGAATATAAAGGAAAGAGAGGAAATTGAGAAACCACGGGCAAACTTTGAAATGTCCGAGTCAATTGACATGATTTAACTGATAATACTAAGAAAGAGATTATGGCGCGCTTTATACACAATGCAAAATTGACTTCTTACTGCTTTGTGGCAAGAATTTTGTTATGATTTATGACTCCCTTTTCTCAAATGTTTGCTTGTCAATTGCTACATTTAGCTTCCGTTTGGTTTATGATCACTATCAAAGATAATATCAACGGAGTGGTTAAGACACAAAGTAAGTGTTGCTGCTTAAAATATGTCCCGCATACGTTGCGGAACCCGAGCCTGGACCGATGACCTACAAGACAGAAAACGAGTGACCGCCGGGTGGGGTTCCCGGCGGAGAACTCTCCGATGCTTAAGTCAGAGCGCAGCTACATGATAATGACTCTGAAAAAGCATAAATGTGTGTCGTTGTGTAGTCGTCCCTTTTACCTGGGGGGTAGACCCCTTTATATAATGGTAGGAAGAAGAGCCCTAGTAGGACTTGAATGTGAACAAATCCAATTAGGATTGTATTAGGATTCTAGAGAATCACGTGTCTATCTCTAATGATAGAGTCTTGATAAGATAATCCCCAATGTCCTAGTATGACTGAGAGTGCCGGTATTCCCCAATTATTGGGAGTATATTTGAGATATATCATAAGCCCCCCACGTCCTTAGCCAAAATGTTTGGCTGAGGAAGTTTATACCTAGTGTCTTGAGACACACGTTAGATTTGTAAAGGATTCTCCATCCGCTTGTAGGGGTAATAATATTTCTCTACTCCATGTACTCGGACCTAAGCTCTTGGGAGCTTAAGCCTTGGAACTTTGCCCGAGTAGGATGCTAGAACTCTAGCTCTTGAGAGCTAGGTCTTTCGAATGTCGCCTAAGTAGGCTATTCGGAATCATCTTTGGGAAGATGAATAATGGGATCTCGGGATCCATTAAAGGCTGTGCCCCACGTTAGCCTCTCTAGAGAGAGGACACAGAGCTGTGCATGCAAGTTGTTGCATGTGCTAAGTGTTTAAATGTCCCCTTGAGAGGTCACCTCTCCTGTGGAGGGTGTTTGTTTTGTGCAAGTGTGTGTTCTTTAGCTTGAGCTGACCACATCATGCTTGCGTTTTACTTTGACGCGAACCCTTATCGTCAGCTAAGGGCTGGCAAAGAAGCCTCGCACTCACGCTCGGTCAGGTTTTGAATTAACAAAACAGGGTAAGGCGACGAACTCCCACGTGGTTTTGCCGTTTCTCGGGCTAGAACTAAAGCTAGACCGTGTCAGATAACACTTGTGTGCTATCATGTCACCCTTGAGGGTGTTCGTCCCTTGAGGGACCGCCCTAGAGGGCTAGTGGAACGTAGAGTTCTGATAAGTGCCCTTGAGGGCTAGTGGCTGCGGCGGTGCACCGCTCGATCGGTGTGGAGCTGGCGGCGGTTTGCACTGATTGGCGACGACATTCTTCTTTCTGTTTTGTGGTTGAGGTCGCACCGCCAGAGAGGCGGTGGTAAGAGCAGCCCTATAATGGTGGCGATAGGTTATGACCGGTGGTGATGGCCGTGATGGGGGCTGTGATTATGGATGGCCTGGCGGTGGCTGTACAGCCGGTTGCGATGAACGGCGGTAAGGGCGCTGTTGGTGCTTTAACTCATAGGAGCGACGGGGCAGTGGTTGATGATTAAGTGGTTTAGACGACAGAACGACGTTGTCGAAGCTGGTCGTGGTTGCGGTGACGTTGGCCCTTTTTGTCGAGGCCGTTGTGCGGTGGAGTTGGCCGGAGTGGTGCAACGGCGGATCAGGCAA
>JAVXUO010002136.1:0-137593 GCA_033065855.1 Escallonia rubra
CAGTTTGACGTGAAAAATGCCTTCTTAAATGGAGAGTTGTTTGAAGAAGTCTACATGGAACTCCCATCCGGATGCATGATGCCGAAAACAGATAGTCAGAAGGTGTGCAAACTACAGAAAGCATTGTATGGGTTGAAACAATCTCTGAGGGCGTAGTTTGGAAGATTTACAAAGTCAATGAGAATTTTTGGTTGTCATCAGAGTAATTCAGATCATACATTATTCTTGAATAAAAAGCAAGGTAAAATTACTGCCTTTATTGTGTATGTGGATGATATGGTGGTTACAGGAAATGATCCTAAAGAAAGGGAAGCTCTACAGGGTCACTTGCCCAGGGAATTCAAAATGAAAGACCTTGGCCCCTTGAAATATTTTCTTGGGATTGAAGTGTCTCGGTCTAATAAAGAGATCTTTCTGTCTCAAAGAAAGTATGCCTTAGACTTACTGCGAGAAACTAGTATATTAGCATGTCAACCAGTAGATACACTGGTGGAAGAAGGATTAAAATTACGTATTGAATCCAATCAAGTACCAGTTGATAAAGGAAGATATCAGAGACTCGTAGGGAGATTGATGTACTTAGCACACACAAGGCCAGACTTGGCCTATGCATTAAGTATTGTAAGCCAGTAAATGCACAATCCTGGAGAGCAACACATGAATGCAGTTCTACGTATTTTGAGGTATCTGAAGTCTGCTCATAGACATGGTATTTTATTAACTAAAAATGAGGATCATCAGAGTGTGGATGTATATACGGATGCAGACTGGGCTAGAGCAGTACATAACAGGCGTTCTACTTCAGGTTACTTCACCTTTGTATGAGATAATCTAGTTACATGGAGAAGCAAAAAACGGAACGTTGTTGCAAGATCAAGCACAGAGGCTGAGTTTAGAGGTATTGCATTTGGAGTATGTGAGGCATTATGGCTAAGACTTCTTTTACAAGACCTAGGTTGTGTATCTAAGCAGCCAATCAAGCTCTATTGTGACAATGAAGCAGCATGTGACATTGCTCATAATCCAGTTCAACATGATCGCACACAACACGTGGAGGTAGACAATTCTTCATTAAGGAGAAGTTGGACGGGAAGATTGTTGAGTTGCCTCATATTCGATCAAAGGATCAGTTGGCCGATATTCTCACTAAAGCAATTTCAAGTAGAGTATTCTCGAAGCTTTTGAGCAAGTTAGGCATGTGGGATATCTATGCACCAACTTGAGGGGGAGTGTTGCGATTTGGATGATTCATTATGATCTTTTCATATATTGTAGAGAAGATCTTCCTGTATTGTAGATAATGACTGCTTAATTATAGGGATAGTTGTATGCTTGATTATAGGATCTAGAGTGATTATATGATTTAGATTAGTTGCTTTATTAGTATATATACATGTACACACAATGTAAAGAGTATGAACAAAAATATTGTTCTACCAAAATCTTTGATTTCTACTTTACATGCAGAAAAGAATTGACAATATAATATTAAGATTAATAAGATCGTGTTAGGCTAAAAAAAAAAAAGCTTTAGATTACACTATCAAGAGAGCTTTAGAGTACACAATAAAACTGTTTAACATGAAATGAAGAAAAATCCCCCCCCCCCAATCCCCCACTCCCAATTACCATTATTACAAAAATGGTCATCACTTTACATAGGAATAGAGGTTTTGGGGCCCCTCCTAGAAGGTCAAGGCTTTATTCTATTACGATTTCGAAATAGCGGCCTTGGTAGCTCAAAAGTCAGAGATATTAGCTCTTAGTTCTGAGCTCAGAGCTCTGAGTTAACTCTGAACTCCTTTTTAGGATATTTTCTTTTTATCTCGCCACTCCTGGTTTCCGGTCAGTGAGCAACCAAGGGTAGAAGTAAGAAGTGAACCTTACTCTATTCCTATGAAGGAATAGAGGCCTTGACCTTCGCCGAGGCGCCCCAACCGCGCAAAGCCTTTATTCCTGAATAGGAATTAAGTCAGGCGGCGGCCGCTCCAGAAAGAAAGAAAATGAATAATGGATGGTACTAAAAGTCCTAGAAGATGATGTTTTAAACTTTACCAGATACGCTTGCTAGGAAAAATGATAAAATTTTAAAAGTCAACAGTAGACAATTTAGGAAGATCCTTGAAAGTTTCAACTACTATATATAATTTGTTACTTAAGCAATTTTGTTTTTTATGCGTCCTGCTTGGTCTCTTTAATTCATTTGATTCTTGATTAAGTCCTTCCGTTCCACAAAATTTGTTATGTATATATTAGTCATAACCATCAAATACTTTACTTTTTACGAATTTTCCGGGTTACAAAATTTAAACTTTTGTTAAGTATCACTTGAGTATAATATAAAAATAAATAAATAAATAAATAATTCCATGTTTCTAACTTTTATCTCACATAACATAGAATCATCTTATAAACGTCAAATTGGCTCTAGAACACTTTTTTCACCTTTATTAGTACAATGTCTGGCTTGTAATGTTTGGTGAGAATTAAATATTCGTGGAAGATATTTGAAACTAATTACGATGTTAGTGTATCTTGAGTGAAAAGGTATAATATGAAATAATTAGGATTCTCTTTACTAACAACCTGATGTGACAAAAGAAATGTTAACAAATATGATGGTAATTGGCATTAGCAATTCACATCAAAAAGTAAAGCGATATCTTCTGCAACGAACTTTTCGTGATTCCACGAGTCTTTGACTAGCAGATCACAATTAATTTACTTCTTATGATTCAATTAAAGTAGTCATACTAATTAAGTTTAACTCGATTTACTTACTAAGGCCTGTAATATTGTTATTCAAATTACTATATAACGTTGCAAAGCACGTGATCATTTTCAGTTCAATAACATTGCAAAGTATGTGATCCTTTCCAGTTCAATTAAAAGCATGGACATTCTATAGTGATGAATATCCTTGCACAATGTTTGTGTATCATTTTTCACTCACCAAATCATCATAAGAAGATCAATCCAAATACATAATTAGTTATTACAGAGGAGTCAAATTCTTTACAAGAGGAGCAATGCTTGTCTTCTCCACCCGGAGCTTTCGTGTAATCCACTTACAAAGCAAAGATATTATTGTCTAATACGTTCTTTAGTAACTCGTGCTTTTATAGTAAATGGGAAAAAAAATTAAAATGTAGCCCTTTAAGATATGAAATGACTCCGTTGAATCGAGAAGAAAAGGGCACTCTAATCGGGTCAAACATGTACGCGTTGTTCAAATGTTTTGATATATCTGATCCTTTTTTGACTGTTTAATTTATTAGAAGTTGGTTGATTCACAATTTTTGGTAGCTTGACGTAATTTTGGGGATAGTGTGACTTTTCCCTTGGTATTTTTCTCTATAAAAACCATCATATATCTTACCAACTATGATATATATGTCCCACACTTCGACTAATCATTAATTTTGCTCACCTTTCGCGTTACCAAGTTCTCGATAATTTATTGCGAGAAGATGTACATTTTTTATTTTTCTCCTTCGTCAATAACCTCATGTACATTCTTTATGCAACTCTGACATTTTTTTATAAGTTGCACTTGTCTGTTTCGGCTTGTAACTTACGAAGCTCTATATAGTTATAAAGACTTGTTGTAAATTCATTGGAAGTCTTCTCAGCTTTCCTCGGCCCCAAAATGTAAAAAGCAAAGATCATAGATTTGATGAGAAAAAGCTAAATTAACTGCAAGAAATAGGACAAATAACAACGATAGGCAAATTTTGTAAACTATAGTGGCTAAATCTTATCGCAATTTTATCGTCGCTTATGTATACACTTTTTACGTTATTAATCTTTGCGTCCACTAGGGATGGCAATGGGCGGGTTGGATGCGGATCTTCTAAAATCCGAACCCACCCCGCTCCCCATGGAACTTCGCCCCGCCCCGCCCCACTCTCGCTATAGCACGCGAAAAACATGTACCCCTGAAACACAAGTTTATCTCTAAGATTTCAAGCATTAAAGCAGATACAATGAAATCTGAAATCGGATCAGCAACTCAGGTAGCGGCATGACACTGCAGCGAGATCTGGAAACTCATTCCAAACTGAGCGAGTTCTTGACTCTTGATTGTTAGTCTCTCCAATTGAGCTAGGGCTTTCAACCTCTGAAATCTGAATCGACGGAATTGGCTGGAACTACAGATTGAACATGAGAATCTATTCCATGACCATGAGTGACAGCACCTCTCCTTTACGGTTCAGGTAGTAATCTACTCAAACTACCATGTTGACCGTTAGCCTGTTCGTCATATAGGACTACCCTTAGCCTATCGTCAAGTAGGCTTCACCATCGCCTTCACCCATCGGTAGGCCGGAGCCAGCCCTGAGATGAATTTAGGTTATTTAGCTAACCTTGGATTCAGGAGTTGAATAAGTGATAAGGAGAGAAGAAGGCAACGGCGCCGGCGTAGCCTTCGGTAGAGCCGTCGATAGCTTGTGGCCATGTGGTGGAGCCGTCGCAAGCTCGTGGCTGTGCAGTGAAGAGTGGGCAGAGTCGGTGGCTGAGTGAGAGAGCCAGAGAGAAGGTTGGGATCTAGGGTTTGGGAGAAAAAGAACATATATATAGTACAGTATGGATGGCTAAGATCAACTGATATATTAGGGTAAGTATATTGAGGCGGGTCGGGGGCGAGTTGGGCAAAATACCATACCCGGTCCTAACCCGCTACGGGTTTTTTTTAAAAATACCATACCCACCTCATAGTCCGGTCAAAGTAAAAAAAACCCGCTCCTAACGGGGCGGAGTGGGGCGGATATCCGCCGGATCGGATTTAAATTGCCATCCCTAGCGTCCACAGTCATTAGGAACGGAGATTCGTTGCCTAAACTGTCGCCAGTTCCATTTTTTAAAATGCAAGAAGGATTATAATGTTCGTTACTGCCATCAACAACAAAAAACGGTCCAAATATTCTATTGATAGACTCCCACTTAAACTTCATCGTAACATGTTACAAACCATCCAATACACACGAAGAAAGCTAGTAGAAATATATACGAAAGAGTATGATAGAGTAATACAGAGACAACAACTCATAAACAGAGAACTAGATGACAACCCCATCCAAATGAGTAGATTATGAGTAGATTATAAGGTAACAAAGTACTACATCAACAAAACAACACGGGAGACTTCATCCAAGCACCAAACCGGTCTGGTTGAGAGGCACCTCAATCTATATAGGAGCTATTCACATCTGATGAATGCCATGACCCAATCTATACAGGAGCTATTCGCATCTGATGAATGCCATGACCCGAACTGTAACCAAATGATGCCAAGGCAGAGGAAAGTTGCAACACATACTGTGTCCCCTGGGTTAAGTGCATAGAATGCAATTGACTGCAGCTAGTTGTCATCATTCTATAGCACCAACTGTAAGTTAACAACTTAGTGACAACATAGATTTACAAGTCAAGTAATGCTAGTGAAACCAATATGTTTTCCCACAAACAGGCAAGGAATCAAGAAGCGCATCATGCATCCGTTCTTGGGCGCAAAATATAATCAACCTCCAAGCTCATGCAAAGCCCCATCCTCGAGTTAGGCGTCATTGTGCCATCTTCAAAAGCATCTGCGACCAAAATGTTCTGAACCTATGACAGAGCAAGACATGAACATATTTCGACTAGTCATCAGTCATTCAGTCACTTGGAAGAAATGCAGTGAAGGGATTAACTTTGAGCTCCACGTCTTACCATTTGCGCTTCACTTATAGTTTAGTGACACAATATAGCGAGACCTTTAGCCACAAAAGTTGAGTTCAAATGTCTACAAGTGCAGCTCACATACAATTCTTTTAGCACATATTACCTAACCAAAATGTACACTACATTTGCAAGGGTTCAAAGTGTTTAGCACAAAGTTTAAATACTCCGTGCAATATTCAGTGCAACCATGATCAGAGCCTCAACCTCGTTTGAGTTCAATAGGTAGAATTCTAGGTTTACAGTTTCAATCAAGATCCTGTACTTGGAATTTGCCCACAGACCAAACATGTATTTAAACATGAATAAGAAGCATAAATCAAGAGAACTACTATGCTAACTAAAATCATGCTAGATAACTAGAATCTTGTCCCATAGGTCTTTCATTAACTATCGATATCCATTAATCTTCATCAAGCAATGATAGGTCATAGAAAAACTGTACCTTGTCAAGCTGTTTGACTATATCTAGAGTTCTAGTAGAAAACCAGTGGTAATTGTGGTAAATCCGAGCTTATCTCATACCTTAAAATACTTGGATACTAACAATGTATGGAGAAAGTGTCCCTAATAAAGTGTCAAGTGGTTCTGATACTAGGTCTGTGGTCTCACTAAGCTTGTCTTTTGGGCATCTTGAACTGGGGTGGAAGATTGTCATCGGGATTCAAAGTCAATGTTCAAGCATTTTTCCTTAAAATGCCCTTACAAGAATATATGTTGTAGTTAGAGTTAAGAGTTATTTTGTTTTTGATCAAAAGGTCCTTGTATTTTATTAATAGCTCAGTAACTATTTATAGCTTTACAACTCAATCAATTGTTGTACAATTGTTCTAAAGAAACATACAGAAAATAACAAGAAAATTAGACTGCTTCCTTTAGTATTCTCTGTTTCTCCAAACCCCATGCTTGGCATAGCCTCAGATTCCTCGCTGTAATCTGAGCTTTATTCCAGCTATACATTCGATATCTAATCCATTGTTGTATCATACAAAAGCATCCCTGCACTGTGGCACATTTCCTTTCAAACACTCTAGCATTTCTTTCACACCATTCCATATATAGTTACTGCTAATGCTAGTTTGCAGAGCTTAGCTTTCAGACTTTTGCCTCTAAACTTCCTGCTTGCTTCTTGTAAGAATGTAGGCCAAGATTCCATAGGCAGGTCACATTCCAGTTTGGTAAAGATTCCTTTTCACAACTCCTGTGTATATGTACAAGTGATGAATAGATGGTCAATAGTTTCACAAACAATGTTACATAGGACACATGTGTCCTCTTGAGTAATATTCCAGGCCTTGAGTTTATTTTTTGTTCTTATTCCTCCTTTGCAGAATAACCATAGGATCATTGCACATCTTGGGATGTTCCCTGAGAACCAAACCAATTTCCACCAGTGCACTGCAGGAGCTTTGGTTCTAATACCATTCCATGTTGAGCTGATAGTAAACTTCTTTTTTGGATGCAATTCCCATATTGCTTTATCTGGTTCTGCTGTGTTTGGACTAGGTGCATCATCCAACATCTTCTGTAATGTTTGTAGCTCATGGGATCTAGTGCTTGGTAGTTGTCATGAGTTAGATTGTATAATGTCACATACCTTACTGTTCATGTTCAGCCCAGCATCATATATTATTCTTTGACCAAATCTATTTAGAAGATTGTCCCCAAGCAGCCATATGTCTGTCCAGAGCAAGTGTCTTGGCCATTACCCACATGATAGCTGAAGAATGGTCTAAATTTGTCTCTAATCCTCAACAATTTGCACCAGGTCCATGACTTCTCCACAGGGATCTTGAATGTCCCATAAATTCCTTTGTTTTATGACATATGTATGGCACCACTTCACCCATAGTGAGTCCTTTTTGTGGGCTAGATCCCATAGGTGTTTGCAAATGGCAGCATTATTCTATTCTCCTATTCTTTTTAGACCTACTCCCCCTTCCTTCTTTGGTAGACATAAGTCTTTCCAAGCGATTTTTGCCCCAGTACATTTTGAGTATGCTCCATGCCACACAAAGGCTCTTATTCTTTCTTCAATTTGGTTTACTATTTTCTTTGGTAGTATGAAAATAGTACACCAATAAACTTGCATGCTTACTAGTATAGACATGGCTACTTGTAGCCTCCCAGCATATGACAGATATCCTGTTGCCCAGCTATTTATCTTCTTTGTAAGCTTTTCCACAAGCACTTGACAGTCTTTGTAGTGCAGTTTTGTGGATATTAGAGGAACTCCCAGGTATGTAACTGGAAATTGCCCCTTAGGAATACCAATGATCTCACTCAGGTGCCTTGCATTTTCCTCATCCACTCCTGCCATGTAGATAGCACTTTTGCTTAAGTTAGGAGCTAAACCAGACAGGTTTTCAAACTCCTTTAAAGCTTGCTTGATAATCCTGAGAGAATTTGTGTTTGCTTTTGCCATTAAGAAAAGATCATCGGCAAAACACAAATGATTCAGCTGCAGTTCTTTACAAAATCATCCTATGAACCTACAAAAAGAAAAAAACACCCTTGAACTCCTTCATGTTCTTTAATTACCAAAAAAACATAATGTACTTGAATTAAATTGAATATTTTATTAGAAACTCAATCCTTTTTTAATTTTGTATTTCCTAATTTGTATGTTGACGTGTATGCTGCAAATTTCAATTGTTGTGCATGTGTGTGTGTATACATATATATACATACATACATATATATATATGTACACATATGTATATATATATATATATATATATATATATACACACACACACACACACATATGTATGTATGTATGTATGTATGTATGTATGTGTATATATATACATGTGTATGTATAGTATATACATACATACATATGTATACACACACACACACACACACACACACACACACACACACATATATATATATATATATATATATATATGGGTCGTGATCCGTTGCTAGCGCTAGCCGCTAGCACCGTGTTACATAATGTAGCGGACGTTACATAATCTAGCGGACCGCCACACAGCGCTAGCAACGTTGCAACGCTAGCAATGGATCACGCCCATATATATATATATATATATATATATCAATGCAAACATATTCGTTTGTTGAAAGAACCATAAACTGAAGTTTAATTCTAGATTTTAATTACGGACATATTGGTTTAAAAAAGTAATCGTAAAACTGGATTTTTTAGAAGTTTTTAAATATATCGCTGGATCATACAATTCTACTCCTAATTATAATTTGAGTTTGTCACAAATACATGATCCTATATTCATGTTAGAGTAATTGGAATAGCCTTATTTGCATGACAACATAGCCTTCATATGGTTAATATCTTTCTATGATCCACTGAGGGATTTTTTCCATGTTGTCAACTTACAAATATCTGAGAGGCAATATCAATCACATTTCCTCCTCAACTTCCCAAGTCCCTTCCAGAGTTTGGATCAATCTCTGTAAACTCCCGATGTTGAGAAAGCTCATAACATTTATATGGAAATTTTTTACATCAACGGCTAGCCGTGTCCTCAGCCTTAGTTAAACGAAAATGCTCAGTTTCTGAATCTTGCCCATTGTGCTTGTAGTTTTCTAAAACTCAACGGCATCTCTTTCTTGATTACTTTCGGACCCAAGCACTTTGTCAATGTTATTTTGAGCATATTCCTACCACACTTTCTATCCACCACTGGCTTGTGAGTCACTTTAGTTATTTGATACATGTTGTTGTTATCCTTTGAGTTATTTGGTGTGGACGGAATGCCCAGCATAGAGTTTTTGTTGACAAGTCATCTGTATCAGATTCAGAGTCTGACTTTTCAGATTAGCAGTACAACTCAGTTCCAACATTGCGTTCGAAAAATAGGGAATAAACGTTCTTCTGAAAATTGGCGAAATACTGTGTAATTTGAGCATTTCTATTACCCATTGATTCCTGTAATGTTCACAGATACTTGTGAATGTTGTTTTTCACCTGACTGTTGTATTTTGTGCTATTTGAAGCGTAGCCATAGTGCGTTTACTAGCTCCTTGCAATATGGTTTTGTATGGTTAGGTTTAATTCAAGTTGGATTCCAACTGCGGCATATGCTAATATTATTTCCTCATCAAATGAACCTAGTGTTACAGCCGCTGCATAATTAGCAGATACTGATTGGTTATCACAACATCCTTTCTTGCATATCATCATCCTTGTTGCTCGTCTTGCAGATGCAAGCTAATGAAAGCAGGAGTGAGAACATTACTCATCTTTTGTGTAATATAGCTAACTACAACATGGAAATGCATTCTATGCATATCGCCTAAGGGACAGTCTGTGTTTTGGATCTATCCTCAGTAATAGCCTCTTTTCTTTTGAATATAGGTTGTGGTGTGAGGTACAAATGGTTAGCAGACGCACAATCTGCTCCACTTTCCGCTTTCCTGATAAAAGCTATTGTCCTCTGTGCCTTGGTAGTGTTTTGTTCCTAGCCTGTTGTTTTTTCACTTGTTTTTACTGTTTTTCTATCTTTGTTTTGTACTGTAACTTTTGATCACAATATTGTTTTTACTGTCTGCTGCTTGTTCATAGGCTGTTGTTTTTACTGTCTAGTTGTATGGTCTTCTATCATGGAATATATTTCTTTGTTCTCTAAAATAAAAATAAAAAAAATAAGAAGAAGAAAAGGAGTTACTAATTTTATATATTTAAACCTTTTGATTATTTCTAGACATTTAGAAAGTTTTCAGATTCCAAATGAACCACGCTGCCAACAACCCGCCATCGGCGAGATTCGATTAAACAGAAAAAGAAAAGAAGCCGTTGCCACCGGTAGGCCAGATTTGTAGCCCCCGAACAGGGAATACATTAGGAGATCAGAAAGGAAGAGAGAGAGTAGGACTGCAGAGAATGAACGGGTATATACTGCGGGGCCGCGGGGGGTGTGACTTGTGAGGCAGTGGGAGAGTGAGAAGCGGGCAAGGCGTGAACAGAATTAGAGGAGGGGGACGCGTGGCAGCGGTAGCGGCAGCAGCAGAATGGTGAGGATGTCACAGATGGATGAGCAATTCCCGGAGCCAGAGGTAATGTCCGAATGGGAATACTATTCTCTTTTGTCCGAATGGGAATACTATTCTCTTTTGTTGGTGGTGGTTAGTCTTTCCCCTGCTCTTGTCAAGAACCAATTACACACAGAAACTACTTGTTCTCTTTGCTTGCCACCCTTTCATGCATAAAAGCGCACACAGACGCACAGAGGGCTCACTTGTTTTTCTGCATTACATTTTGTTCTCCAATTCAGTCCTTTCGAATTCTTTCCCGTGGGTGTTTCCTGATACCAAAAGTTAGCTGGGGGATTTTAGTCGGACGAATTTTCATTCATCTCATGTTAGGAAGAGTTCAAAATTTCATCTTTTCTGGCGAGAAATGTAATGCTTGGAGGGTGGTAATTGGAGAGTTCTCGTGTCGATCACGATTCTGACTTTTCGCCGTAGGGGAGATTTGAATTTTCAGTTGACATGCAACAGGATCAGGTGTCAAGTGATGATTGGCAGGATTTGCTCGGAATTTACAGCGGAATTCTGCAAGAGGCGGTGGTACATTGTGATGGGGGAGTTGAAAATTTCAATCGAAATTGTCTGAGTCTAGACGGAGCGCAACATGACGTTGGCTCCTCTATGCATTGCTTTGGTGCTTACAATGCAGCGTGGAACAGTAATCCTTTATCAGGATCACTGGGTACCCAGAGTATGCCACCAGTGGTGGCAATGGAAGGAGCGGATCCTTATTCATATAATAGAACAGGAAGTGAGTGGACAGAGTTCTCATCCGCTAGTTCGCTGCTTGCTGATTCGCCCTCGAGCTCAACACATAGGGTTGATCATTACAGCTTAAGTCACCTGCCTACCGGTTAGTGGTGTTGAATTTTTTTTGTCTCCCATATTATATTAAAAACTTTGATCATTGGGTCCTTTCTGCACAAACAGAATATAAAGGAAAGAGAGGAAATTGAGAAACCACGGGCAAACTTTGAAATGTCCGAGTCAATTGACATGATTTAACTGATAATACTAAGAAAGAGATTATGGCGCGCTTTATACACAATGCATAATGTGGTTTTACTAGCATTTGCGAATAGTCATGCAAATTTGACCTCTTACTGCTATGTGGCAAGAATTTTGTTATGATTTATGACTCCCTTTTCTCAAATGTTTGATCGTCAATTGCTACATTTAGCTTCCGTTTAGTTTATGATTAATATCAAAGATAAAATCAACGGAGTGGTTAAGACACAATGTAAGCATATCCTTTGATAACCGAATCACCAATGCTGAAAGATTGTGAACCGTTTTCTTACAGATGGAAGTCCTGTGGCTTACGGCCGCGACTTTAACCTAGACTCTTCACCACAATCTGAAGCTGATGCAGCCTCAGGTCTGGACAACTCATTCCAGTTTGCGCCAGTAACACCAGATCTGGCAAAGCCGTTGGAGAACCACCAACTGTCTGAAATTCTGAGTTTTTTGTTAGATCATCAAAAAATTCAAGAGAAAGATAAGCCTGAAACTTTGACCAAATCGACAAGTAAAGAAGCTAGTGGGAACCAGAGCAACGAACTCTTGCAGGATAGTCTGGACTCCTCGTCATCGACGCTGTAGGAAAAGTGCGTTTCCAATAAGGAAAATGAACAAGGCCACGGCATTAACATGACACCCGAGCAGAAGTTAACGAGAAGAGAAAAACACAGGCCAAAGTTATTCATAGAAGGAAAGCCCAGAAGGAGTCGAAAGCCTGCTGCTACTGATGGTTCATCTGTTAGGAGTGAGGCAAAAGTTCCTACGCCTGAGCCTGTGAAAAGATCGTGCAGGAGGGGGTCGAAATTCGACAGAAACTGTGGGAGAGATGAAAGTCTAGACAGAATAAGTACTCACCAGGAAGAGATGTATGACAACACTAAAGCATCTATTGATCCTGTAAATAATAGTCCTAATGTCAATCCTTCAGGAAAAAGGAAGTATGTGCGCAAGAAGAGCCTTAAGTCCCCTGAAGGAGCTTTTAGTCCCAAAAGTTATAATCAAAATGTGAATTCTTCTACAGGAAAGAGGAAGTATGTGCGCAGAAGAGCCCGAAAGGTGCAGAAACTCAACAGGCCAATAATATGAATGAGGAAACAGTTTCTAGTGTTGCAACTGTAGAAAGAGCATGCACGGTATGTGAAAGTCCGGACAATATAATTGGTCATTGGGCTGAAAAGAACAAAGAGAGTACTCGAGCTGTTAACCCCAAAAATAGTACTCCAAATGTGCGATCTTCAGGAAAAAGGAAGTACGTGCGCAAGAAGGGCCTCAACATTGCAGAAACTCAACAGGTCAGTCTTATAATTAAAAGATCATGCAGGAGATCATTGAATTTTGACCTAGAATGTGGAAGGAGAGATGAAAGCCAGGAAAGAACGGGTACTCACAAGGCAGAAATGCTTCAACAGAGTAAAGGGGCTTTTGATTTTGACACGAAACTTCAAGGCAGAAAATTGTGTGCATGGGTACCAGCGTGTCGGGAACATCATCTCTTCAGATAGGCCAGTCGAACGGCTGCTGTTAAGTTACCATCTGCTCTAAAAGCTTAAGCCGTTAGAGAATGAGGCCAACAATGTTATCATGCTTAATACTCCCCCTCACGTGCAAGCCTCCGATTGCACGTGGAGAGACAGACCAAGTCAGAAATAAACTGAGTGCTGAGTGCAAATAACACTATAATAAAGGGGGACCAGATATGCAAGCGGGAAGAATCGAACTCAAGACCTTACTAAATCAGAGCTCTGATACCATGAAAATTTGAGAAACAGTAAAATGTTTCTTGTATATATTCATAGCACTTGGATACAAGTTTATATACAACAAAAACACCTAATATCACTCCTAAATACAAGCTATTCCAACTAATTACAACATGACAATTATCCCTATGATCATGGTGATTATGTCCCTATGATTATGGTGATTGTGGTGATTAAGGTTGAGTCAATGATCTGATACAAGACATACATGGAAACAAAAGATCCTCCAATAAAAAGGATGGGCTACATATGATTGCGCGCTAGGATCTGCAACATTAGATTCGAGTAAGCTGGTAAAAAGGCAGGAATCGGGATGTTAAACCGTGGAAAAGTGCCTTGGATGGTCATCAACAATTGCCCAGGATAGCAAAAGGTATCTGTTTTAGCACTTAAGATGATCTTTATCAAATTAGATTGAAATTTTAAACTTGTTAATCGCAGATTAGTAATAGCAAGTCGTCAATATTCGGTGTAGGCCAACGAAGAAAAGAGAAACTCCCAGTTTCTGTTGATGAAATCACATGCTGGCTGGAAGGTCTAAATATCAATGCGCCAGAGCAACATGCACTTGTTCCATTCAAAAGAGGGAGACAGTTGTTCTGTACAAGGGATTCGATCCTATCGAGAAAAAGAAGCGACGGCCTAAAGTGGACCTTGAGCCAGAGACTGAAAGAATTTGGAAGCTCTTAATGTGGAAAGAAGGCAGCGAAGGATCTGAAGCAACAGACAAGTGTAAAGAAAAAAATTGGGAAGAAGAAATGGAAGTCTACCGTGGACGGGCAGAATCATTCATTGCTCGTATGCATCTTGTTCAAGGTATCATCAAATATATTTCTCCTCTCAAAACTCAAGAGTGCTAGAGTTTATATTCTAGCACTTGGTCTGGATGAGTCGTAATGGGGTAAACTCACGCTAAAGTACAGATATTCAAAGAGTTATGCAATATAGTTACCGTAAATGTGAATAAAAGAATTGAGCAAGCTAATAGGTTTGAAATCTAATAAATAAATTGTTGGATAAAGCAGATAGACGCCTTTAGTACACCAGAAGGTACAATTAGCAGCAAAGTCAACTCCGGACTTCAACACCTACGGCTATAGAACTTTCAGGTCATCAAGAATCTTAATAACTTGAGGAGAACAGCAGCAGAAAACTGCCTGAAAGAAAATTTATTCTCTCTTTTCAGATTCTTTAACTTAACCTCCGAGGTAAATACAAATATACAGTCACTTGACTTCATTATACAGCAACTTATACTTTGAATCTATACAAAATTTCACCTTCATAAAGCATCCAATATGCTGTGTAGTTTGTACTAGGCACAAGATATGTGAATGTGATTGATAAAAATATGTGTGGTGCTTTCAGGAGATAGAAGGTTCTCAAATATGTGTGTACTTGACTCACGCAGAATGTTTCAGACCACCTTTTGAGGTAACCTCACGGTTTTATAACAGTTCAGAAATCAAATTATCTTGAAAGTAACAACGGAAATTTAGAGAAGTTGCTGGCATTTCTAACGTCTTTCCCATTGTATGCAGCTCTGCTTTCATGTCTCTTGCAGCGAGATTCCCAATTAAGTTGGCAACCACAAACCAAATGAGCTCCCCAAATGCAAATATAGTTGCTGAAGGGTTGGTGTATGTAAGACCGACATGGCAGCGTTATTTCTCATTAAAAGACAGGAACGAAGCAAGTATGCGAATCAAGCTCCATCTCATTCCGTGAAGCACCGGAGCACATAAAACACAACCCCTCGTCAGAAACAAGTAGGAAAGCAGGAAATGAGCATAAAGGGATTTCAGATGAAGAAATAGTTTCATCACAAAATTTATTTGACTCCTTACTCTTTGAGACCTTGGGAGGAATCAAATCCACCAATGAAGCAGAAGACCTAACAAGTGAAAATCCAGAAGATGAAGGTCATTTTTCAAGGTTGGGCAGTGTTAATAACCTGTCAGGTTCTTCCAACTCTTCGCCAATCGGTCCTAATAATGGTGTTATAGGAGAATTTCGCTCTTATAGTAATAGCCAGTTGAACACGACACCGGATTCAAGATTGAATGACAGGCAGTCTCTTAAAGTGTTGGTAGAGGAGAGTGTATCATATCTGCCTTCAACTGGTTTTGGAATTACCATGACAAATATTGTAAACCATGTGGCCAAAGGAATGGGGGATGAGGTGGAAAATATGAGTGAAGTAAATGCCCAGACGAGTCAAATGCCAGTGGCCCAGACACCTCATGCTGGAAATAACGTACACAGCATTCAAAAACCTGAAAGAACATCCCATGCACAAGCAAGACACGCTGAAGCGCCAGTTAGATGGCAATCTGGTGTGAATCAGCCACTTTGTGGCGACTGCAACTCCCATGGGCAAACTTCTGACATGGAGGAGGGGATAGTTGATGCGAGTACACAGCACTTCTCCGAGAATAAAGTAACTGAAGTAAATGCGAAGGCTCAAAGTCATACAGCTGACACTCAAACTTTTAGGGGACTGGGGCTGAAAAGTATGGAGTATGTACGCCTACTAAAACTTCATCATCTTGCTTTCCCGGTAAGATTTATGTAGAAACTAGTCGTATACTTTATATGAGGAGTCTCTCTCTCATATTTCTTTGTTTAGGTTGACACAAATGTTGGGCGGATAGCTGTAAGACTGGGGTGGGTCCTTCTTCAACCGCTACCTGAATCACTCCAACTGCATCTCCTAGAACTGTAAGTAACCTTTGCGCAATTCTGAATTCTTTCCTTGCTTGAAATCACTAAGCACGATTTATTGTAGGTACCCAGTGCAGGAGACAATTCAGAAATATCTATGGCCCAGACTATGCAAGCTGGATCTCCAGACATGTAATTTCGTTTCTCCTTCCTATGATTCTTTGTAGGGAAAATTAGGAAAAAGTGAGTTTTTGGGTAAATTTTTTGGGGATGGTGGGTTTGTTTTGAAAACTTGTGAAAAAGTGGGGCAACTTTTTAAAATTTCTGAACAAGGGGAGATGTTAGGAAAAAATGGGTTTTCTTAACTCCTTTAATTTACTCTTCCCAAATTACCCCTGCCCCTAAAAGAATGACCTCCTGTTATAGTCCCTTCCCCACGCCTGATTTGCTCCCTCCTTGGCAGTGGGTGTGTGAAAGGCAATGAGAATATATGCTGAAATGTGTGATCCTGTGTGTGTGGGGTGAGAATAGTGGGACTGCTGTGTGAGAAATGATATATGTGAAATGTGTTTGTGAGATTTCATGAAGTGGGTTTGTATATTGCTTGTGTGTGTTTGTGTGATAGTGTGTATAAAGGAGAAGAGGAGGGACAGCCGTGCTGTGTATGAGTGTGTTCTGGGTTTGGACAGAAGGTGTAGAGAAGAAGAAGATGGGTAAAAGGTTAACAATTCTGTGCAGTGGGAGTGGTACAATGTGCTTCCACAGTTGTACCACGTAGCTATGGGGCATCGTGCAATTCTCATAAAATGCTGAAACTTTACAGGAATATTCTTAGGACAATTCTAGAATTACTGTTAAAATTTCAGATTTTTCTGATATCGTTTAATATTTTCAATATTGTTTGAAAGTTTAGTTACTCTAAAATTAGTTTGGAGCCCTTACAATGGTTAATAAATTCTGGAACAATTACTGTAATGATTTTATGATGTAAATAAGTTTCTTTTTAAGTTTCGTAATTTTTAGAGTTGATTTGATACTAATTCCATATCGTATTTGATTTCGCAAAACGGATGATTTTAAAATGGTTTCGTTACTTTTTAAATCCTAATTTCTGTTTCACTATTTTTCTTATATATTTTGAAGCTATCAAGAAAATTATGGGACTTTGATTTGGGCTAGAAGCATTAATTGCTCTTTTTGGGTTTTTTCTGGTATTTAAGAAAATCGTTTTGAATTTGAAAATATTCAAAATTTCAGAAAATTTATATTGTAACTTGTTATGCTGTTTTAATGTACAAAAGAATTTTATAAGAATTTATTATCATTCTAGAGTGTCTTAATGCGTTACAGACTGTGCAAGGTTATCGGTTAGCTAGGTTTAGCTGCTCGAGCAATCCGGTTCGTTTTCGTTTACTTTAAGAGTGTCAGAGTGAGCAATGATTAAGATTAAGCATTATATTAATAATTTGTGAGGCTAGGCTGGATTCTAATAATTAATTTTTCCATTTAGGTTAATTCGAGGTTTGAACAAGGTTGAATAACAGCGAGCGCATAACCTGGATCGTATTAAGGGATTTTTATCCGAACCAAACTCTTCATATTTGATTTCGTACGTTCTCTTGATTTTTTATCGCTATTCTTATCATATATGAACTTCTTTTGTAATGAAAAGTACCGCGTTTTGTCACTTCTCAATTAGACCGCATTTTTTCGGCCCAAATATACACGTTGGTGCCGAGGAGAAAATGATCCACTTCGGAGTGTGTTTACCGATCAATCATAGAAGAACAGTGTAGAAACACGGTCTGGGTGAAACTAGTCACATTCTGCCGAAACACATGTCCTTTTATGTAAAAGTGCATGTCAGATTCTGCTGATGCCCCAGTCTTTTTATGCAGAAATTACGGGGGGCACAAGTGCTGCTTTTGCTTCGGTGAGAGCAGTCATTTTCTGTGGAAACACAAGTCAGTTTCTATAAAATTGCGTGTTTTTACAGTTTCTATAAAATTGCTTCAAGGTATGTTCATCATTTCATTTACCTTCGTATTTACAGTACATGTTTTTTCTACCTTTTAATTAGGCCTTGGATGAGCCACCTGATTATAATTCTAGCTTGATGGGTAGCTAATATTTGTTCATTATACATGTGCATGTTCCTTTGGCATTTTTAGTGCTCTTATCTCTACTCATGTTTTTACCTTTTTAAGAGCCAAATTGTGATTTTCTATTTATAGGGAGAGGAACTCAGATCTGTAATTGTTGTTTGCTACTGTATGGAGTTATCAAACATTTCTAGGTATTTATTTTTGGGGCTAACATATGCTGTATGTGTGAGTTATTCACTGATGGAAGCCATTCTTCATCCGAAATTGTTTTGACAAGTCCAGAAATCCAAATCGTTATGTCTTTGTTATTTGATTAAGGCTCTTGTCGTTGTTACAAGCAGGGACTTTGGATGGGAATCATCGGTGGACTTTTGATACAGGTTGTGGCACTTCTTACCATTAATCTGTGCACAAATTGAGATAATGAGGTCAGTCATTTCTGTTAGAATAGAGTCATTCTATCTTGTATCACATGACACTTCTAATATTAATACATTCGCTGTTTCTTTGAGTTTCTTGATTAAATTCTTTAGTTTCATATGAAACTAAAGTAATAGTAATAGTAATCACCAACATTAGGCACAAGTCCACACTGCATGCATGCAGTGTGGACTTGTGCCTAATGTTGGTGATTCTCAAGATGGTGAAAACGATGTTGGACCTTGCGTGCCTTCAACAACCCATGAAGAAAATGACAACATTAGCACTTTCTGTGTCTGCTAAACCACAACAACGTCGATTAAATGCCATTCGCAAATGTCGTATGCATCGTGCAAACGACCTACGGTATTAGTAAACGCAACAATGATGCCATCAATATTACGCCATGCAAATAACGTTGTTCCAGCAACTGTCTTACACACATATGAGTGTTTACTGGCAACCCGCTAATAATATTTTTTAACGGATACATAAAAATCCCAAGCATGGTTACACAGACAAAAAGTTACAGTTACACATATTGATCACATCATGTTTAGGTGAGTGGGCGCCAGTTGGAAAATGGGGAGCACAGTAAATGCTTCTAACCCCCTTGGCAAGAATGCTCATCAAAACGTAGGATGTTGACAACCATCAATAATCCCAACCCCCTTGGCAATGTTCCTCTTAGCCCGTGATTTCTGCACGGTCATCCCACGTATGTAGTGCTCCCACCCAGAAGAAATGAAGCTGGGCTCCGCCCTGTAAGTTGTGCATAAATTGACTTGCGCATCCGCACAATCCGACAAGCACATTTGCAGAAATCGACTAGTGGTTTTGCAGAAACCGACTGGTGTTTTTGCAGAAATCGACTGGTGCCACCACGATCCGTTTGCGTCTACACTTCCGCTTCCTTAGAAAATTCACGCTAAACACATCAACCACCCCGCATTGGACTCCTCATGGCCGAAACAACCACGATGAAACGGGGCGATAAGATGCGCCCTAGCGGAGAGGTTACGTAATTTCATAAAATCGAGTTCGCTTACTAGCGGGGGACACTGACAGCCCTCAGTGAACACGAGAGGTGCAAGGGCAATGTGTTTGCGTGGGGCCCGCAAGGGCATCCCACATATGTAGTGGTCCCGCCGAGATCATTTTTCTTGCGGGGCCCGGGCCCCATATGCTAAGTTTTGCATAAATTGACTTGCGCACCCGCACAATCCGACGAGCACATTTGCAGAAACCGACTGGTGGTTTTGCAGAAACCGACTGTTGTTTTTGCAGAAACCGACTGGTGTTTTCGCAGAAACCGACTGTTGTTTTCGCAGAAACCGACTGGTGCCACCACGATCCTTGCTTCTAGCTCTGTACTGTGGTCCCCATTTAACCGTTTCGGATCACTTACATTAAGATTCTTGCTTCTGCTGATGTATTATTAGACAAATTACTGGCTCAAAATTCTATGTTTCTTTCAACGTTGCTGATTATTGTAAGCTGAAAGTTTTTACAGACTAGTGATGTTCATGTTATTTAGCTAAGCAATGGTGTTCAGCATTGTAAATAAGATTTTAAGTACTCTTATCAATGGTAAAGCAGTCTAACTTATATCAATTATTTATATTTTTACTACTTTTAGAAGCACATAACTCTAATTTCTTTTACTTCAACCAGCACCGGACCTTTCTCTATGCAATCTGCAAACACTTTAAACAGAGAAACGGCTTCTGGACTTGTGGTTCCGAGGAGTGGCACTTACGATCATTTGGAAGGAAATTTAGGAATTGGAAGGCCAAGGTAAATAAGGATTCGACATTGTCATATGATGATCAAATTAAGAGAAAACCAGCTCGAGTCAAGCTAGTTCAGTGGAAGAATCTTGCTGCACACTAGGGTACTCAAAAGGCCATGGTACGTACCTTTAATGTTCAGTTCCTTTGTAATCACTTCTTATGAATATGGGGAATGCTACATGTTTGACATGCAATTTGGCATGAACCTGAGTAGTATTTCTAGACTGCAGGTTGAATGTAAATTCCCTCACATAATCGTCAATTTTATCCAACAAATCAATCTCAATCGCCAATATCTTTATTTCCACTATGCTAGTAACGTGCCGGGCTAGTTGTATAATAACCATCGAAAGTGCTGACTATGATAAACTTTGATTTTCGACTAGCCCGGCACGTTACTAGCATAGTGGAAATAAAGATATTGGCGATTGAGATTGATTTGTTGGATAAAATTGAGGATTATGTGAGGGAATACGTGGAGGTCAAAAAGGGCGGTGGCTATTAAGGGAGGGTGAGAGTGGGCGCCAACTATTTGATAAAATGTTTCTGAGAAGATTCGATTGACTTCTGGAGGAAGTGGGGAGTGATGATTGAGTTGGGTGTAGATTTTAAGGTTAGGAATGTGAGGGGTGATGCATGGTCGTGGTGATACAAGTCTTACTCTGAAAAAAGTAAGTATTTTGGTTCTAACACCACACAAGTCTTTTTATGCAAGAGAGCATGTCGAATTCTGCCGACCCCCAGTCTTTTTATCCAGAAATTACGGGGGGCACAACCAGACACCCGTTCTTCTATGATTGCTCGGTAAACACACTCCGAAGCGGATCAATTTCTCATCAACAACTACGTGTATATTTGGGCCGAAAAATGGGCCCTAATTTAGAGGTGACAACACGCTTTGCTTTTCATTACAAAACGGCTAAACCGCATCTGTTTCTTCAATCCCAACCCCCTTAGCAAGGGAAAGTGTATTTGCATGTAAAGTGCTTCTTTTTTTAGGAGTCTCACCGAAGCAAAAGCAGCGCTTGTGCCCCACGTAATTTCTGCATAAAAAGACTGGGGCATCAGCAGAATCTGACATGCACTTTTACATAAAAGGACTTGTGTTTCGGCAAAATGTGACTAGTTTCACCCAGACCGTGTTTCTACACTGTTCTTCTATGATTGATCGGTAAACACACTCCGAAGTGGATCATTTTCTCCTCGGCACCAACGTGTATATTTGGGCCGAAAAAATGCGGTCTAATTGAGAAGTGACAAAACGCGGTACTTTTCATTACAAAAGAAGTTCATATATGATAAGAATAGCGATAACAAATCAAGAGAACGTACGAAATCAAATATGAAGAGTTTGGTTCGGATAAAAATCCCTTAATACGATCCACGTTATGCGCTCGCTGTTATTCAACCTTGTTCAAACCTCGAATTAACCTAAATGGAAAAATTAATTATTAGAATTCAGCCTAGCCTCACAAATTATTAATATAATGCTTAATCTTAATCATTGCTCACTCTGACACTCTTAAAGTAAACGAAAACGAACCGGATTGCTCGAGCAGCTAAACCTAGCTAACCGATAACCTTGCACAGTCTGTAACACATTAAGACACTCTAGAATGATAATAAATTCTTATAAAATTCTTTTGTACATTAAAACAGCATAGCAAGTTACAATATAAATTTTCTGAAATTTTGAATATTTTCAAATTCAAAACGATTTTCTTAAATACCAGAAAAAACCCAAAAAGAGCAATTAATGCTTCTAGCCCAAATCAAAGTCCCATAATTTTCATGATAGCTTCAAAATATATAAGAAAAATAGTGAAACAGAAATTAGGATTTAAAAAGTAACGAAACCATTTTAAAATCATCCGTTTTGCTAAATCAAATACGATATGGAATTAGTATGAAATCAACTCTAAAAATTACGAAACTTAAAAAGAAGCTTATTTACATCATAAAATCATTACAGTAATTTTTCCAGAATTTATTAACCATTGTAAGGGCTCCAAACTAATTTTAGAGTAACTAAACTTTCAAACAATATTGAAAATATTAAACGATATCAGAAAAATCTGAAATTTTAACAGTAATTCTAGAATTGTCCTAAGAATATTCCTGTAAGGTTTCAGCATTTTATGAGAATTGCACGATGCCCCATAGCTATGTGGTACAACCGTGCAAGCACAGTGTACCACTCCCACTGCACAGAATTGTTAACCTTTTACCCATCTTCTTCTTCTCTACACCTTCTGTCCAAACCCAGAACACACTCATACACAGCACGGCTGTCCCTCCTCTTCTCCTTTATACACACTATCACACAAACACACACAAGCAATATACAAACCCACTTCATGAAATCTCACAAACCTCTTTTACATATATCATTTCCCACACAGCAGTCCCACTATTCTCACCCCACACACACAGGATCACACATTTCAGCATATATTCTCATTGCCTTTCACACACCCACTGCCAAGGAGGGAGCAAATCAGGCGTGGGGAAGGGACTATAACAGGAGGTCATTCTTTTAGGGGCAGGGGTAATTTGGGAAGAGCAAATTAAAGGAGTTAAGAAAACCCATTTTTTCCTAACCTCTCCCCTTGTTCAGAAATTTTAAAAAGTTGCCCCACTTTTTCACAAGTTTTCAAAACAAACCCACCATCCCCAAAAATTTTACCCAAAAACTCACTTTTTCCTAATTTTCCCAATAGAAGTGGTTGAGGACCGAGGCTTTGGGGCACAAAGGAGGCCAAACCTATCAGTCGAGTCACTTCCTTCCACTCGCCTTACAAGGACCTACCGGACTAGCTTGGCCAAGGGTACGATGATGATGATTATGATGAAGCAATAAATGGATTTAGTCTATGCTACATGGACTCGGCACTTTGGAAGACTAGTACTGTGTCGACACGACAACGGTTATGGGATCTGTACCGGACACGCCATGTGCCAGACGGACGCGCTGCGTTGCCGATTGGAGAGGCGTCTCTTGAAATTTGTCACCATGAATGGTGGAAGACGAAGGTCTAAGGAATAATAAGGCGCAGAGTCCAGATTTGGGTAGGATACAGAGAGAGGAGAGAATGCCATGGATGATGGAAGATTAAGGTTGAAGAAAGACAAAGACGAAGAGTCCAGATCGGGAGGGAGGGAGCTTTCCCTCCATTTAAGCAATGTGATCTTCAGAGTCTACCCCAATCAAACTGCATTTTAGAGTAGGTTTGTACCACATTTGCATCCCTGTTCCTCTTACTGAAATAATCCGCATTGTGGTTCAGTTGGTATGGACTAAATTGCTCCTGGTCCTCCTTATGCATTATTTCAGAATATCTATTTCTCATCGAGATAGATCTTGCTCCAAAGAGAGGTCTTGTTTTGTAGGCCCAGGTACTAAATTTGGATTAGAATTAGAATGAGAAGAAAAAGCTGACTCTGGTTTTAGCTTCTAGGCCATAACGATTTAGACTTCTAGTTCAACAACAAGGACTACTGGCTCAACTCGGATCTATCAACACTTTTTATTGGCACGTCTATTTTGTTTTGAATTCATACTTGCATGTCCAGATATGTCTCAAGAACGAAACACACTACATTTGTACTACACTACAAAAGAATTGCTGTATTGATGCAATTAAGAGGTTGATTTGGTTCTTTTAATTTAAACTTGGATCTTGCTCAACCATTCAACTTTGCCGCATGCTGCTTCTCATATCCCACCTGGCATATTTGTTGCACTAGGATCTCTCGTCTTATGGTGGCATTCGGCTCTTTCTTTCCCACTTCTAATTTCACCTGGTCCCTCTTTGCCAAGTATAGAGATAAAGAACCCTCTAATTATAAGAGTTGGATACGCTTGCCTTTGATATTATTAGTCAGATAGGGTTCTTGGTTTAATAAAGTGATCATGTGGCCTTTATCTGCAATCAGCTTGTCTGCAATTGCTGTTTCCCTTTTAACAATGGTGAGGGCTCAAGGTCCCAAGTGTATTTTCTCTATTACTGTCTTCACATTTTTTTTATTTTTTTTTGCTCTATTGGTTTGAGTACTTCTGATTTTATAGAAAGCTACGTTGGTTTAACTGGTTATTATTGACAATCAAGTGGTCTTTGCATGTTCTAGATGGCACTGATCCTTCAAAAGATGAAGAAGTTGGTTTACAAGTTCTCAAACTATAGGTAGAGAAGAACAAAGAATCCTTGGCTGAGCTCTTTGTTACTCTATTCATCAAGGTTATTGGAGATTGTTATGCCTAAACGTTATTACTTGCTGGTAGCAAGTTAATTTCGGTCATGGGTTTGATGACTTTGGTGGTTCTCATCATTGATTTGCAGTTATCATCCGTTGAAAAGCTTTGGCCCAAAGGTCTGTGCGCCAGCACATATCAGGGATCTTGGATATCTAAAACATGGAATTCTACAGTTGGCTGCATCAGTGTAATTTCAGCTCTTTTTTTTCTAATTTGTTGAATTTGATTACTTTTGAGTTGGAACGTACTAAATCAATGCTACTAGCAAATATTGAACAAGTCGAGGATTTCACAGATCGGTCTCAAAATGTTGCGAGGGCAGTAGGAAGAGCACAAGTAGAAATCATATACAAGTGTATCCAGCTTACTTTTCAGAATGTTTTTGCCTTCATCGATGGTCGAATTCAATGGCCCACGTTTTTGCCTTCAGCTTACTATTCCTTCAAATTATCACCGTGCTTCTAGAAATTTAACCATTGATGCCAGGTGCTCGAGGTGTGACAGTGAGATCGAAACTACTGAGCACATAATTAGAGGTTGCCCGAAGGCTCGTGAATTATGGAGGAAAATATTCCTCCCCCTACCAGCTTGAGCAAGAAGAGAATTTGGACATGGAAACATGGCTGAGAATTAACACCAAAGAGAAACAAGTAACCGAGTTTGGCAATACCCAATGGAATTACATTTTCATAGCTATTCTTTGGCAAATTTGGAAAGATAGAAATAAAGCCTGCTATGAAGATGTGAACATTCCCGTGGAGAACACAGTTAAAAACCAAAGAATAGTTACTTGGAAGCTGTACGTTAACAAAATTTTGTTTTCGTTTTTGTAATGATAATGAAAAATATATCTTTTTCGCGTACTTTTATTTTTTTCCGTATTCGTTTTGGATAAAAAAATCAAAACAGTACCCAAAAAACTGAAAACACCCTAAGTGCTTTCACTAGTTTCTCGTACTCGTATTCTCTGTCAGAGAATACTGACTTCTCTCCACTGTTGAGCAATTTTCTTCCCATGTCTCTGCCGCCTACTGCATTGTCACTTCCTTGGCAGCCCCTAGCTCTCTCTCTCTCTCTCTTTCATTTATCTCTTCCATTTTTCAATGAACAAGAGCTTCTCGTCAATTCATTCTCACATCCTTCACATCCTCCTATTCCTCACATATGCTCACATCGTTCTCGCATCAATTCATTACCAATGGTAGGTTAAGAATAAAAAAGAAAAGAAAAAGAGAAAGAAAGAACTACACAAACAGGAAAGGGGAAGAGGGACCCGTGAAGGGGAAATGGAAGGGGAAGGGGAAGGGGAAGTCAGACACAGATGTGAGCCCAGGGAAGAAAGGAAGGGGAAGGGGGAGGGGAACTACGTAACATTGCCAAATCGTATGAGTTGGGGTGGGCCCTATGTGGAGCTTTTTGTAGTGTTGAATGATGACTTTATTGGGAGAAGTAAAAAAGTGGGTATGGAGAGGGGTTAGGAAGAGAAAAAGGAGGGTATAAAAATAATTTGTTAAGTTAAGAAAAAGAGAAAGAAAGAACTACACAAACAGGGAACGGGAAGGGGGACCCGTGAAGGGGAAATGGAAGGGGAAGGGGAAGTAAGACACATATGTGGCCCAGGGATGAAAGGAAGGGGAAGGGGGAGGGGGAGGGGAACCACGTAACATTGCCGAACCGTATGAGTTAGGGTGGGCCCTATATATGTGGAGACATTTATGTAGCGTTGAATGATGATTTTATTGGGAGAAGTAAAAAAGTGGGTATGGAAAGGGGTTAGGAAGAGAAAAAGGAGGGTATAAAAATAATTTGTTAAGTTAAGAAAAAGAGAAAGAAAGAACTACACAAACAGGGAAGGGGAAGGGGGACCCGTGAAGGGGAAATGGAAGGGGAAGGGGAAGTCAGACACAGATGTGGACCCAGGGAAGAAATGAAGGGGAAGGGGGAGGGGAACTACGTAACATTGACACGCCGTATGAGTTGGGGTGGGCCCTATGTGGAGACATTTTTGTAGTGTTGAATGATGACTTTATTGGGAGAAGTAAAAAAGTGGGTATGGAGAGGGGTTAGGAAGAGAAAAAGGAGGGTATAAAAATAATTTGTTAAGTTAAGAAAAAGAGAAAGAAAGAACTACACGAACAGGGAAGGGGAAGGGGGACCCGCGAAGGGGAAATGGAAGGGGAAGGGGAAGGGGAAGGGGAAGGGGGAGGGGAACCACGTAACATTGCCGAACCGTATGAGTTAGGGTGGGCCCTATGTGGAGACATTTTTGTAGCGTTGAATGATGACTTTATTGGGAGAAGTAAAAAAGTGGTTATGTAGAGGGGTTAGGAGGAGAAAAATGAGGGTATAAAAATAACTTGTTAAGTTAAGAAAAAGAGAAAGAAAGAACTACACAAACAGGGAAGGGGAAGGGGGACCCGTGACGGGGAAATGGAAGGGGAAGGGGAAGTAAGACACAGATGTGGCCCAGGGATGAAAGGAAGGGGAAGGGGGAGGGGAACCACGTAACATTGCCGAACCGTATGAGTTAGGGTGGGCCCTATGTGGAGACATTTGTGTAGCGTTGAATGATGACTTTATTGGGAAGTAAAAAAGTTGGTATGGAGAGGGGTTAGGAAGAGAAAAATGAGGGTATAAAAATAATTTGTTAAGTTAAAAGAAAGAGAAAGAAAGAACTACACAAACAGGAAAGGGGAAGGGGAAGGGGAAGGGGAAGGGGAAGGGGGACCCGTGAAGGGGAAATGGAAGGGGAAGGGGAAGTAAGACACAGATGTGGCCCAGGGATGAAAGGAAGGGGAAGGGGGAGGGGAACCACGTAACATTGCCGAACCGTATGAGTTAGGGTGGGCCCTATGTGGAGACATTTATGTAGCGTTGAATGATGACTTTATTGGGAGGAGTAAAAAAGTGGGTATGGAGAGGGGTTAGGAAGAGAAAAAGGAGGGTATAAAAATAATTTGTTAAGTTAAGAAAAAGAGAAAGAAAGAACTACACAAACAGGGAAGGGGAAGGGGGACCCGTGAAGGGGAAATGGAAGGGGAAGGGGAAGTAAGACACAGATGTGGCCCAGGGATGAAAGGAAGGGGAAGGGGAAGGGGGACCCGTGAAGGGGAAATGGAAGGGGAAGGGGAAGTAAGACACATATGTGGCCCAGGGATGAAAGGAAGGGGAAGGGGGAGGGGGAGGGGAACCACGTAACATTGCCGAACCGTATGAGTTAGGGTGGGCCCTATATATGTGGAGACATTTATGTAGCGTTGAATGATGATTTTATTGGGAGAAGTAAAAAAGTGGGTATGGAAAGGGGTTAGGAAGAGAAAAAGGATGGTATAAAAATAATTTGTTAAGTTAAGAAAAAGAGAAAGAAAGAACTACACAAACAGGGAAGGGGAAGGGGGACCCGTGAAGGGGAAATGGAAGGGGAAGGGGAAGTCAGACACAGATGTGGACCCAGGGAAGAAATGAAGGGGAAGGGGGAGGGGAACTACGTAACATTGACACGCCGTATGAGTTGGGGTGGGCCCTATGTGGAGACATTTTTGTAGTGTTGAATGATGACTTTATTGGGAGAAGTAAAAAAGTGGGTATGGAGAGGGGTTAGGAAGAGAAAAAGGAGGGTATAAAAATAATTTGTTAAGTTAAGAAAAAGAGAAAGAAAGAACTACACGAACAGGGAAGGGGAAGGGGGACCCGCGAAGGGGAAATGGAAGGGGAAGGGGAAGGGGAAGGGGAAGGGGAAGGGGAACCACGTAACATTGCCGAACCGTACAAGTTAGGGTGGGCCCTATGTGGAGACATTTTTGTAGCGTTGAATGATGACTTTATTGGGAGAAGTAAAAAAGTGGTTATGTAGAGGGGTTAGGAGGAGAAAAATGAGGGTATAAAAATAACTTGTTAAGTTAAGAAAAAGAGAAAGAAAGAACTACACAAACAGGGAAGGGGAAGGGGGACCCGTGACGGGGAAATGGAAGGAGAAGGGGAAGTAAGACACAGATGTGGCCCAGGGATGAAAGGAAGGGGAAGGGGGAGGGGAACCACGTAACATTGCCGAACCGTATGAGTTAGGGTGGGCCCTATGTGGAGACATTTGTGTAGCGTTGAATGATGACTTTATTGGGAGAAGTAAAAAAGTTGGTATGGAGAGGGGTTAGGAAGAGAAAAATGAGGGTATAAAAATAATTTGTTAAGTTAAAAAAAAGAGAAAGAAAGAACCACAAAAAGGGGAAGGGGGGAGGGGAAGGGGAAGGGGAAGGGGGACCCGTGAAGGGGAAATGGAAGGGGAAGGGGAAGTAAGACACAGATGTGGCCCAGGGATGAAAGGAAGGGGAAGGGGGAGGGGAACCACGTAACATTGCCGAACCGTATGAGTTAGGGTGGGCCCTATGTGGAGACATTTATGTAGCGTTGAATGATGACTTTATTGGGAGGAGTAAAAAAGTGGGTATGGAGAGGGGTTAGGAAGAGAAAAAGGAGGGTATAAAAATAATTTGTTAAGTTAAGAAAAAGAGAAAGAAAGAACTACACAAACAGGGAAGGGGAAGGGGAAGGGGAAGGGGGACCCGTGAAGGGGAAATGGAAGGGGAAGGGGAAGTAAGACACGGATGTGGCCCAGAGATGAATGGAAGGGGAAGGGGGAGGGGAACCACGTAACATTGCCGAACCGTATGAGTTAGGGTGGGCCCTTTGTGGAGACATTTGTGTAGCGTTGAATGATGACTTTATTGGGAGAAGTAAAAAAATGGGTATGGAGGGGGGTTGAGAAGAGAAAAAGGAGGGTATAGAAATAATTTGTTAAGTTAAGAGTAGAGTTAAAATGGGAAGATATGTGTACAAATAGTGTAGAAACTGCTAAATATACAAGAATGGATCCAAAAAAGTTGGTGAAAATGGAAATGAAAATGGAAAACGTACAGAAAAAACTGAAAAAAGTAGATACAGAAAAAACTATAAGTATGAAATCCAATTTTACGACTGAATACTAAAACTTGGAAAACAAAAATAGAATACAAAACACGAAAACAAGATGCGTAAACGTATAGCCTTGCAGTCTCCCAAAGTCTTCTAATGGCGACAACTGAGGTTTCAGCGACAAGGACGCAATGCTTTACGGGTGGAAAGCCAACTCGTAGCCCTTTCCCTACTCTTGGCTGGAGGGTGTCTTTCCGGAAGGAACATTGACATAGACTTTGCTATATTGTACCCATATCAGCTTAGCAATTTTTGCTCAAGCATAATACAAAAAAGTGGAATAAATATGTTTTAGAATTACCAAAGAATCTCTAAATTGCTGTCTAATTACATAGTCACTTTTATTAGCATAAAGAAATAAGGGAAAACATTTAGAATACACGCTCCAAATCCATTAAATCATAGGATAAAAATGTATGTATTGAGTCTTGACATTCATGCAGCAAATTTCTTTATGCTATATACTATATTCCGAATATAAAAAATCTGACTACTAAAAACTTAGGCCGGAGAGTCTACATAATCTTAAGTCTAGACTCTGAGAACAAAGATGCCGTGGCTCCGACCAGGAGGCGGACTTTCACATATTATTGCATAATATTCTGACTTACAGGAAATAGAATACCCAAACAGACACAAATACATAACGTTCCAAGTTTATCACATGGAACTGGAAGGCTCGATCCAGGCAGAGATGAAGTGACTGAGTTGATATGGGAATGAAATATAGCAGTGACAAGTACCAAGCAAGAGTAGCACCTCCTATATATGTTAACAATTAACAAGCTACACTGAAAAAAAACAATATACACCTTAACCACCTCTATATCTAACCCACGGACATCATAGACAATTAACAAGCTCGATCCAGACAGGGATATTCATGGCCCAATAGTAAGAAAATTTCAGAAACAAACAAAGTCCATGTGCCGTGAAAGGGATATTCATGGCCCAATAGTGAGTGGATGCTAGCAAAGCATTGGTGGCGCTCCCTCCTCCGCTCCTTGTCTTCTCCATGCAGATAGGTGAAAGGGATATTCACCTATCTGCATTGGTGAATATCCCTTTCACCATGCTAGGAGGGCTGATAAAAAGGACAATCTGTTGGGTTTTTCTCTTATGTGTAGTTAGGAGGGCTCCTTGCTAGCATGGTGAATATCCCTTTCACCATGCTAGGAGGGCTCCTTGTCTTCTCCATGCTAGCAAAGCATTGGTGGCGCTCCCTCCTCCCTCCTCCGCTCCTTGTCACAATTACTCGGCATTTGATTTCGTCTTCTATTGCAATATTCAGCTTACTAATTAAGCCTTAAGTTAGAGAGGTGGGAGCCATAGCAGCCGAAGACTAAAAAGCAGGTCAACTGGAGGTCGACCCTAACTGCACGTTGTACTTCAGCTTACTAATGACGTTAAGCCTTAAGTTCAAATAGGTGGGAGCCATAGCAGCCGAAGACTAAAAAGCAGGTCAACTGGAGGTCGACCCTAACATGTGCATGGTCATGGCCTCCTCTATATTACCAGTTGAAGCTCATCTTTCTTCTCACACTTGATGTGCATGGTCATGGCCTCTTCTAACATGTTTCGAAGGCTACTAAACTTGTCTCTTATACTCTCTTCGCTTCTCTTTGCCATGAACTGCAGAGGATCGGTTGCCGCAGCCGGTTTCACGAATGAGACGGATCGACAGGCTTTGCTCGCGTTCAAGGATCTAATTCAGAAAGACCCTCTCGCAGTCCTTAGCTCATGGAATGAATCTCTCCATTTCTGTGAATGGAAAGGAGTTACATGCGGTCGCCAGCATCAACGAGTAACCGCACTAGACTTGGGGGCACAAAATTTAGTGGGTTCAGTGTCTCCTCAAATTGGAAGGCTGACCTTCCTTAGGGAGCTCTATCTCGACAACAATAGCTTCCATGGCAACATTCCTCCAGATATAGGCCAATTGTTTCGTCTACAGACTCTTTGGCTGTCTAACAACTCTTTCCAAGGTAAGCTTCCTCTTACTCTCAGCAAGGGTTAATTAGGTGAGGCGCATTCAAGCTTATCCATGATAACGTTTGACACTATAAACTATAAACTTGCATAAATGTGGCATTTAATGCTCTCCATCAAATTCCAGTTAAAATCTTCGTCAAAGTATATTGTCTAAATAATACTTCCTCCGTCCCTTTTTAAGTGATCAAATTTTCTTTTTGGGCCGTCCCACAATAAGTAATCACTTCCAAATTAGGAAAGATTCTGTAGGTATTTTTACATATTTACCCTTTTTATACTTTTTTATTCTATTTCCCTCACCACATTTAATTCTCTACCAACTCATTTTCTCTCTCATGGCCCACCACTTTACACTTTTTTATTCTATTTCTCTTTCCACATTTAATACTCCACCAACCAATTTTCTCTCTCATGGCCCACTTTCTTTCCCCCTCTCTCTAAAGGGTAAAATGAAAAAGACACAGAATATATAACATAAATCCTTAATATACGTGTAAAAAAAAATGGTGCACTTAAAAAGGGACGGAGGGAGTAATACACACTGCACAAATGGTGTATTCTTGCATGTCCAGCTTGTGAGCGCACTATATTAGAGAAAATAAGAAAGTATGTGTAGGTAAAATCTGGTGTAATTAGTCAAATGTAATTTTAATAAAATACATTAAATCTCTTAAGCAATTGTTACTATATGTCTAATAATATAAATAATCAATTAAAATGATTATGACATTTGTAGGCGCATTGATCAGAATTTATGCCTAACCGAGAGCTGTTTCATGTCACAGGCATAATCCCACCTTCAATCGGGAACCTCACCTCTCTTCTTGTGCTTCATTTGGGCTTTAACAAGCTGGAGGGAAACATTCCTTCCGAACTTGGGCAGCTTCGCAACTTGAATGGGCTCTATTTTTATATTAACCAGTTGTCAGGTACGATTCCCCTGCAGCTTTAAAACATCTCATCCATATATTCCTTTGCCCTCACAGCCAACAGTTTGCATGGTCATCTTCCACTATATTTGGGCCTCACACTGCATTACCATAAAACAAATTAAGCGTAAAATCTCCCTCCTTGAATGCCTTAATCTTATGACATGCATTATCATAAAACAAATGAAGTAACAAACTGACGGTGAATGGAGGGTCTCTCTTTTGACATGTGTCTACAAGAGCATAATATCTCTTTCAAAAGAGGGTCGAAGTTGCCTTGACCAAGAAAAATGTATATCATATAATTTTTTTTATAAGTCTGTAATGTTTTCTATAGTAAACAAATAAGATAAATCCATTAGTTTGTTGTGGTCCGTTTGATTTGGAGAATAATTGTTAATTAAGCTTTACTCGTACACTTTCGTACATAAAGAAGAAGAAAAGATTAATTTATACTTTCTAATCATTTATTAAGATAGAAAATAAATATTTGGAAGAATCAGTATTATACGTTAAGTTCTTCCTCATATCATGTCTTATTGTTATGACATGCATTACTGTTGAACAAAAAAGCAGGGCATTGACGTTGAAAGGAGACGCTCTTTTTTCACTTTTGTCTATAAGAGTGATAAATCTGTAACGTTTTCTATAATATTTAACTACCATTTAAACAAATGAGATAAATCCATTATTTTGTTGTGGTCCGTATGATTTGGAGAATAATTGTTAGTTAAGCTTTACTCATATACTTTCGTACAAAAAGAAGAAGAAAAGATAAATTATACTTTCTAATCATTTATTAAGATAAAAAAAACCAAATACTTGAAAGAATCAGTACCATATGTTAAGCGCTTTCTCATATCATGTCTTATTGTTATGACATGCATTATTGTAGAACAAATGAAGCAGGGCATTGACGATGAAAGGAGACACTCTTTTTTCACTTTTCTCTACTAGATCGATAATAATGTCTCTTTCTAGAGAAGAACGAAAATTGGCCCGACCAAGAGAAGTTTTCCTTAATTATATGGTTTTTTTTTAATTTAAATGAAGCTATAACTTTCTATGCAGTATTTTAAGTACCTTTTAAACAAATGAGATAAATCCATTCTTTTCTCGTGATCCTTATTTTTTGCGGAATGATAATTAATTAAGTTTTGCTCATAACAATTTCACTACAGAAAGAAGAAGAAACAATAAGTCTATATTTTCGAGTTATGTACCAAAATAAAAACTTAAACATTTGAAAGATACCAGTGGTAAAATAAGTTATTGTATGATATTTTGACACAAAACTACAACATTCTATATAATAACATGCTTTCACTATTTTTCGTTCTCGAAGGCCGCAAGGTTATTTTCACTTTCTAATTTGGTATTCTACTCCGACATTCGTACCAGACAAGTGAAACCAGGTCACCAAAATATTCTCAGTGACAAAAATTGATGAAAAGTATATTGCCTAATTAATAAGACACAGTGTACAAACGGTGTATTCTTGCATGTCCAACTTGTGAACGCACTATATTAGAGAAAATAAGAAAGTACGTGTAGGTAAAATTTGGTGTAATTAGTCAAATGTAATTTTAGGAAAATACATTAAATCTCTTAAGCAATTGTTACTATATGTCTAATAATATAAATAATCAATTAAAATGATTATGACATTTGTAGGTGCATTTATCAGAATTTATGCCTAACCGAGAACCGTTTCATGTCACAGGCAGAATCCCACCTTCAATCGGGAACCTCACCTCTCTTCTTGGGCTTCGTTTGACCACTAACAAGCTGGAGGGAAACATTCCTTCCGAACTTGGGCAGCTTCGCAACTTGAATTTGCTCTATTTTTATAATAACCAGTTGTCAGGTACGATTCCCCGGCAGCTTTACAACATCTCATCCATATATTCCTTTGCCCTCACAGCCAACAGTTTGCATGGTCATCTTCCACTAGATTTGGGCCTCACACTGCATTACCATAAAACAAATTAAGCGTAAAATCTCCCTCCTTGAATGCCTTAATCTTATGACATGCATTATCATAAAACAAATGAAGTAACAAACTGACGGTGAATGGAGGGTCTCTCTTTTGACATGTGTCTACAAGAGCATAATATCTCTTTCAAAAGAGGGTCGAAGTTGCCTTTTGACATGTGTCTACAAGAGCATAATATCTCTTTCAAAAGAGGGTCGAAGTTGCCTTGACCAAGAAAAATGTATATCATATAATTTTTTTATAAGTCTGTAATGTTTTCTATAGTAAACAAATAAGATAAATCCATTAGTTTGTTGTGGTCCGTTTGATTTGGAGAATAATTGTTAAATAAGCTTTACTCGTACACTTTCGTACATAAAGAAGAAGAAAAGATTAATTTATACTTTCTAACCATTTATTAAGATAGAAAATAAATATTTGGAAGAATCAGTATTATACGTTAAGTTCTTCCTCATATCATGTCTTATTGTTATGACATGCATTACTGTTGAACAAAAAAGCAGGGCATTGACGCTGAAAGGAGACGCTCTTTTTTCACTTTTGTCTATAAGAGTGATAAATCTGTAACGTTTTCTATAATATTTAACTACCATTTAAACAAATGAGATAAATCCATTATTTTGTTGTGGTCCGTATGATTTGGAGAATAATTGTTAGTTAAGCTTTACTCATATACTTTCGTACAAAAAGAAGAAGAAAAGATAAATTATACTTTCTAATCATTTATTAAGATAAAAAAACGAAATACTTGAAAGAATCAGTACCATATGTTAAGCGCTTTCTCATATCATGTCTTATTGTTATGACATGCATTATTGTAGAACAAATGAAGCAGGGCATTGACGATGAAAGGAGACACTCTTTTTTCACTTTTCTCTACTAGATCGATAATGATGTCTCTTTCTAGAGAAGAACGAAAATTGGCCCGACCAAGAGAAGTTTTCCTTAATTATTTGGTTTTTTTTTTTAATTTAAATGAAGCTATAACTTTCTATGCAGTATTTTAAGTACCTTTTAAACAAATGAGATAAATCCATTCTTTTCTCGTGATCCTTATTTTTTGCGGAATGATAATTAATTAAGTTTTGCTCATAACAATTTCACTACAGAAAGAAGAAGAAACAATAAGTCTATATTTTCGAGTTATGTACCAAAATAAAAACTTAAACATTTGAAAGATACCAGTGGTAAAATAAGTTATTGTATGATATTTTGACACAAAACTACAACATTCTATATAATAACATGCTTTCACTGTTTTTCGTTCTCGAAGGTCGCAAGGTTATTTTCACTTTCTAATTTGGTATTCTACTCCGACATTCGTACCAGACAAGTGAAACCAGGTCACCAAAATATTCTCAGTGACAAAAATTGATGAAAAGTGTATTGCCTAATTAATTATACACAGTGTACAAACGGTGTATTCTTGCACGTCCAACTTGTGAACGCACTATATTAGAGAAAATAAGAAAGTATGTGTTGGTAAAATTTGGTGTAATTAGTCAAATGTAATTTTAGTAAAATACATTAAATCTCTTAAGCAATTGTTACTATATGTCTAATAATATAAATAATCAATTAAAATGATTATGACATTTGTAGGTGCATTGATCAGAATTTATGCCTAACCGAGAACCGTTTCATGTCACAGGCAGAATCCCACCTTCAATCGGGAACCTCACCTCTCTTCTTGAGCTTGATTTGGGCAGAAACAAGCTGGAGGGAAACATTCCTTCCGAACTTGGGCAGCTTCGCAACTTGCATGTGTTGTTTTTAAATGAAAACCAGTTGTCAGGTACGGTTCCCCTGCAGCTTTACAACATCTCATCCATATATTCCTTTGCCCTCACAGCCAACAGTTTGCATGGTCATCTTCCACTATATTTGGGTCTGACACTGCATTACCATAAAACAAATTAAGCGTAAAATCTCCCTCCTTGAATGCCTTAATCTTATGACATGCATTATCATAAAACAAATGAAGTAACAAACTGACGGTGAATGGAGGGTCTCTCTTTTGACATGTGTCTACAAGAGCATAATATCTCTTTCAAAAGAGGGTCGAAAATGCCTTGACCAAGAAAAATGTATATCATATAATTTTTTTTATAAGTCTGTAATTTTTTCTATAGTAAACAAATAAGATAAATCCATTAGTTTGTTGTGGTCCGTTTGATTTGGAGAATAATTGTTAATTAAGCTTTACTCGTACACTTTCGTACATAAAGAAGAAGAAAAGATTAATTTATACTTTCTAATCATTTATTAAGATAGAAAATAAATATTTGGAAGAATCAGTATTATACGTTAAGTTCTTCCTCATATCATGTCTTATTGTTATGACATGCATTACTGTTGAACAAAAAAGCAGGGCATTGACGCTGAAAGGAGACGCTCTTTTTTCACTTTTGTCTATAAGAGTGATAAATCTGTAACGTTTTCTATAATATTTAACTACCCTTTAAACAAATGAGATAAATCCATTATTTTGTTGTCGTCCGTATGATTTGGAGAATAATTGTTAGTTAAGCTTTACTCATATACTTTCGTACAAAAATAAGAAGAAAAGATAAATTATACTTTCTAATCATTTATTAAGATAAAAAAACCAAATACTTGAAAGAATCAGTACCATATGTTAAGCGCTTTCTCATATCATGTCTTATTGTTATGACATGCATTATTGTAGAACAAATGAAGCAGGGCATTGACGATGAAAGAAGACACTCTTTTTTCACTTTTCTCTACTAGAGCGATAATGATGTCTCTTTCTAGAGAAGAACGAAAATTGGCCCGACCAAGAGAAGTTTTCCTTAATTATATGATTTTTTTTAATTTAAATGAAGCTATAACTTTCTATGCAGTATTTTAAGTACCTTTTAAACAAATGAGATAAATCCATTCTTTTCTCGTGATCCTTATTTTTTGCGGAATGATAATTAATTAAGTTTTGCTCATAACAATTTCACTACAGAAAGAAGAAGAAACAATAAGTCTATATTTTCGAGTTATGTACCAAAATAAAAATTTAAACATTTGAAAGATACCAGTGCTAAAATAAGTTATTGTATGATATTTTGACACAAAACTACAACATTCTATATAATAACATGCTTTCACTGTTTTTCGTTCTCGAAGGCCGCAAGGTTATTTTCACTTTCTAATTTGGTATTCTACTCCGACATTTGTACCAGACAACTGAAACCAGGTCACCAAAATATTCTTAGTGACAAAAATTGATGAAAAGTATATTGCCTAATTAATAATACATGTGTACAAATGGTGTATTCTTGCATGTCCAACTTGTGAACGCACTATATAAAAGAAAATAAGAAAGTATGTGTAGGTAAAATCTGGTGTAATTAGTCAAATGTAATTGTAGCAAAATACATTAAATCTCTTAAGCAGTTGTTACTATATGTCTAATAATATAAATAATCAATTAAAATGATTATCACATTTGTAGGCGCATTGATCAGAATTTATGCCTAACCGAGAACCGTTTCATGTCACAGGCAGAATCCCACCTTCAATCGGGAACCTCACCTCTCTTCTTAGGCTTCAGTTGACCAGTAACAAGCTGGAGGGAAACATTCCTTCCGAACTTGGGCAGCTTCGCAACTTGAATATTTTTCATTTAGCTACTAACCAGTTGTCCGGTACGATTCCCCTGCAGCTTTACAACATCTCATCCATATATTCCATTGACCTCTCACTCAACAGATTGCATGGTCATCTTCCACTAGATTTGGGCCTCACACTGCATTACTATAAAACAAATTAAGCATAAAATCTCCCTCCTTGAATCCCTTAATCTTATGACATGCATTATCATAAAACAAATGAAGTAACAAATTGACGGTGAATGGAGGGTCTCTCTTTTGACATGTGTCTACAAGAGCATAATATCTCTTTCAAAAGAGGGTCGAAGTTGCCTTGACCAAGAAAAATGTATATCATATAATTTCTTTTTATAAGTCTGTAATGTTTTCTATAGTATTTAACTACCCATTAAACAAATAAGATAAATCCATTAGTTTGTTGTGGTCCGTTTGATTTGGAGAATAATTGTTAATTAAGCTTTGCTCATACACTTTCGTACAGAAAGAAGAAGAAAAGATAAATTTATACTTTCTAATCATTTATTAAGATAGAAAATAAATATTTGGAAGAATCAGTACTATACGTTAAGTTCTTCCTCATATCATGTCTTATTGTTATGACATGCATCACTGTAGAACAAAAAAAGTAGGGCATTGACGCTGAAAGGAGACGCTCTTTTTTCACTTTAGTCTATAAGCGCGATAATGGCGTCTCTTTTCTAGAGAGGGATGAAAATTGCAGCGATCAAGAGAAGCTTTTCTGAATTATATGGTTTTTTAATTTACATGAAGCTGTAACTTTCTATATAGTATCTTAACTACCTTTTAAACAGATGAGATAAATCCATTCTTTTCTCGTGATCCATATTTTTTGTGGAGTAATAATTAATTAAGTTTTGCTCATTGCACTTTCACTAGAAAAAGAAGAAAAAAATGATAAGTCTATATTTTCGAGCTCTGTACCAAAATAAAAACATAAACATTTGAAAGATACTAGTACTAAAACAAGTTATCGTATGATATTTTGAGACGAAACTACAACATTCAATATAATAACATGCTTTAACTATTGTTTGTTCTCGAAAGCCGCAAGGTTATTTTCACTTTCTAATTTGCTATTCTACTCCGACATTCATACCACACAAGTGAACCAAGGTCACCAAAATATTCTCAGTGACAAAAAAATTGATGAAAAGTATATTGCCTAATTAGTAATACACATGTACAAATGGTGTATTCTTGCATGTCCAACTTGTGGGTGCACTATATTAGAGAAAATAAGAAAGTATGTGTAGGTAAAATCTAGTATAATTAGTCAAATGTAATTTTAGTAAAATACATTAAATCTCTTAAGCAATTGTTACGATCTGTCTAATGATATAAATAATCAATTAGAATGATTATGACAGTGAAAATAATAAGTTATGGTACAATGTATCTAGAAGAGTTAACTAAAGAATTAGATAGAGTTCGATTCATGGGTTGTAACACAATGTACTTAGAAAAATTGTCCAATTTAATTAAACTTATTCATGGACAGTACTGGAGGTGCATTGGTCAGAATTCATGCCTAACCGAGAACCGTTTCATGTCACAGGCAGAATCCCACCTTCAATCGGGAACCTCACCTCTCTTATTGTGCTTGCTTTGGGCTATAACAAGCTGGAGGGAAACATTCCTTCCGAACTTGGGCAGCTTCGCAACTTGAATATTTTTCTTTTAGATTTGAACCAGTTGTCCGGTACGGTTCCCTTGCAGCTTTACAACATCTCATCCATTTATGCCATCGGCCTCTCAAACAACAGTTTGCATGGTAATCTTCCACTAGATTTGGGCCTCACACTGCCAAACCTCGAGTACCTTTACCTCGGAAACAACAAGTTCTCGGGTTCATTTCCACCCTCGATGGCTAACGCTTCTGGACTTCTACTATTGGTCATGTCTTGGAATGATTTCATGGGGCCTATACCAACGAATCTGGGAAACCTTCGCGACTTAGAGCGTCTAGGACTTAATAGAAACCGATTCGGGTCGAATAAACCAGACGACTTGAGCTTCATTGGTTCCTTGACAAATTGCACTAATCTACAAAGGCTTATATTATCAGAAAATCAATTTGGAGGTGTGTTGCCCGGTTCTATTGGAAATCTGTCGTCTAAACTGGAGGAATTGGTGCTGGATTCGAACAAAATATCCGGAAGCATACCACAAGAGATTGGCAACCTCAACAATTTGTACTTTCTATCAATAGATCATAACATGATCTCTGGCAGCATTCCTGAATCCATTGGGAAACTTTCCAAGTTGCAGAAACTGCGGATTGTGGACAATAACATCTCTGGAAAAATCCCACCATCCATTGGCAACATTACCGGGCTGGGCTTTGTGGCTGTTGCAGCAAACATGCTCGAGGGCAGTGTACCGGCTGAGTTGGGTAACTGCACGAATCTACAATTACTTGATTTAGGAAGCAATCGCCTAACTGGCGTGATACCCGAGCAAGTTATTGGAATTTCTTCCCTCTCTATCGGCCTATACTTGGATCTAAATGAATTAACAGGACCAATTCCGTCACAAGTGGACAATTTGAAAAACCTCGGAGAATTGTCCATCCGAGGAAACAAATTGACGGGAGAAATCCCAAGCGCTCTTGGTAGTTGTCAAGTACTGGAGTACCTAGATTTGCAAGGCAATTTTTTGGATGGCGCCATTCCATCATCACTTGACCAATTAAAAGGCATCCAACAACTTGATCTGTCCCAAAATAATCTGTCTGGGCAGATTCCAGAGTTTCTAGGCAAGCTACGTTTAATGCGCCTCAACCTTTCGCATAATATGTTTGAGGGGGAAGTTCCAAAAGTGGGAGTTTTCAACAACATTAGTGCATTTTCAATCGTGGGAAAGAATATGAAGCTTTGTGGAGGAATTCAACCACTGCATTTGCCTCCCTGTCCCATAAAGTTCTCAAAGAAGAATAAAAGACCATTTCCAGACAAAATGATACCTCTTTTAATTATTCTCCCCATTGTTCTTCTGTTAGCATGTCTTTTTTTGATCTTTTATCGACTCAAAAGATCCCAACAGAGAACCTCTTCTGCCTCACTCTTGGAAAACCAATATCCAAAAATCACTTATGCAGAACTTCTTCATGCTACCAATGAGTTTTCCCCAAGTAATTTGATTGGCGAGGGTAGGTATGGTTCTGTCTACAAAGGCAGTCTAAATTCTGGTGAACACATTGTTGCCATGAAGGTACTTAAACTTCAAGAACGTGGAGCTAACAAGAGTTTCATGGCGGAGTGCGATGTGTTGAGAATCCTCCGTCACAGGAATCTCGTCAAGATCATCACCGTTTGCTCAAGCTTAGATTTCAAAAGCAAAGACTTCAAGGCTTTGGTCTTCGAATTTATGCCAAACGGGAGTTTAGACAGTTGGTTGCATCCAACTCAAGCAGAAGAGCAGGGTTCCAACTTAACTTTGGTCCAGAGACTAAGCATTGCAATTGATGTGGCTTCTGCATTGGATTATATTCACCATCATTGTGAAATGACAATCATCCACTGTGATCTCAAGCCAAGCAATGTTCTTCTTGACGATGACCTTTGTGCACATGTTGGTGATTTTGGCCTCGCAAGGTTTTTGTCAGCCAATACAAATTTATCGAACAATGCACATTTTAGTTCAGCTGGAATTCGAGGAACACTTGGATATGTCGCTCCAGGTACATAATGCTCGTTCATATACTCCATTTCGCTTTTCCCTTTGACAGTTGCAAATTCCCAGGATAGATTTTGCACGTGCAAACGTTGACCTTACTCGTTGTATTGACCCATGCTTGCGTTGCCAAATAATACTTATTTAATATGTGATTGCCATTTACGTTCAGTTCAGTAGTTTCATTTACCAGCATTAATCCAAGGATATCACAGAGGGTCAAAGGGGAAAATCCATTGAGATGGTGGTAGTATTAGTTAGTCCTCCTTTCATTCTGATCTTGCAAATTGTAGCTGCTTACTGAATCTCATCTTGGAGATTTGGAGATGATATTAGATTTGGAGCCTGATATATACTAAGTTACTCCTTGTGTTTCATACCAAAAGTATCTGTGATGAAGCTGCTAATCTGCCTATAGTTTCATCTACATGTCTAAAGAAGTATCTAAGCTTTTCCGCATTGCAGAATATGGCATGGGGGAGGAAGTATCAACAGAAGCTGACATGTACAGCTATGGAATCATGTTGTTGGAAATGTTTACTGGAAAAAGACCTACTGACAGCATGTTTATCGACAACTTTAGCCTTCATAACTACGTCAAGTTTGCTCTCCCTGGTCGAGTGATGGAGATTGTTGATTCAACGATCATACATGAAGAAGTGGAAGGTTTGAATAGGAACAGGGGTGGCGAAGGCGAGTTTGCTAAACTCAAGTCATGTTTGGAGTCTATTCTCCGACTTGGAGTTATATGCTCTGCGGAATTGCCACATGAGAGAATGGACAGTGGGAATGTTGTCAAAGAAGTCCATCGGATTACAAAGGCTTATAATGAGTAAAGACAGAGATGGACACACACACGCACGCGCACACACACACACACACTTATATATATATAGAGAGAGAGAAGCTCAAAGAGGTGGAGCCAATTGCAGTTATAGACTGCTCAGTTTGGAAAAATGATGGAATCAAGTCTACTTTACAACGTTTGTCCAACAATCGATGAAAGTTTCAACTGTCAATTTCTTGACTTCAAGCAAACTATTTTCAGTCCAAAAAGATTTGAGTTAGCCATGCATACAGAAATCTTTGATTCTATTTTCACTTGGTGTGCTGTCTTCTAGAACAAAGTAGCACACAAATATACTTTCTAAGCTACTGTAATTCAATCTGCTTTGCTGCCACAGGCAACAATGCTAGACTTGTCGTCTCAAAAAATCAGTGGGTGCAGCATCTCCTCGTGTCGGAAACAGCAATCTCTCTGAAGAATAATAGCTTTCATGGAACTATGCCACAAGAAATACTTTATGCCTAATGCTTCTGAATCTGTAGTTTCTGATATTCTTATGCACAGCTTCAGTTGGTCTTGCACCAATGAATCTGGGAAACCTTCATGACCTAGAAAGACTAGGTCTTGGTGGAAACCAACTTAAAATTAATAAACTTAATGACTTGATATTCCTCGATTTTTTACAATTGTACCAGTACACAAACAATGGCTTTAGAGGACAATGGTTCGGGTAGTGAGTATCCAAAATCCTTTAGCAATCTCTCCAGTAAGCTACCACATATCTGAAAGCATACCACTTCTATCTACCCGATGTCCTTGACATTAGCTCGAAATACGCTCAGAGGCAGTGTTCTTAAACCCATTGGATAACTTTTCGAGTTGGCAGGACTAGGCATGTCAGCAAAAAACATCTCAGGAAAAATCCAACATCTATTGGCAATATTTGTTCAATTGCTTACTCTCATATTGAGAGGAAATATGCTTGACGGATACATACCTATTGTATTGGGTAATTGCACAAGTCTACAGTCATTTGGAGGCCTACGACTTAATACCTAAGCAGATTACTGAACTTTTTTTCCTGACTTTAAGTCTCCAGTTAGGCCCAAATAATAGCTCAGGTGACTACCACCACAAGTGGGGAACCTGAAAAATCTAAAGCAATTAAACATGTCAAGAATCAAGCGATTTGGAGAAATTCCAAGCACTCTTGGTGGTTGCCATCCTATGTGTTATGTCATCCTTCGAACTACTAAAGGGCACCCAATAATCTATCTGATCAGATTCAGGGTTTCTAGGGGAGCTCCCTTCAAGGTTCAAAGTCACAACCTTTCACAAAAATACGTTTAAGGGTTAAGTTCCAAGTGCAAGATTCTTCAAGAAAATCGGTGCATTTTAAATTGTGGGAAATTAGAGGGATAGGTGGGGGAAGTCAGCACTTGAATTTCCTGCAAGCACCCAAAACCAGCCCCAACAGAAAAGAGAAATGTCCTTCATATTATATTACCTTGCGGAATAGTTATACCACTGGTTCTGCTGTTAGCATATCTCTGATCATGTGTAAGTACCAGGTTTCCTTCCCCCATGAAAGTTTAGGACCCATAACTAACCCACAGCAAGGCCAAACTGCAATTCCAGCTTCATAAATTGCTTAGTAATGCCAGCCTTATCCCACTTTCTGCATAGTCTTATATTGGCGTACTTAAATCTTCGCAAGAGCAGACGCGAGACTCCAAAACATAAACCATCATAGTAGCATGATTCAGCCCTATCATGCAGCTGAGTAGCTTCCGTTGTTTTGACCGTAATTAGAAGCCATTGAGGACTGAAAATTGCATATTCTTATTGATCTGAAAAAGAAGCCATCTAACAAAAATATGAATGACTGGCAGTACCAGACATGGAAAGAAGGAACTTCACGAGTCATGCTCTACAACCATACACGTGCAAATGATAACTTTTCTTCTCTTATAAAGGAGACATGCCTGTCTAGCTGTTTCTATGAATGGAAATGACATTATCAACTGACCATTGCAGTACCTGGATTCTGTTGCAGCAAAGCCGGGTATTTGTATTACAAAAGGAAATCTCCACAGGCGAATATAAGATCAACTGAAACCAATTTATGAAGATTCCAATTTATTTGAGCTCGAATGGTTAATAATTTTTTTCATGCTTGAAAGCTGATACAAAAGGGGTTAAACGGCTCATTATTTTTTTTCCCTTAAAATTTAAATTTAGAAGGTTTCTAAAAATTAAGGATGTTTTTTACTTTTAAAAGGGTGAAGCTAAATATCAACTTTTTTTTTGGCTAAACTTAAATATTTTGTCACTCAAGAGATTTAAAAGTTCACTAATGTATCTTTGTATGAATGTAACCAAAACGAGTGGATATCCAGCCCCCACCATATAAAAATGATCCCAAGAGGTTAAATGGTTAAACGAGTGGATACACATATCGTCTTTAAGTTTAAAAGGTTTACAAAATTAATAGAGCTTTTGACTTCTAAAAGTGCGAGACAGATTACAACATTTTTTATTAGATTAAATTTTTTATCGCTAGGAAGTTAAAAGTTCATTAGTCTATTATTTAGTGACAAAAGAGTATGAGTTTAACTAAAATAGGTGTTGATCTAGTCCAACTGTTTAAATGATCTCAAGGAGTTAAATGCGTAAACAATTTTTTTTTTCCTTAAATAGACCCCTTAAGTGTGATTTTAACTTTAAAAAGGGTGAGGCTAAATTACAACCTTTAAGGCAAAATTTTAATATTTTTCCACTAACAAGGATAAAAGTTCACTAATGCATCCTTTAGTGATACAAGAGTATGAAACTAATGGGTGTGGATCCAGCAACACCGTGTAAGTATTATCCCAAGAATTAAATTGCTAAACGTTTTTCCTTGAAGAAATGCTTTCTAAATTTTCGTTACTTAAAATGCCTTCTTATATGAGATAGAGTTTGTTTTTGTGTTTTTGACTTTCAGCTTACTACTAAGAGGCCGTTTGTGATTGATTCTTAAAAGTAAATTTTGATTAAATCAGAATCAGTTTCTAAAATCAGCTTTAATCTATTTTAAGCACAATAGATTAAAAGTTGTTGAAGGTGTTTGGATAAAAATGGATTAAAATAGGTTTAGTGTAGCAAAATTACCGTGTAATGTATTCAAACTAAAATTGAGCATTTAATGATGTTCATATGTAAGGATATTTTGGTAAATCTCTTGGTCAAACCTGATTCTCTAAAACTAATTAAATCTTAATCCAAGAAAATGAGGATTATGGATTTGATCAGTTTTGAGAACACTGGAGTAGATTTAATAAGTTTACTTTTTATTTTATTTTTTATCAAATACTTCAAAACTGATTTAATCTGGATTTAATCAAGTTTGACCAATCTTGAATCAATCCCAAACACCCTCTAAGCTTCTTGATCTAAAATATATTTTTCGAGTTTTAGAGCTTTGTAAAATTAAAGGCACTTTTGAATTTCTCAAAATTAAAATACCTTCTTTGAATTTTTAAGTTTGTTAAAGTTAACTGTGCCTTTTTACTTTAGCTAAAAATTTCACAAAAAGAATATTTAATTTATATACATATTGTTGCAGCTAAAAACTGGATCGGGAACCACACCAGAAATCAGGCCTGCAAAAGAGAACACGGAGTGACCGCCGGGAGGGGTTCCGGCGGGGGAACGCTCCGATGCTTAAGTCAGAGATGGCTAACAATGTAGAACTCTGAAGAAACAGTAAGACACAATCTGTGATTGTGTGTGAACCTATTTATACCTGAGGGGTCAGACCCCTTTATATAGTGGTAGAAGGAGGAGTCCTGGTAGGACTGGGCTTTGCTCAATTCCAATCAGAATCTGATTAGGATCCTAGGGGATCCCATATCAATCTTGGCTGATAGAGTCTGATCTCCTTTAGAATTTTGCCCGGTGACTGATCTGGTAAGTGCCATATCAGTAATGGGCCCGCATGGATTACGTGTCATAACTGCCACGTGTCGTCCGTAGAATGGAGGGGTATTTTTAGCTATATCACATATTAAGAAGTTTCAATTTCTTTCCTAAAGAGATTTTTTACAGATAAAAAAAAAACTTGCAGACGACCAATAGAGTTACAAAATTTTTACAGACAAACAATTTGCATTGAACCAAGTTTTATGAGCTTGAGATTATAGGTGAGTTCTATTTGCGTCTTATTAACAAATATGTTCAAGAATTTTTCATTTAATAGTTCACTACTCAGTAAGTTGGACTTGGCAAATTAATACAAAATTTACTAGTGTAAAAACCTACTCAGATGCAAAACTTAATTACACAATAACACATATCCACCTTTTTGATAATGAAGATTGGAAATTCTCAAGCTTAGATCTCATAAGAGTACGCTTATATAATCATCGAGACCATGCCCTTAAGATTTCCTTTTTCGCTCATTCATATATTTGAAACATAGCAGAAAGTCCGATTAATTTGGTAATTAAATAGAACATCTCTAACTAAACTTGAACATATTATTGTTAAGGAGCTCAAAAGTTCATCAATGCATCTTTTAGTGACAACAAAATATAAATGTATAGAAAGCGGATGTGAATCAAGTCCAATGTAATTAAAGATACATGTGCACTTAAAGCACAAACGGTCTCTAGAGCCTATACAGGTGCACCTTTTCAAAGTGAGACGTATAATAAACATAAATAAATAGATATTCTTTTTCCTTTTGCTTTCTAAAGAGTAAAACTTGGCGGTGCTTAGAATTGGAACTCAACTCCTAAAAGTTGGAACTAGAAATTGAAATCATCATAGATCAAAGTTATTTGTTATGAAATTTTAATTTTACCATTACTTACTAAGGCCTGTAATATTTTTATTCAAATTACTATATAACATTGCAAAGCACGTGATCATTTTCAGTTTAATAACGTTGCAAAGCATGTGATCCTTTCCAGTTCAATTAAAAGCATGGACATTTCTATAGAGATAAATATCCTTGCACATGGTTTGTGTATCATTTTTCACTCACCAAATCATCATAAGAAGATCAATCCAAATACATAATTAATGATTACAGATAGGGGTGGCAACGAAGACCCAAACTCATTTACCCGCCCAAATCCGTCCATTAAAATTCACCCAAACCCACCCATTTAATAAATGGATCGTAAATGGGTCATTCATTTTACAACCCAATTATTCGTGAGTTTAAGTGGGTTGTAAATGGGTGCCCATTTAATTGTATACGTATCTCACTTTTTAGTGGCACATTAACAAAGTGAGAATAAGCTTGACGGTTACACATTACACAGACACTCTCTCTCTTAACCAACACCACTAGCACAGATGGAATCCTTTTCAATCGCGCCGGCAGCCACATCCCACAACACAGCCACCAATCTAGCGCCGAAGGCTACTACTACTGCCCAACAATCGCCTCCGGTCACGTCCAGTCGCAGACCCACGACCACCATCACGCATCCTCTCCAGTCGCAGTCCCCCGGCCACCATCACCGCCTCCAATTATCGCACACCCACGGGCGCCTTCGGTGACTTAGTCCACATCCACAGCCGCCAGGCCGAGCACCCACCGCCTGAGCGTGGAAGAGATTTAGTCACATTGAGGTTGTAAGTGAAATTCAAATTTGCAATGGTTAAGAGAAGCAGATCTGGGTTTTTGTGGAGGAGCCACGGTGGTTTCTACCTTGGGTAATGGCAATTTTTTAGCGGTGGTTTCAGATGAAATATAGGGGGCTTGTTGTGGTGGTAGTTGTTGGTTTTGTTGTGGGTGTGGTGGTAAAAAATTGTTGACTACTCTGTAATTTATAGAGGAGTCAAATTCTTTACAAGAGGAGCAATGCTTGTCTTCTCCACCCGGAGCTTTCGTAATAAGACTTATGTTTCTCAAAATTAATCCGGTCATTCAGGTAAACAAAAAACAATTTAACGAAGATGGAGAGAGTGAACTGTTTCATTCAAAATAATTTAGAAGTAACAAAGTTAGTAGCTTAAAAGCATTGTAATCCACTTACAAAGCAAAGATATTATTGTCTAATATGTTCTTCAGTAACTACTGCTTTTATGGTAAATGGGAAAAGCAAAAACAATGTAGCCCTTTAAGATACAAAATGACTCCGTTGAATCAAGAAGAAAAGGGTACTCTACTCGGGTCAAATATGTACGCGCTTTTCAAATGTTTTGATATATTTGATCCCTTTTTGACTTATAATTCATTAGAAGTTGGTTGATTTCACAATTTTTGGTAGTTTGACGTAATTTTGGTGATAGTGTGACCTTTCCCTTAGTATTTTTCTCTAAGAAAATCATCATATATCTTACCAACTATGATATATATGTCCCTCACTTCGACTAATCATTAATTTTGCTCACCTTTCGCGTTACCAAGTTCTTGATAATTTATTGCGACAAGATGTAAATTTTTTATTCTTCTTCTCCGTCAATAACCTCATGTACATTCTTTATGCAACTTTGACATTTTTTTATAAGTTGTGCCGGTCGATTTCGGCTCATAAGTTATGAAGCTCTATACAGTTATTAAGACTTGTTGTAAGTTCATTGGAAGTCTTCTCAGCTTTCCTCGGCCCTAAAATGTAAAAATCAAAGATCTAGATTTGAAGAGAAAAAGCTAAATTAACTGCAAGAAAAAGGACAAATGACAACGATAGCCAAATTTTGTGGACTATAGTGGCTAAATTTTGTCGCAATTTTTATCGTCGCGTTTGTATGCACTTTTCACGTTATTAACCTTTGCGTCCACAGTCATTAGGAATGGAGATTCGTTGCCAAAACTGTCGCCATTTCCATTTTTTAAAATGCAAGAAGGATTATAATGTTCGTTACTGCCATCGACAACGAAAACGGTCCAAATATTCCTTTCTATTGATAGACTCCCAGTTAAACTTCATGCGCAACATGTTATAAATCATCCGATACACACAGAGAAAGCTAGTTACCATTCCACCAATTTGAGAATACTAGAAATATATACCAAAGAGTATGATAGAGTAATATAGAGACAACAACTCATAAACAGAGAACTGGATGACAACTCCATCCAAATGAGTAGATTATAAGGTAACAAAGTACTACATCAACAAAACAACACGGGAGACTTCATCCAAGCACCAAACCGATTTGGTTGAGAGGCACCTCAATCTATATCCACATCTGATGAATGCCATGACCCAATCTATACAGGAGCTATCCACATCTGATGAATGCCATGACGCGAACTGTAGGCAAATGATGCCAAGGTAGAGGCACCTCAATCCCATGGGCCAAGTGCATAGAATGCAATTAACTGCAGCTAGTTGTCATCATTCTATAGCACCAACTGTAAGTTAAACAACTTAGTCACAACATAGATTTACAAGTCAAGTAATGCTAGTGAAACCAATATGTTTTCCCACAACAGGCGACGAATCAAGAAAGGCATCATGCATCCGTTCTTGGGCACAAAATATAATCAACCTCCAAGCTCATGCAAAGCCCCATCCTAGAGCTAGGCATCATTGTGCCATCTTCAAAAGCATCTGCGACCAAAATGTTCTGAACCTATGACAGAGCAAGACATGAACATATTTCGACTAGTCATTAGTCAGTCAGTCACTTGGAAGAAATGCAGTGAAGGGATTAACTTTGAGCTCCACTTCTTATAATTTGCGCTTCACTTATAGTTTAGTGACACAATATAGCGAGACCTTTAGCCACAAAAGTTTGAGTTCAAATGTCTAGAAGTGCAGCTCACATACAAATTCCTTTAGCACATATTACCTAACCAAAATGTACACCATGTATGCAAGGGTTCAAAGTGTTTGGCACGAAGTTTAGATGCTTCGTGCAATATTTAGTGCAACCATGATCGGAGCCTCAACCTCATTTGAGTTTAATAGGCAGAATTCTACGTTTACAGTTTCAATCAAGATCCTGTACTTGGAATTTGCCCCAGACTAAACGTGTATTTAAACATGAATAAGAAGCATAAATGGAAAGAACTACTATGCTAACTAAAATCATGCTAGATAACTAGAATCTTGTCCCATAGGTCTTTCGTTAACTATCAATATCCATGAATCTTCATCAAGCAACGACAGGTCACAGAAAAACTGTACCTTGTCAAGCTGTTTGACCATATCTAGAGTTCTAGTAGAAAACCAGTGGTAATGGTGATAAATCCGAGTTTATCTCATACTTTAAATACTTGGATACTAACAAGTTCATCATTAGTAGACACAGTGATCTTCTGTAGTTTACTGATCTAAAACAACCAGAAACTGTTCATGCAACGCCACAGTTAAAACCAGCTCTCAACCTTTGGAACCACTGAAAAATGTATGGAGGAAGTGTCCCTAATAAAGTGTCAGGTGGTTCTGATACTAGGTTTGTCGTCCCACTAAGCTTGTCTTTTGGGCATCTTGAACTTGGGTGGAAGATTGTCATCGGGATTCAAAGTCAATGTACTGAGGTCAAGGAGATCATCAGCTATTTGCATCCTTATAATCTTGGATTCCAAATCTATGAGTTTCTCCTTCGATCGAGTAGCTTTTTCAAGCTTGCCTTCATCATCGGTCTCATAGGTCCAATCTCCATCCTCTTCCTTAGGATCTTCCTTCCCTTTAGTGTTATTGTAATCAGGATTAATTTTTTGGACATCGAGCGCTGTTGGGAGGCAAATGCTTCCATGGACTTCTGCTCCTCTCTCACAGTAGAGAGCAATTTCATGAACTCCGTTATTTGGCTTGACTTCGCCATTTGTTTTCTCATATTGTTTCTTTTGAATCCCGGTACCAAGCTTTATCCCGAGTCCTTGTCGTAATTATGTCTACCGATAATTTTCTTAAAATTGCAAAGCAGTAAAGATAAGAAACTTAAAATCATATGAAGTGGCAAACGGCATGGGTGTGCCAACCGGTTTCGTCTAAGATGAAGTGGCCGGTACATCTAGACTAGCACTTTTCGGATTATTCTACTAACATGTACTCCGGCCGATACGACTCTCTGCTGGCCAGCATACGCGAGCCTGCACAATCGTGTACTAAATCAATAAAGAGGGGGCGGGGAATAATTTCAAAGGTGGGAAAATTCGTCGCCGAAAGTGGGATATACTGGCCGGCATACGTGCACACTGTTTCATGCCATAAGTGTAGCATCTATACATCTGGGACAAAGTTTTCAGAGGGCTTTGCCTAGCAGATTTACTGGCCGTCATAGTCCTCCACTTGCCGGCCAATACATAGCCCAAAGTGATGGGTAAACCTGTTAAGAATGGACCCCTAAGAACAGTCGGGAGTGTCTTGGTTCCAATCTGCTACGATGTCAGGTCCCTCTCTTGGCTCAATTGCACCATATACCTCTAATCTGTAACTCCAAGCAATCATATAGATAGTTGGGCGGTACATGTGCAAGTCATTTTATGTACCAAGGACAAAGAAGTCCTTTGGTACCACGAAAACAGAGGCGAGGGCATAGTCAAAATGCGCCATCTAGGAAGACCATAATTTCAACAATTACCCTCGAGTGGTAGGTCTGGAATGACGTGTTCATGTTAAGTCTTTAACATCAATAAATGTTAGCCTAAACACATAAAACAAGTATAAGCACAAAGAAACAAAAATATAGTCAAACACGGCTTATTCACGTCTAGTCCGCTGAAGTTCCTAGCAAATTCGCCACTATGACGACGTGCATCGGTAGAATCTTTAAAAGTGTTTGAGTCCCCATCCAATTTTTTGGCAAGCTACCATATTTAACAAATAAATATTTAAAACCCCTAATTTTGACTCTCGAGAATGAGCTAAGTCGGCGACTAACCATGGAGTCGGACACGGGGACTAATTTATGCAACCAAAAGGTGTTAGGCAACCCATCACACCCTAATTGAAGTTCCCAAGCTCGTTTTAGTTTTTTCAAGGATCTAAATTGATTGAGCAGAAAAGACAATGATATGGGATCAACCCCCAAATTAGTCAGAAGCAACATATAGGGGATGAGAAGCCAACGTATCCAATCGACAATTTTTTATCAAGAACTTCGTAGTTCTGAACCCTGGGGCCAACCTTAACCCTGATCACTGATTTTAAGGAAGCTGATCACTAGAAAACTGAGCACAACTCACATACCTTTAGATCGAGGTTCCAATCCATCGGCTTTGGTGTTAGACTGATCCATATAATTCAATCACCGGTGTATGTCTGACTGCGCAAGAGTATGTATGAGTTATGGCCTTGTATGTGCAATGGTGTGTGGATATACTTCCAAGTAACCCTAATCTCTCAAGAATTCTCATTTATGTGTCCATTGCGATGGCCAAAGGACAAAATTATAGTTTTTTGGTAAGTTTGAGATATGAAAATCTAGGTTGGTTTTCACCTTGAGGGAACGTGTAGTTTGCGGTACTATCAAGGCAAAGGCAAGTAGGGAAACCTCTTCCAGTTTTCACTTTTCAGGTACTACCCATGGATATCCTAGAAGGCTTGAACAAAGGTCCTAGAGGCATCCGGCATTCCAAAATGAAGAGTCGTAGTAGTTTTAAAGGGAATACACACTTCACCCTTCTACCATAAACGAGGTGTGATTTACACCCCTCTACTTCAGAAGTGGGAACAAAAATCTAGAACCGTGAGTGGGGAAAATAACGTAAATACCCTGAAATGTCGTCTTTTTTACGTCTTCTCCACCACTAGACTCATTACTCCCAACAGCCCATCGGTCTCTATCTCTCTCGACTCTCTTCTATCATTCTCCTCACACCAGCATACCATACAACCCACCACCAACGACCACTTCACATCTTACCATGAAGTCGTCATGCGGCTCACACACAACCTGAGCGTCAAAAAGACGGGCCACAGTGGAACCCTAGACCCAATTGGTGAATGAGGCAAGCTATCCAACCTGGAACTCAAACATAAGAAAAGGGAGGACCCCGATTGGTGAATAAGGCAATCTAGCTCCGTTTTCAAATGTAGGAACAATCTCTTACTAAACAAAAAGTGACTGTTTTTTTTATTGTGGCGTAGTATGGATGAGTACTTACTTGGCTTGCCTCGGCTTTTGGTGAACAGCAGTGCCGATGTTCCTGGACGCTGACATTGGCGTTGCTCGATTCATTTTCTTACCGACGATTAATTGGCTTTCTCGACCTCAACAACCTGAGTACTTTCTGCAGATACAGAATCAATGATTTTCTTTCATCATATTCGTGTGCCTGTGCTCTCTGTTCCACCTTTGCCATAGGTAATTAAGAAAGCCCTCCTTACTTCTTTTCCTATGCCTGCCTCTTGGAGCTAGATTTGGAACCCCAGGCAGGCCTGCTGATACACACACCTACCTTCTTTCTGGCATTAAACTCTCTTCCTTTCCGAGCCTCGAATTAAAGAAAGTAAATCACACTATTATCGGAGAGACCCCAACCTAGCGGCGATGTAAAGGCAAACAAAAGAGATGCTAATGTACCACTCATGTCAATGTTACAAGGTCAGGCACTTGGCTAAGCCTCTATCCCTAGCAATGTGACAGAAGCCTGCGCAAGCTCCCCATGATTGCACCTAATATCCGAAGTCAACTAGGAAAAAGACCCATGTTGGAGAGGACGGTAACTCTACTACACTAACCGAGGTTGAAAATCCCCTTAGCTGCTTTAATCAATCATTGTATCTGGTCCAACCGGGATCTAGGGCTCTTTAGCCTGACTTTAACCCACTAATCCAAAAAGATTCTATGAACATCTTTGATTGGATGGATACTTCTATCACCGGATGCAGATAGAATGAACCATGGACCAATAAATGAGGAGCATTTGCGTATAACTATAACTGAGTACTTTCAGTGTCTTCCCTAGCCTCATTCACTATGCTCTGTCCCCTGAAAGCAAACATAACGTAGTAGGGTCACTGTTAGCGTCGTCAGGTGCCCAGACTTTCAAATTCATTCCTTCTGGAGTTGAGCACCAACTGTGATCAAGTGACTCTCACTGCCTACTTTACTGAATGAAACCCGTCTTCACACTTTGCAATCGCAATAAATAAGGCTCTTGCTTTCTTTCTCAGGAGCTGATTGATCTTGACAGCACTAAGGTTCACTCCTCTGTTCTGTTGAGCTTGTGATCTCTTCACTGGGCCCTGAAATGACGGGATTCAAAGCCTAAGGATACAGTATCTTCAGCTGCTATCAATAGGCCTATTGATCGAAAATTCATCGCTGACACTTGTGTATAAGCACTCTCACTGCCCACTTTCCTGAAATGAAACCCATCTTCCCACTTTGCAATCGCTATAGATAAGGCTTTTGCTTTCTTTTTCAGGAGCTGATTTATCTTGACAGCATTAAGGTTCACTCCTCTGTTATTTTGGGCTTGTGATCTCTTCACTGGGCCCTGAAATGACAGAATTCAAAGCCTAAGGATACAATATATTTGGTTGCTATCCATTGGCCTATTTATCGAAGATTGATCGCTGACACATGTGTTTAAGCAATGGACTTCATGCACAAAAAGTGATTTGAGCTCTCGCATGGAGTCTTTCTACTATAGGCTTTTGACCAATTTCTTTCCAGCCAAGTCTAATTACAAACAGGCGGCTGGTTACTGCCCAATCAAGTACCGACCCATTCTGAACTGAGATTCTATGTCCCTTTCAACACCCTTATACAAGCTTTCACTTTGAAATCCCAGAGTGGCTGCAATAGAGATTCCCGAAAGCACATTGGTTGGGGCCTTTTCTCCTGAGTGCTCAGTGGTTGAGTCAATGATCAGATTTCAGTCTAGAGTCATGGTCTTGCAATATATAATTTATTGAATATTTATCAATGCCCATTGTTGATGAATGAAAGAGGATGAATGGAACTGACAAGGGACAGCTTACTGCGCCTTGCAAGTATTATTCGTTCAAAACTTAGTAAGAGATCAGACCTTCAGGGTGCAAAACTAGAACTTTAGGGGCTTGATTTTTTAAAGTTGTATTTTCTATATGCAGTCATGTGGCATTTTAATAAAGACCCCTACTGGAGCAGGTGAGAGGGAATGCGGATATAGGGTTGTACAATCCATGCTCAGAACGTATATGTAAGACATGATCTACCCAGTCGCAGAGGTCAGATCAACTTTCAAGTAATGCGACCCGTGAGTTAAAGAAGTGAAGTTACCACAAGAGGTGAGCTACCACACAAGATCTTAGCTTTGCTTTCAAGCCCAAGTAGTCTCGCCACGATGTACAAGTAGAGGAAGAGAGCCCATCTTCAACTAATGGTGAAATTCACTGGTGATGTCAATCTATATAATGGAATACAACATAACAAGTGAAACTAAGCTCTAGCTCTGCTGCCGTTGGCAGCTCTAGTTGTGTTCTTAACGGACGACTCCTAAAGGCTAAAGCTAAGTAAAAACTAGTAAAGGGGATCTCTTAGCGACCCGCTGGCAGACCTCTCTCATTATGATCATATTGAGTTTGGAGTAGCAGCAAAAGTATAACGTGTCTAATTAAATAATGAGGCTAGAAAGTTGACCACCCTGGACCGACCAAAAAGCTACAGCAGCTCGGTACCCTCTGGCTATACAAGAGTGAATGGCAATAGATAAAAAGACCACAAAGACAGCAGGGCACTTGTCACAAAAGGAAAACGATAGCCACAATAGGAGAGGGGTTGGCTTGTTATAAGAAGAGGCGACCTACCTTATGAGCTATTAACTAACAAAGACTGTATAGCAAAAGAAGGCTGCCGCAGCAGAACACCCAACGAAATACAGACCGCCTTCCATGAAAATACCGACATGGATCCAGAGGTCCAACAAAAGGGGATGGAAGCGCTATTCGTGGACTGAGCAATGGTCAGATAGAGCTGATTAAATTAAAGGATACAGATTGACTCGATAAGAGCTAACACCGCTAGGATTCATTGACACGGATGTCAGACATACTAATTGAGAACATAGAGATTGTGCACACACTCCACCTTCTGAGAATTTTGAGGTATCATTCATCCATGTTTGTGATTGTCTTTGGCAGCCACCAAGCCATGCAGATTTTTTTTTTAATTAAATAACAATAATTAATTTTCAATTTTTTTTAAAACAAGGATATTAGAGTAGAACAGCAGCAAGAGAATGTAATGCAAAATCCCTCTTGATGCAAAGGTAATTGCTAACAAAATCCCTACACGTATCTTGATGCAAAGGTAATGCAACTAGTACTACCATAGACCCTCTTGCTCTCGCCCAAGAGCTCATTTTATCAGTTGATGTACGACTTACAACATCACCTACAGCAGCTGGTTCTACTATGTGGTCCATATTTCCTTCTCCCTTATTTTCATGTGTCTTGAGGTCAGTTCCTCTATGACCGTGACCTCATTGAACCTTCTAACTCCACATGCATGAACCAGACCATCGCAAAAATAAAACTCGAACCCTTTACATTGTCTTCTCTTGTCTAAACAAAAGCACGGATCTCGGCTAGCCTTATATGAGCCTTTCAGCCGAGGAGAGTTATATGTTTCCACTCGTGCATGAGTTACTGGCTATACACTATAAACAGCAATTATATCTCTCCATTAGTCTTGTTCACGAGTCAGTCAGCTACATGTAAGGAGTTGGCTTCGAGTTAAGTGCACCGAAACTCCCAAATAGCTATCCTAAAAAAGGTGCTATTTTTAGAAGTAGCGAATATGGGGGGAAACGACGAGGGAAGTAAGAGACCAAATTATGCACATCAGCAAAAATAGGTCACAAAGGAGCAGTGATCTCCACATCACACCAGACCCACATAAAGACAGTGAACATAGGCTTATCACAGCTGCCACAAGATCAAATAATATTATGAAACGTGGCAGACAGGTTAAAGCAAAGAATTCTTAAGTACAGAGCATTGACAGTGTTTACCTCGGTCAGGATAATTTTATATTTTGTTTATCATTAACTACCAAATTTATGCTATTTTTCGCACTTTAACATCAATAAGAGTGCCGAAATAGCCAAAACGTATTTTTCTTGAAAACATGCTGTGCTTGTTGTAATTACATAAAAATACTCATAAAACTTATCCATAACAGCCTAGAGCACCATTGAAGTGTAAAAGATACATGTGACAACAATATCAACATATGGCATCCTCCCACAAAGACACTCTAACCATTATAGAGTTATCACCATAAGCCTAGACAGGAAAACCCTGAAAGAAGAATTCCACTATGAAACAAAAATCGTGTTTACCTTAGTAGCTGCAACTAACCAGTTGCTGAACTTCCTTGTTCTTCCTCGAGATATGTGTAAGCATTTCGTATTGCCCTACAAGCTCGAACAAGCAAGTATCTCCTTCTTTGATGTCATTATCATGAACAAAGGAACTCCAGCCTCCACAAAAACAACCAGAAATCCCCTTACGGATGAAATTCACAGTCCACCGATTCCCATCAATGTCACAGATAACAATATTTTCCTTGTTTTTGTAGTCAGCACAATCTATATAATATATAATAAGCGAAGCGAGAAAAACATTGATAGCTTCTCTGCGCGACACATCATCGTACACTTCTATCCTAATAAGTCTTATTTAATTTAAAAACTAATTCTAATCATTTTAAAACTTTACATAATCAATATACTAATCTATTAAGACTTCTTTTTGATAATTATGTCCTTAAAATTCGAAAACTAATTCTAATCATTCTAAAACTCAACCTAATCATTATACTAGCTTATTAAGACTTAATATAGACTATTGTATCTTCAAAACTACTCTCTAATATGAATATAAAAATTCATATAAATAAAAAACGAAAATCATACTTTAGATTTAGAAGAAAAAATTAATTAAAAAACTAATTCTAATCATTCTAAACCATTACTTAACCAATATATTAATCTATTATGACTTCATTTTGACAATTATGTCCTTAAAAATGTTTTCTAATATGAAAATTAAAATATATAGACCAAAAAAATAACTTATGAGATTTAGAATAAGAACGTGATCTATTAAGCGAAGCGAGAAAGACATTTATAATTTCTTTGTGTGACACATCATCACTTCTTTATATGACACATAATCATAATTAACTTCTATCTTAGTAAATCTTATTTAATTTAAAAATTAATTCTAATCATTTTAAAATTCTACCTAATCAATATACTAATCTATTAAGACTTCTTTTTGATAATTATGTTCTTAAAATTCAAAAATTAATTATAATCGTCCTAAAACTCAGCGTAATCATTATACTAACTTATTTGGACTTAATATAGACTATTGTTTCTTCAAAACTACTCTCTAATATGAATATAAAAATTCATATATATATATATAAAACGAAAATCATTCTTTAGATTTAGAAGAAAAAATTAATTAAAAATTAATTCTAATCATTCTAAAACTCTACTTAACCAATATATTAATCTATTAAGACTTCATTTTGACAATTATGTCCTTAAAAATATTTTCTACTATGAAAATTAAAATTCATAGATCCAAAAAATAACTTATGAGATTTAGAATAAGAACGTGATCTAATTATTAATTTAAATTTTGATATGATCCTTATTTTTATATCTAATTAATTTTGCAGGAGTAATGGGGGTTTTCTGTAAGTCCTGTGTAATATGAATATATATATATATATATAGAGAGAGAGAGAGAGAGAGAGAGAGAGAGAGAGAGAGAGAAAATTAATGTTACAATTAATATTATAGCTTACGGGACTTAGAAAAAAAATTATCTAACAATTGATTTGAATTTTGATAGGTACCTTATTTTTTAAATTTGATTAATTTTCCAAGAACAATGAGGATTGTATAATTTAAAAATTAATTTTAAACATTTTAGAACTCAACCTAATCAATATACTAACTCATTAAAACCACTCTTTAGTGTAAATATAAAAATTCATATATTGAAAAAACTGAAAATGACGTTCTAATTGAGTTAAATGTACTATCATTATTCATATATATAGATGTATACATAATATACATAAGATAGTCATCGTTAAAAAAACAAATGTAATATATAGATTTAATAAACGAATTATAAGTTAGCATTTTTTTAAATAAGACCTCATGATCACCAAACTGGTTATATCCCAAATATAAGGATTTATAATACAAATCAAACTCTTTAGTACTGAGTATAATTTATTGTTGAAAAATTCGTCTATAATTGTCGCAATATTTATAAACCTTACAATTCTAGAAAATCAATTGTATAACGTTTAAACTCTATGCTAAAACATTTATTTATGTATTAGACTTTGATTTTGACTATTAAAACTTTGGTTAGATTGTCATGCAATTCTTGTGTAATATTTGCATACTCATATGGGTTTTGCTTTGAACTGTTTGCTTTGCATACGCTTATATGTTTCCTTTGAACTGTAAGTTGAAGGAACAATTAGTATATTGTGTTATAGTACCGCTTGACGATGTAAAAGAAAAACTTATAGAACACATAAAGCTAGCGGCGACACTGTAATACAATCTACTCATTGTTCTTTGAACTTACAGTTCAGAAAAATTAAAGTAAACATATATACCTATGCAAATATTTCGTAACAATTGCATGCCCATCTAATCAAGACTGCAATTTTAAATGTCTATGAGATGAAAAAAACATGCTACTGGATATCATGTTCGTATTCTAATAAGTTGGTGATTTCTTGAAACAATGATTCATGAAGAAGATAAGAATGGATTAGAACTCTTAACTTAACTTTTTAAGTTAAGAGACTTGGTTTTGAAAGGTTACAGGTTGAACCACTAAAAGAACTTAATAATAATATAATCTTGGCAAGTTGCTTGAAGTTGTTACAAATAAAATATTAAAAATTCTTACCAACAATTATAGTTTTAACAAAAGTAGATTTTTTATTTCCATAAGATCTTAATCTCTTTTTGTTTTTTGAAATGTGGTATGCATTGATAAACTTTTTGTAGCTTTTTAAAATATTTTATTAACTTACTCGAGCTTGACTCGGGATCCTGAAAAAAAATATCTAATAACCGAGCCAAAAAATACAATGATAGCTTATGACACCTCATTGCATTGTGTTTCTAATATAATAAGAATTATAAAACTAATGTTAAATAAATTAACGTTGCTAATGACCTCCAAACATTATTTTGAATGGGGTCCTTAATTTTGTAATTAATTCAATTGACAAATATAGGAAACATTTAAATAATAAGTCTTATGCAATTCAAAAATCAATTCGAAGCATTCAAAATTTTCTAACCAATATAGTAACCTATTATGAGTTTATTTGAATATTATATATCAAAAAAGCTCTCTCACATGAAATATTAACATGTAAAACAAAAATTAGTTAAGAGATTTAATAAGAAAAATTAGATACTATTTTAGATTCATATTTAAGTTTTCTGTAAATTGAAATATGAATCTAACTTGATAAATATGTTGATCAAAAATTTTGGTCAATAATTTCCTAACTCTAAGGTTTTGTACTGTCCTATTTAGTTGCATTTGTTAAATGTAAAAATACTATAATATGCATATTCTATATGAGATATATTAAGAAAATAGTGTAAATTTAAAACTTTAATTTAAAAATATATTAGTTATGTTGTGATGAATGTAGACTAAAACTTCGATTGAAAATCTTATTATTTTTGGATAAATCTTACTTAGTAAGCATGCTTATTGTATACTTTATGAAATCTTGGTTAAATTTTATTCAACAATTTTCTTATTACAAGATTTTGAGCTATCATATATAGTATTGTTGGTTAAACTTTTTAAAATTTATATAATTACCTCATGTACTAATTACTATTTTCTCTGTATACTTTGTTGGTGGATTACATTTGCTTCTAAAAATGCCACATAATCCTTACTTAATTAGTCATGTTGATTAACTTTTATAAATCAAATGCTATAAACAAATATATGGACCAAAAGTTTCTCTATCAAAATTAAACTAATATGTAATTAACGTTATGGGCAACCCATTCAAAAGTATAGATTATTTTTAAAAGATACTTAGAAAATAATAAAAATATCGTGTGCAATAGCAAATTGATCTTAATATATTCTCCGCATATTTTTATCAATAGAATTTACTTTTTCTTTTTTGTGTACAAATAGACTTTTAATTTTTGTTCATCTATGCAGTTATCAAATCAGAATTAGCAAATATGCACAATGACATTACTTATTGATATTTCATCTGAAGGGTTAATTTATTTCATTACAAGAAAGTTCAAGCCAAAAATTAAAGTAACTATCTTTGATGAAATAACTATAAAACTATACAATATATATTTTATTATGCATTTCAAAACTACTAAAATAAATTATTATTAATAGACTATCCCGTGCTTGGCACGGGATTCTGGGCTAGTGTTTCGTAATGAAAGAAGATGGGAGTTGCTGCATTAGCAAATTGAACATCAATATTGGCTAAGTTTAGCAAAGATGTAATATCAGCGCGCGAAGCAACTTCCCAACCTTTTTGCATGTGTTTTCTAGCACTATATCAGCATTTGAATGCATAGCAATATTTTCCTATGTCAAACTCAGTATTGCACATAATAAGCTTGTTGATGCCAAAAATATTCAATGAAACATTAATTATGTCATACCTGCACTAAGGACATTATCTAGTATCCAGTCTTGCATAACAAATATATACAATGCAAGGATAACAAAGTGTACTGAAACGGTAACTACTGCATTAAATTTTCGCAGACTCAACTGCAAATTTTTGGAGACAACTAAAAGGTCAAAAAGCAGAACTGAGGGAAAGAGAATCATGTGAAACTTCACTTCATATGTATTACGTTATTGTCAGATCATAATTAAATACGCATGCACGCTCACGACAGATATAAAAAAACAAACAAATGCACATATACATACACGAGCTCATGCATTTTGATTTCCAGACTTTGAGTACAAACCAAAATTAAAAGCCACCTTCACATCCAGTGCAGAGTCCCACCACCACAAAAGGCAGATTCAGGAACTGTAGTGTAATCATGGATATATGGATGGAATATCTACCCTACGTGGTAGATATTATAGCATGGAGGTTTTGGCAATAGAAACAAACTTGATATGATAGGTGGAAAGCCTAGATTAAAAAACTGAAGTTATGCTAAAAACGTAACTCCACTCAAGGAATTATCATGATAAAGATTGGGATTATCTTATCCATGCAGAAATTATTTATGATGTATAAGCTTCATGTTCAATTCTTTGAATTATACTTGCTCCAAAATAGCTATCCCCCAGCTGCTCGCTCCCCAAACTCTATGAATGTGAGCCATTCGTAGGCCTTTCACATGCAAGGTAAGACTAGTCTTACTCGATTTGATTTTGATGCAACCTTATCCAAATGACTTCCAGCTTATAATGGTAAAAAAAACAGTACAGCACCAAATTCTGAGCTGTAATTAATTCATTTCAGAAACGAATCACAAGAAGGGTGATATAAGAACTCACAAGAAGCATTGTATGCAGAACATTGAACTTCTTCATACAGCTGGCAAAGGAGGGCTGGTTAATAGTTAGAATCTCAGATCTTGATATTGGTAAACAGCATCGAGCATGCAGACTTCGCTTGCTTACAAGCTGATCAGAATCCTTTCCATTTCCTTTACTCAGGACGGCTGAAGCAGGGAGACAACAACGTAAAACTTTGCTGTGAAGCATGTAGAGTAGCTAACACAGACATAAATCGAAATTCCAGTCGACATTCCCTAATAGAGATTGGGCTACATAATTTCACAGCACTAGGCTCTCATGTAAACTATAAATTTATAACGATCAAACTTACACCAAAAAACCTTTAGCATGCCCATCCTTCAAGCAATTTTCGCTGAGAAGGAAGGATAAAAGAAGAGCAAAGTTTTGATGTTCAAAAATGAATTTTTCTTACACTATGTAAGACACCTAAATGATGTCTAGAATTTTCTCCTTCGGCTGAAATGGTTTGTCTGCACAATAATCATAAGACCAACTTAATCCCTTCTGTTATCCACTCATGTGTTTGAAGCATAAGATAAAAAGAATCATAAGCAGTATCTTCTGGCACAGCACTTCTTCTCCTCTGTTAAGCACATTCAGTAGTCCCAAATAAACAAGGTGCTGCTTGCTCTGTTACTCTCTTCTTTCCCTTTTCTTGACTAACTTTGAGAGCATCCTGGCTGCACTTTGCAAGAAATGCAGTTTCTTTCTCGCATCCACTTTTATCAAACACTTTCACAGTGAAATGAGAATTGCCATCATATTTGAAAACAATGAAATCCCAGAGTTCCGCAAAGTGATCTTTCACAAATGAAGACCACCCTTTGTTAAAGAACAGACTCTCATTGTTCTTCATCAAATTAACTTCCCAAGTATTACCACTGGAACCCATCAAGGAAACTGATCCTGATGTTTCATCAGACATGTGCTTAAGAAAACCAAAAGGTATCCTCTGCAGTAAATATTATTTGTGAGTACCAAGAATGCAGCTATATCTCTTTAGAAGGCAACATCAGATGTTCAAGAAACCTCATTACAAGATGTCAAACCCTTGCAGGCTCCTATACATAACAAAATAAATTCTCAATCGAGAATGTGCGGTGCTATGCTAAAACTATGTTTTCAACAACATATCCTTGCAACTTGATGTGTAAGTCTATCTTAGCTTCAAGGATCTATGACTTCTGCTGCTTCAGGTTGCCAACAAATGCTATAACACAATTGTTTTTGTTCCATCTATTCTAGAAATTGCAGGCTTTTAACAAAAAATTGAAATTTTACAATACTCCTATCCATTCTAATGATGTAAGAGCTTGACAATTTTACCTTATGGTTGTTTTTGTGATCTAGTGACATATAGAGCAGCTTAGTTGCACAAAGCATTGAGAGAGTGGGAGCGGGTGCGAGGTTCTAAAGCAGGGAGCATCACTGCCTCACTGTTATGGGTTCGGATCAGGAGCGGATGCGAGATTGTCGTGTGAAGTACCAGGGTTGGAGCGTCACTAGAAATCGAGAATCCAAACGTAAGTGATGCAGGTTATAGCCGTCATGCTAAATGAAGTACAATCTCTGCTTGTTGAAGCAAACTCGTTGAACTAAAATAGTGCTCTCCTAATACAGTGGATTGGATGATGAAACTGTTATGGGCATTATTCGCGGGGTAACACTAGAGAGCCATACCTAGAGTATCCTATAGGTGGTTATTCACCCGTTGTGAAAAGGGTATGCCAAGTCGAGGTAATTTCTTATATGTGGCAAAATGGAAGTGTCTTGCACCGTGAGTTTTCCAACCAGGGCAAGGTACTATATATATGTGGTACTCGATTCTGAAAAATGTCTAGAAGAGTCATCACCTGGATAAGTATATTTCACAGGGCGCGATTGGTGGGTTTTGAAGTTTAATTTACCAAAATTTGCACTAAGAACATGAATCCTAGATACTTTAGTTGGTAATTCCCGGGTTTCACGTTCGGGAACACAGGCATACGGCCATAAGGGTAAAAAGCTAGGCAGGACTCCTTGAGGCATATGCCTTAATTGACCTGGGCAGTGCCTTGGGCACGAATTGCCCAAGTTCCCCTACGTACTTATAATCTCTTCCTACCAAATTATGAAGGTTCTATGCTAATATCAACCTTGCATCTTATCAAGTATGCATGGCCAACATTTGAAGACTCTTGGACATGCTTTTATACCAAAGCAGCGAGGTTAGCTTCCTAAATATACAGCCCGAAACCCATTGTCTTTCAGATTCAGAATGAACCATCTCATCTCTTTATACCAAGGCAAAGCATCTCTGTCCAAATTCCATCCGGTCTAAGACTGTTCACAGTAGAAGCATATGCCATCAACTCTCTGCACCACTACCACAAGCCACGTCAGACCTCTCAGACAAGATCCCACAGCACAGCTTCTGAAGTGTCACTAGACTATACTTCAGTGGAAGCCAAGTAATACATCAATGGTTGAATTATGAGAAGGAAGCTAAAGACGTGTACCTCAAGCAACAAAGGACTCCTAGTCCTCAACGTGGGCCAAGCAGATATAGCAGGGGCCACAGAGGACTTGGGCAAAGAAATAATCTTATCAGCTATCTCTCAATTTGGCCATAGGGACTTCTCGAATTGTGGTTAGCTCCATATGGACATTGGCCAACCTCTAAGTTGCCAAACTTAACAGGAGAAAATATAGAAGAAGATGCCTGCACTGGATGCGCATCCATTCCCCATAAGAGAAATATGCTAATATCCCAACAGGTGTACCTAAATTACCAAGCCTTGATAACAGATTTCCTCCTTAACATCTGAGAAGGAAAGAAAAAGAATAAAATAGAAAAAGCTGAGGTTATGTTTGGGATTCAGATAGCCTTTTCGCATTTTCAGATATATTGTGTTTCTTTATCGTTATCAAATTTTGTTTCGCAAACACCAAAGTTACTTTTTGTTTTCCACGACGTCATTCCCCTGCTAATATCTTATATAAGCCTGTAATGTATCAGAAAATGGCATCCAAACAACTTAGGGGTAATTCTACATTTTAGATTATATATTGAAGGAGAAAATGTCTAATTTCATACCATCAAATGCTTTTCCACACCTCAATTGTCGCCACAGAGCACATTGTTGACGTATTATTAACCTCTAGAGACAAATCAGGGTGTGAGAAGCATCATGGGCTGACCAATTCAACTATTTCAAAATTTTGAAAATGGTATCACAATATGGTAATACATGCTTAGCAGTCTTTAAGAAAGAATCTGTCTCATCTATCTGAAAACATGAATTTGGGAGCGATGAACAAGCCAACCAACGAAAGGCCCAGCCAAGGAACCCATTAGTACCTACTTTGCCTAGGCATTTTGATGAACGCATTACCCTGTCCTAGGGCCGTTGACCCGGTTGGTATAGACGGTATCAGAGCCGACTTATAAAAGCTTGGGCTAGCCATCGAGTTGGATTGTCAAAGTTACAATTGGAAGGAAAACTCCAATCGGGTAGATCCGATTGAGCAGAGGGAAAGATTTGGTCTTGTGTGACAAAGTTGAGATTGGGCCTCCGAAAATGACGTTAATGCATGAGGATGGGATATTTTCATATCCCACGGTGGGGAAAGTATGATGTCTGCCTTAAAAGACCCTGCCAAGGAGCTCATTGTACTACTTTTGGTAGGTAGTGGACCCAATTGTTACAACGAAACATGTATAAAATTTGGTTTTGACCAATTTCTTAAATCAGGCAGAATGGGGGCTTATTCGACCAAAATCCGGATCCGGTGACAAAAAACTGACATGCATACTTTTTAGACTAACTATCCGTTCGCATATCATCGGGTCACAGCCCTAACTAGATGCTAAACTAAAGAAAATTTTTGGCTGCTATCCAAGTCCTCCTTCCTACCCCCATATAGCGACAATTAATTGTCCCTAACACTACAAGAAAACTAGCCTATAGTGTCGAAATTGCCTACGGCTCACACGGAGCCGTAGATACAAGTGTCCTTAGACCGACGGTTCAGGCTGAACCGTGGCCATTGCTTCTTCTCGAAATTGGAACCCAATTGCATCTGTGTCGGCCGTGGGAATTGGGTCGAAAATCAGAAAGAGCTTGGTTGTGGGTAGGGGATCAGTCGATCAACAATCTCTCATCACCATCCCCGCGCTAGGAAAATCCTCCCTCACCTGAAAATTCGTACTTCCAGTTCAAAACCATCTGGAATGTCTCACAGCGACTGACCCACTCTCTCTCGCATCCCTCTCTGGCCGACGGGCGACGGCCGGACGGCGACACAACACAAATGGTTTCTCTGGCTCTCTCTCTCTTCCTCGAATCAAGATAGCCGAGAGAAGATCGGCAAATTTTATTCCTTCTGTTCCAGATTCGAGAGAGGACCGGCGACGGCGTGTGACCGGCGACGGCGTGTGACCGGCGAGTTGGCAACGGCGGCGAGTGACCGACGAAGACTCCACAGCACCGGCCGACATCCCTCTGCCAGAGACGTCGACGAGGGAATCGACCGCGGGCAAACCCTGCCTTTTGTCATTTCGCCATTTCGGTAACTATTTGCCCTCCTGTCGTGATTTCTTCCTTTTGATCCTGCTAACTTTCATCCTTTTGCTCCTGTTAACTTTCATGCTAATAGTGTAGACTTCTTCAAAATGAAATGTTATGATAATATGTTCTTTTTCTATTGAGTGAAACCGTTTTTGATCATTTTTCTCTCTGGTTTTTTTTTTTTTTTTTTTGGTTACGAGAAGGACAGCATGTTTGGTTAGCCATGTGAAGCTAACACTGATCTTGTAAGTTGTTGTAGATGATAATAATAATCTTTAATGAGATTGGTTTGATATGGTTAGCGATGAGCCGGGTCCGGATTCGAACGCACACCAACTGTTCGATGAAATGGTTTGACCTACCTAAAGGCAGGAGCAGTAGTTATACTATTAGTAGAGTGCCTTCTTATTGTTAACTACCTTTGTTTGTTTGCATATGATCTAATGTTGACATTCCTTTATTAGCTTTCCTTGTACTATATACACTTTGAAGTTGGTAATTATAAGATTTTGTGTATTATGTTTTGTATTACTTTGAGAGGATATTGGTGAGTTAGTTTTGCTATGCGATTTGGCTGTGGTGTTTGAAATTAGAGTAATTGACTTGAGCCCCTGATTTTGCACTATCCAGCAGCCTCACTTGAGGAATGTAATTGAATACATGTTGCAATTTATGGGCAGCTGGTAGGCCGGGACAAATTCAAAAGTTTGTCCCCTGTAGAGGGTGTTCTGTTAAAGTTTTTGTCTTTGTACTTGCTAGTTTGAGTCTGAAATTATGACTGCAGAAAGGCCCAGCAGCTGCATGGAATGCAGTTGTCAATGTACTCTGAGCTGCTGATCCTTGTGCTTGGGAGAGACAGAGCTAAAAGGATAGAAAATCTTCTGGATTTAAGTTCTACTTTACAAAAGGATGAAGTATAGAGCTCTTGCGCTGCTATGCTAGCTTTGCAATCCCTCCGTGCCTTTATCGACATAGATACTGCTACTGTTGGTTGAAATTTGAATTCTTTGTGTTGATGTAGTTCACCCTCCGACCACCTGTTGCCATTTGGATCTGTATTTGACATTACTTCTTACGTCGATTCGTCTACAGGGAGCTCTTGGATATTACAGAAGCCATTAAACTAAAAGATGGAGAGGCAGAGACATATATTTCCGAGATTGAGGTGTCATAACTGTGCTTGCTTCGGTTTTGTTTAGCTTGTTTTGCTGTTTGGTACTGTTTTACTTTTTTGACAGATGGCATCTTGTTCTTGCCCATCCTCCCCTTTCCTCATCCTTCTCTTTGCTTCCTTTTCTCTATACAGACTATTGGTCAAGCATATGAAGATATGCAGACACAAAACCAGCATCTTTTGCAGCAGGTGGCTGAGAGGGATGATTATAACACCAAGGTCTTCTTGCTCTTACTTTTGTTAATATGCCTGGTAAATGAATTGGCTGCTAGGGCTGGATAGTTGCTGACTTTGTTGTGGGTTTACGTGCTCCAGTTGGTTTCTGAAAGTGTGAAGACAAAGCAGGGACAGAGTTTTCTTCTTTCTGAGAAGCAGGCATTAGCAAAACAGCTTCAACAAGTTAATACATCACTGGGATCTCTAAGATTGAGGATTGCTCATAATGAAGAGCAGGTAATTTCTTTGCATTCAATTAACATTTTTGCTATGGTTATCCCTCTCCAACCACGATTAGAACTGTGCAGTTGAAAGTTTATATTACGGAAGCATTGAAATCTACTCAAGAAGATAGACGTCTTGTTGTTAACCTAGAAACGGTGAAGTGGGAACTGGCTGATGCCGAGAAGGAATTAAAATGGCTGAAATCTGCTGTTTCTTCTTCGGAGAAGGAATACGAACAGATCCAGCGAAAGATGGATGAAATCCAAAATGAACTGGACAATGAAAGGTGTTTCCCTGTTACCATTTTTTCTACTTTATGAATTTAATTTTAGTGTGATTATTTGGCATTCAACTTCCATTTTCACCTTTTTATAAATGCAAAGATACTGTTTGTCAGAAATAATATGTACATATTATGTCGAAATAGGCATTATAACTAAGGCACATAGCTGTGTGCAAAATATTGTTTTTTCTCTTTGTTAAAATGACACTCTGAGCCTAAACATTGTGTGCCATCTAGATTATTTTTGTTTAGGGTTGTGAATTTTCACCATCTTAAAGTCACATCCAAAGCTTGAGCATTGGATGGAATTTATTCTAGTCTTGGCATTTTTGTTATGCATTTATGTCTTGGCAGGGGTGTAGTGATAGCATGGAAATGATTTTGTAAATATTTTTTTTGACAAATAAGGAGCTATGCCTACGGTATGTACCGTAGGCATAGCTTGGGAATAAAAATAAGAATACAGTTATGCCTACGGTAGTACCGTAGGCATAGCTGGGAATAAGTGGGCTACGGTATAACCGTAGGCATAACCTTAAATCCCGCAGGCATAGATCTAGGGCATCGCCACTTCTCCCTACGGTAGAGTACCGTAGGGATAGGCTATGCCCAGGGGCGGATCCAGAAAGTTTAATCGGAGGGGGCCAAGAAGACATAAAAAAATTTTAATGGCTAACATAAAAGAATGAAGAAAGTTCAAGTTTACATAAATCACGAAAAATAAAAGACACTAAAATTAGTAGTTCATCAATGTTTCACAAAACAAGAAAATATAAGAAAAGTAAATTTGTACATCGATGGTTAAAACGGAACTCGACGCTCGTTATAGTCATGAGAATCATCAATGATCGAGACTATAGTAAATGGTTGCATAGTAAATTGCCCAATTCGTCTCTTTTTCGTAATTATTTAATACGTTAATACTATAAGAATTAAACTAATGAATAGCGTAACTATTCAAATAGCGTAACTAGCTATTGAATACGTTAATACTATAATTAGTGTAACTATTGAATTTGTTAATACTCTAAAAATTAAAATAAAAACGAAAGAACTCAACTTGATCGATTTGTATTTTTTCGTAATCTGAAGATTTGGAATTTGAGATTTGGAAGAATAAAGAATACAGTAAAAAGAAATTCTAATTAATTAGTTACGATATAATGGCATTTTCGTAAATATGTGAAATGTGAGTATCTAGTATTAAAATAACGAAAAAAAAAAAGTTTGCCAAAAAGTTGGTGGGTGGGGGGGGAGGGGGGGGGGTGTCGTGGCCCCCTCCGGTCATGCAAGAGCTCCGCCACTGGCTATGCCTACGGGACATGGCACCTATACCTACGGTACTGTACCGTAGGCATAGGCTGGTTTTCTTGTAGTGTAAATGTTTTGACTTTTATTTAGTGACGCTAAAAAAAATGTTAAGAATTGTCGCCGAAAGTGTTAACAGGAAAGGAAATGCACAAGAAACATTTAGCGACTATTTATTGTCAAACCTTGGTAACAACTATTTTTACATTAATTAAAAACTAAAGAACTTGGGACCAACAAATCCATCCAAATACGCAAAGTGGGAGAAGATTATTGTTACCAGCCGTTTCGCGTGATGAAACGGGAGAAAAACCTTGAAGAACCGAGGTCGTCCACCGTTCACCATCTTTGAGAACTTATAACATATCTGGTACAAACAACCACCAAAAATTTATCTAAACACAGAGGCACCTGGCTGCATGCATGGCCACTGATGCCCATATACTCAAGGAGTATATATAGTTTTACTACACCATGCAACGTAATGCAACACCGGAACATGAAATGCTCTGCATTTTCTATCGAAACAGAGATGCCCGAGAAAGAGAGAGAGAGAGAAAGACTTACAAGAAGCTCGCGGAGAGCGTGTGATTTACAAAATCCGGTGGGTGGTTCAACAGATGGGGTATATCTTGATCTTTGATCGTTCCTGGGATTAGCTCTCATCAGTCTCCATATTGCTGATTAGTGATTGCTATTATGACTTAGGGTTAATTACACTCATGTCCCTGAGGTTTGGGTAAATTACAGTCAAGGACATTAAGTTTCAAAAGGTAACAAACCGTGACCACAAACTTTGAAAAGGTAACACTTGTGTCCATCCGTCAAGTATACGTCCAAAAAGTGTATTTTTTTATGATGTCATCAAAACGTATTTTCAAAATATGGCAATCCTACCCCTAAATTATTGTTACCTCTCTTCTCTCTCTTCCCTTTTCTCTTTCATGAGCCTCATCTCTCTTCCTCTTATCTCTCTCTTATTCCATCAGAGCTTTCCCCAGCCACCATGCGGCAGCCCTCTCCATTTTACCACTAAGCTGTTACCCCCACCGTCCCACCACTAAGCCCGCTGCTCCAACTGCCCACCACCACGCCGATGCCCACTGCAGACCACCACGACCGCTGCTCCAACTGCCCACCACCACGCCGATGCCCACCGCAGACCACCACGACCGCTGCTCCTTCCTCCCACCATCACGTCGCTGCTCCCCTACCCCTGCTGTCGTCCCCCTCACTTCTCCTAATCTGAAAATTAATTGAATCTTTGAAGCTATTGAGCAGGTCGATCGCGAAGGCTTGGTGGCCAAATCTGCCCAATGAGAACAAAAGGGTTGATCTGTCGTCGTTGTTCGAAGAGAACAAGATGGGGGAGAAGGAGGAGATGAGGTTTACGACGGCGAGGCCGGCGAGCTGTGTGATTTCGAAGTTAGATGAGGTGGCCAAGGCTGTGAAGTTTGGGGTGAGGCTTCAAGGGCTGGAGAATGGAGGAAGGGGAAACTGGGCAGATTAAGATAAATTAGGTCGGCGGCGCATCTGAAGGGGACTGTCGTGGTGAGGCGGGGTAGTGGAAGGAAAGTGGTGTGCGGGGTGGTGGGGAAGAGAGAGAGATGGAGAGAGCAAATTGCCGGCGGGGAAGAAGACTGCCAGGGTGAAAGAAGGGGTTGCCGGCGAGGTAAGAAAGGGGACTGCCGACGAGGTGGAGAAGGGGACTGCTGGGGTGAAGGAAGGGGCTGCCAGCGGCGGCAAACCTGGATCCGATTGATTGGGCTTAACACTGAATTGAAGAATCAAATTGATTTGGTGCAGATTGGAAGGAGGGAGATAAAGGAATGACTTGAAACCCTAATTTGAAAATTAGGGTTTCAATTCTTTTTGAACCCTAATTTGAATGGCGTGGTAAATAATTAACCTTTCAAATCGTGGGCAATATGGTCATATTGACCATTCCGTTATGTATTTGGGTATTCCGTTAGGTCAAAGGACATAAATGCCTATTTTCCAAATTTATGGACACGAGTGTAATTTCACCCAAACCTCAGGGACATAGGTGTAATTAACCTTATGACTTATTAACGGCAGGGGTATTTAACCCGGTTTGGAACAAGGACTGTTTGTTTTCCCAAAGACCGACCGGCCAGTAGCAGTAGAGGTAATAAAAAGTTCCTAAAAGAAACAAAAAGATAGTTAACAAAATCTGCTTGGGTGTCCTTGCGCTCTATTTTGTCTCTAAAATCTTACAGTTGACAACTGTTTCGGTTTTGTCATTAAATAGTTTTATATTATATTTGTTAATGGCGTTCACTAACATTCAGCGAAAAATGGAGGGCAGTAAGTATGGATTTACAGGTTCCATCGTTCTTATCACTTCTCACTTAATAGAGATCGTCAAATGTTCAGGCTTTCCTCTACTCAAATCTTAGAACAAAACACTATGTCTGGATAGTAAAAAATAGAATGTGATCATCGATCTTTGTTTGAAAAAAATAAAATTATATGTGAAATACTCATATACAAAAGTGATATGAAGTTAAATAGGTTGAGCTGACGATCGTTTTGAATATCAGCGGTACCTTTGAAGTCCAAACGCGCCAGCTACTTATAATTACTACTTGACACTGACAAACTTTGTTGCCAAAGCAATAGTGAAAATGCAATTCTAAATTGGCCCAAAACAAATATTGTTTGGTAATATATTACTCGCCAAAAATACAAATATTCAGAATTATATCACACATTTGTACAGAATTACTTTGCAAATATTCTCTAACATGTGACAGAAGTAGGTTGAGTTTTTATTGTTTGTCGTGCTTGTAGCAGATACGATCCTTTGCAACCCTCATTATAATAAAAATTAAGAACACCAACGAGGCAATCAAAAGGGTTTATTTTGTTAGGCTTGCAAGCGAACAAGCTTGTGAACAAGCTTGTGGTTTGTTTGTTGAAAGTTTGTTTATGATCGGATATTAAATGAACGATCAGAGCTTGATCAATAAAATTGAGCTCCTTTATTAAACAAGTCGAACATGAACAGATAAAATCATTCATGAACGAGGTCGTGAATGGCTCGTATTGAACATAGCTATACAAGCCCAATCCAAATGACCACAAAGCCCAATCCAAATGACCACAAAGCCCAAAACAAACTCAAACTTAAAGTCAGTCATGCACTCCTTCTGTAGTCTAATTAACTATACAGGCCCAATGCCACAAAGCACAAACCAAAACCCAAACTTAAAGCCTACCCACACTTCTTATTTAACCTAATTCATCTCCTTTCTTTTTCTGGTTCAACAAAATGCAGCCGAAAGAGATGGAGGCTCCATTGGAGGCTCCATCATTGACCATACGTGCCTCGGTGCCTCGCTTCAACAACCGCCATCACCTCCCTTCTATCACCGCCACTTCCACAGTCACCCTAAATTTCCTTCAACCATCACCACCGACAGCCCTCCAATCTATCACCACCGCCGCCAATTGACATTGTAGACGCCTTCAATGTATTGTGAGTGCCTTCAATCAACGACGACCGCCTTTCCAATCGACCACATCCACCTCCAATCTACACCGCTGCCAATCAATTCTCTCTTCCTCTCTTAACTTCTCTATGTGATGTTGGGGATCTGGTGCGTCCTTAATTGAGTCATCTTATTTAAGTGATTGGTGAAGGGTTTTTCAAGACTTTGGCTTTGTGATTACCGAATTTTGAAAATTGAGGTTTGCGTATTTCTTAAATTTTCTCTTTTGTTTTTATAATAAAAGTGTCATTATACGAGCCGAGCCGTGCTCAACTCGTGTTCAAACACTAATCTAGAACTCGTGACAAACACTAGTCGAGTTCGAGCATCTGTAAATTACAAGATCTCGAGCCCAAGCAAACCTTAACTAGCTGAGTACTCAGCTCCTTTGCAGCCATAAATGTAGTAGTTTTTTTCCTAAATAATATTATTTTAAAACTTAATTACCAATTTATTCTATTTTGAAATTTATTTATCCGTATACCACACTTTTGAAAATCGCGGTTTAAAACCACGACTTTAAAGTAGAAATCACGGTTTAGAACCACAACTTTAAGTAGAACCATGTTTTCATTTCTTTATTTTTTTTCATTTTCTGCATAATTTAAAATGGAAAATATATATATACACTAAAAACGTGGTTTCAAACCGCGATTTCTACTTTAAAGTCGTGGTTTCAAATCGCGATTTTCAAAAGTATAATATGCGGATAAATGAGTTTCAAAATTGAGTAAATTGGTAATTAAATTTTAAAATAGTATTATTTAGGAAAAAAAAACTCGTAGTACAACTATAAAGTGGTTTTACTATTATAGACGTGTCCATGCACTGAATCTCCCTTCAGTGACACGCCATTAGATTTGACAGTCAAAGAGTATGGGAAATTAACCTGGTCAGATTGGAACTCAGCGTCCATCGTGCGTAAAAATAAAGAAGCACAGAAATTTGGCCCAAGCCATGGAACAGAGTCGCCTAGCAAGGCCATCGGCCATCGGATAGACCATCCAAATCTAGTCGTCCTAGCATATATGTCCCAACTACCCCAGGCCAAGATGCACATCTTTGTCCTTGATGCCTTTGCCTTAACCACCTTCATGTTGGACACATTTGAATTGAACAATTTCGTACCGGGTCTTTTACCGTTCTTCCAACCACTTCACGCTTTGCACACTTCTACAACAATCTTATTTACCTAAACTTCATGTGCCACATCGATTTATGCATATGCCCCATCTACCCAACCACTCTTTTGAGTGCAAAACATTTTGAGGAGCCTTGTCTAATCCTCTGGTGCAAGGACTCATTGCCTCGGATGTAAGTGCATTTACCACGAGGTGTCACCTTCACTAAAGGGATCGCCTAATGCTCTTAGCACTTGTTTGTGGAATCGTCTACACCAATATGTCACTAATTCCTTCAACTTCTCTTAGGGTGATGACCTCCACGTCATTCCATGATCGGAGCAGGCGCTTTGACGGAATCACATTTAATTCACCTTTTGAGGAAGTCGGGGATCTTCACACCATTAGAGACTCACGCTTTGTGGTGCCTTTCCAGGTATGGAACTAGAGGTTGAATCAAGAGCTTATTCCTGATCACATGGAGTATTACCATCCCTTATTGTGGGGAGAGATTTTAGCTACATGAGGCAAGTTAACACCATTAATACCAAATTGATGTCATGCCAAATTCATTAACTACCAACCTAAGATTCTTATTATTATATTCCCTCAGTCCCGACAAAATTGATCAACTTCTTTTTTTGGACTGTCCCAAAAAAAAATTGATCACATTTTAATTAGAATTCATTAGGTTCATAGTTTTGATCATGTGCGTTGCACACGGGAACAATAATTATCAAATTACTCATTGAGAGACCAAGTATTTTTATGCTTAATAACAATTATAAAATTCGCAATGACAGTAAGATAATCAAATTTTTATTTTTACCTTTTTAAAGGAGTTCTCCTACCAATTTTTATCGTTAGAAATGAACTTGAATAATAATTGTTTGTTTTTAGTGACAAATAAATATGAAAAATAGTGTATGAAATAATAGATTTAGTCTCTCCTAACTAATAGCAATTGCAGTGATAATACTAACAATAATAACCCGTGTGTTGAGATTGTATTACTCAAGACCACCAAGAAAAGAGTAAGAGTGCATAATAAATGATTGAAAAAAAAATGAGAGCATAAACTATATAAAAAACTTACAATTAAACAAAAAGAAGGAGATTAGGGTAGCCTAAGAGAAAAACTGATGGAGAATATTGCATTTTCCTAAACAATAAAAAAGATTTAAGATTAAAAAGGAACATATAAAGAGTTACTTTTGTCAAAATCTAGGAATTGTAAGAATTTAAATAAAAATTTTGAGTGGAGTATGTTGACGTAGAAGAGAAAGAAATTTAAAGTCTATGTAATTGATTGAATTTCAAATAGAAAGAAGGATTTCAAATCAGAGAGAGAGAGAATGAGAGAGAATGAATTCAAATCATTATTACAAAGGTAAGTAAATTTAAAATATTTTACAAATTCAAAATAGGAAAATCCATATGGCGAACTAAGAGAGTGTCCAAGTAAGCGATGACCGGACAATATTCTCTCAGTTTCACCTTATATGTGTGTGTGTGTGTGTGTGTGTGTATACATATATATATATATATATATATATATATATATATATATATATATATCGTTTATGCCCTTATTCTAATTTTCTTTTTGATCTCCTTTCTCTCTCTCTCTCTCTCCGCCACTTTCCTCTCTCCTATCTCGTCTCCACTCTTCTAACAAACAAGCAATTGGATTTACAGGGAGCGGTGCATAGCTCATTTATTTAAAATTCCATACCGCTATCGCCGCCTTCATACACGACTGCGGCCGCCATCTCAACCTACCATCGCTACTACCTCTTTTAACCGCCATCACTACTGTCTCTTTCAACCACCATCGATGTTTTCTCCTTCAGCTGCCATCGTCACCACGTCCTTCAACCATCATCACTACCGCCTCCTTTAACCACTATCGTCGATGGCCCCTTTAACTACCATCACTTCTGCCTCCTTCAACCTCTTTCTAAATTTTTTGAATAGTTGGTGTCCTTCTAATTCACATATTTGTATTGATTAATCTATATATATAGGGTAGGGGGAAGGGATAGCCAAAAAAGGAAGAGAAAGTGAGAGAGGGAGTCGTTGTACAGACAAGGGTAAAATGGAGAATGACCTAAAATCTGACCCATTACTTAGACTTTGTGTGTGTCAACTAAGAGCAAGGAGCAATTTTTTTTGGAGAGAATAGCATTTATAAAGTCTCATATTATAGGCACAAGTTAAGACCAAAAGTTCCTTGATCCTCCTGATATGCACTATATGTTAGTGAGTTGACTGTCAAAAATAGCATTAGTCAAAGTGACCAAAATTGTTAATATGTGATATCCATAAGTTAAGGTGTGTTTCATAACGCAATTAAAATTTTAAAACTTAAATTTTTTAATACTTTTTGATTAAGTACTTTTGATATCGTTTAACGTTGTATCACTTAAAAAATTAATTCCTACCAAAAATAGATTAAAATTTTAAGTCATGGTGGATTTACTTAATACTTATTACTTAATTTTAAGTAAGATGGTTGAAAGTTACTGAACAACATTTTATATCAAAAGAATAATTATCACCATAATGCCGCCACAATTAATTTACTGGCAATATCGCCTCCACCACTCTACCAACACCATCACCACAACCATTATTCCCTTTTGCCACCGCCATGACGGTTATCATAACCTAGCCACTACCACCACCACCATCACAAGAACACTGCCACCTCCACCGTACCATTGCCGCCATCATTACGTCCATATCCGTCAAAATCATCTAAATATAAATCACACTACAACCAGTGTCATGATCGTCATGTCGCCGCCAATCGCCACCAGCACAATTACCAACACTACATCTTAGCACACCACTATATCCATTATTGACACATTTTTTCCGTTATCGCCGAGATCACCATCATTATTCCACCCCCCCCCCCCCCCCCCCCACAGTGACCACCGCCAACATGGTTTTGACAAAAATTATATATATTAACACATAATTTTGGTAAAATGAGTGAATCTGTAAGTTGAACAATTTTTCGATATATTTGTTTTTTATTTACCAAACAGGTAACTTATTTTTCAGTTATAAAAATTCAGGGTCCTTACATTTACCATATTCATTTTCTGTTTTTTGCAATGATGATAAAAAAAGATTATTTTTTGTGTACTTTTATCATTTTCTGTTTTCGTTTTAGATAAAATTACTCAAATAGTGACAAAAAACTAAAAACACCTCATAGACAACAAATATTTTCTCCATCAATGCAAAAGGTCCAAACTAGAGATGTCAAAAGGGCCGGGCCGGGCCGGCCCTAAGTGGTGAACAGTGCGACCCTGGTCCATAGGGCCAAGGGCTAGGGCCAGGGTCAGGCCATGAAAATTTCTAAAAAAGCCCGGCCCGGCCTTGACCTGGTTTCTGGCCCTCTTTCTAGCCCTCTTTTCGGCCCTATTCTGGCCTTTGGCCCTAAATCATTTTGAGTCACTTTTTTTTTTATTTCCCCTTCTTTCTCATGTCTCACTCACTCTCTCTCTCTCTATCTACCTCATATTTTTTTCTTTTTATTTAACTTTTTGGACATGCACATTTCTTTTCAGCTCATGATGATGGTTCCTACTTCTTTATCAAATTTTATTTGCAGTCCTCTTCTGTACTAGTTTCATGGAATTATGAAGAGAAAATATATCTTTGTTTTTCTAGGAATTAGAAACAAAATAATTTAGGCAATAGAAATGGGGAATATCGCTCTAGAAAGTACATAAAAGTTCATAGTAAAAGTGGTCTAATGATGCATGCTTCTAATGAGATACCTAATATTACGTAAAATGCAAAGCTAAAGGTATGTTTGAGTGAAATTTTTAGAGATATCATCGGAAAAAGTTTTGTAACCTTGTAGGTATCCATTGTTGAGTTTGTATAACAAAAAGCATTGGTATGAAATTAAATTGAATTGTCAAGAGAAAATGCAAAATGTTTGATAAGAGAAAGTAGGAGCAGATGGATTAGATGAAAATGTTCAACTAATAAACTGCTAATCATTCTTGTTTTTCCAAAATTACAAGCAGCTGATCCCAAACCCGCATAAAAGGAGGAGAGTCTATCAAAAAATTTATTTAATGTGTTAATATTTTTGCAACACAAAATAAGGGAAAAAAAGGGCCCAGGCCCGACTCGACCCTTAAATTAGTTGGGCTTGTACAGGGCTTGGATTTACCAAATTTGGGCCCGGGCATAGCCCACTTTCTCATGCCCGAAACCCTGTCTGGCCCAGCCCGTTTTTTGGCCCTCTGAACCCGGGTTAGGCCGGCCCAAACCCGACCCTTTGACACCTCTGGTCCAAACTCAAGCTAGAGTAGGAATCACATAAAGGACGGTTTTATGACCCCCAACTATTGTTTGTGACAAGACACTTTTTTTCAATTAAAGTAATGGAGGAGGCTATTTATACCCCTACATATTAATTAATCCTACTTGTTGCTGAAAAGTTAAGATATAGTACTTGCCTCCCAATAAATAAAACTTTTGTGATAAAAAGGAAGTGAAAAAGAAAAAAATCACATTTTTCTTAAGTGATTTTCTAGAAAGTCGATCATCTAGGCAAACTTCAAGACTGCAACCTTTTTTGCTAAATGAACACAAAAAAGTCCAAGAAAACTAATACGAACTCCGATTCAGTGTGTTACAATCACAACCCAATACTCCGAATATTGTGGCAGACAATACAATTGACTAGCCCCAGGACATTGGAACACTATATGAGTTGGCCCTTACCGGTTCACGTAACCCAGAGCCAAACAGAGCTATCAGGTAGTGCTTGAACGAATGTTGATGCGTAATATCGTCAAAGCCATGCATGCAGCACAAACTTGAGAGGCTAGCTAGCTAAGACGAGAAAAATCAAACCCTTCTGGTAATCTAAGAGCCTCTGCGGCGTCTAGTTTACTGCGCCCTTCCGAATTGTCTTCAAGGTCCGCATTGCTATCATCGTCGTCCTCATCAGGGATGTAAGATGAAGGGGGTGCATTGATACTTTTGGATGGACAAGGTGGGCTAGCAAGCATGCTCACCCAACCGGAGTGAGAAACCCCCATAACTACTGAATCATCATCCATTGGGAGAGGCTGTTTCCATGGCTCCCCATCAATCCGCATATATGCGTGATCAACTGCATCTTTCTTGAACTCGAACCTGATTTTTATTGCCTACTTGCAGAAAGCAATGAAGAATTTAAAAAGAGAAGGCTTTAAACACGCACACACAAGTCACACTCGTATTAAAATAGTATAGGAGAGACGCACAAACAACGAAAGAGATTACCAAAAGTGAGTTGTATGGAGGGGTTATAACGGTAAGAATTATGCTTGCCTGTTTCATATAAAATGATATGTGAAGGGGGCACATTTTTTGGAGTTTGTATAAGCAACATGGCCACAACCCTTACGTAAGAGCACGGTCTAGATTTATTAGCCATAGCCTAGCGAACCACGGTAGACATCTATCGACAGAGCTTCCGCGCTGCTCAAGTTTTATGTGATCCAAAGAACTCCAATTTGCAACATTAGCACATCTATCAGCCAACTTCCACGCAGCTCAAGTTTTATGTATTCCAAAGAACTCCAAATCCAGAGAAATTGCACGTACAAAGATTGATTTGAGTCGGTAACTTAATTTAGCATAGAGATGCCATTTCAAAGCATTACATGTTTGAATACAAAGCATTTTATGGGAAAGAAATTTATACTAGCCGTGCATGCCTCTATCTATCAGTGGCCAATGCTCATAAATTCTATCTGAATATACTGATTCAACCAGGATCATCTGTCAAGTACCTGTGCTAGACGAGTCCCATGCCCCTTCGAAGTAAACAGAACAAGGCCATGCAAAATATTTTGAAAACCAACTACCTCAATAAGGCCATCGTCCACATAAAGCGGAGAAAAGTCCCTCTGAAAAAGGAAAAAAAACATAGCAGAAACCATTCAGGAAGTTTGGCCACAATTTTGTGGCAGTGGGGTTTTCATCCTCTGCTTGGTTTTATTAACAACGAAAGGCTAGCAGACAAATCAAAACTCACTTAGTGAAGCCCTTTATTGTTAGGTATTCCCCATGGATTGAGCCCACCAGAAAAGCTGGGCAAATTGAGGCAAAGGATTGCCCTGATGCTGCATATCAAACAATGAGATCTAGTTAGAAAGCCATCAATTAACTTGAGGAGATGATGATCCCACTTCTAAATTGAACCAACCCACCCCAAACTGGCACTATTCATGTGAGACGGGATGGAGTGGCTCTTGTTCAACCTTGGAGAGATCATCAATTTCTCTTATTTGGAATCAGCAGGAGATAAGCTATTAGGTCTATAGGATCGGATGAAATAGCAAAGAAAAAGGGCTGAAGGATGCATTTCCTATCTGCAAATTGGATATGATCTCTGATCTCACTGGAAGCAGGGATGGAAGAAGGAAAGACATGAATTTCTCTGTCAATTTATCTTCGCTAAAACATAGAGGTTTTTCTCAAGTGCTTGGGATTGCTCAATGTCTGTCACTTCCATTTTACCAGTATAACTTAGAGGTTTATCTCAAGTGCTTGGGATTGCTCAATGTCTGTCACTTCCATTTTACCAGTATCTTTTCATGCTTTACTTGGCAATGTATGCAAGTATCAAAACACTGAAGAGAAAATTTTGCTACTGACATATAAATGCTTGCTCTTTTGGATCCTTTGATTCCTTTCCGAAGATATGAATTCTGAATCCTATGTACTTCAAACATATGAAAATTTGTGCTATGCTGAATCAGAGACAACAGGTCTGGTGATTTGAACCAAATCTACATTAAGTTAGCTACACACATGCACACATGCACACAAACAAATGGGTGCTATGTTTCTGAGGGCTGACAATTACTACCCCACTTTTAAGAACTTCTTTAATCCAATCACATCAAAGATAGCATGATTACTGATGTAAATAGTCATGGAACCACCGATATCACCTGTGGGGTATGTGGACATCTTCCCAGTGGCCCAGTCTTTTCATCATCCTGACTTTTACAAGCTGTGCTACACTCCTGTGATAAAATTTATTGTTAAGAGTCACTGAAATGGACCAAAAACTCAAATGAACCAAGAGCATGACATATTGTGATGATTAGGGACCAATATATTTTCTCTAATGTTTCCTATTAGATTTCTAAGCATTTACATGTGGAAAGGAAACACAGAAGCGGTAATTAGTATTGTTGGACTTCCTTCTCCTTTTCAAATCATAATTTTGTTGATGAGACACCAAGATAACTGAGTGAACCCGTGGGCTCAAGATTCAAGCTGTTTCTGGCATTGTGACTGCTTCCTCACAAGGAACACAATGAAGTCTAGTTCCACGGCCACAATGCACAAAAATGCAAAGGATTTACTATTGCAAAAACCGGGATTTAGTAGTAGGCAACATACCCTCATAGTTTCATGACGCCATCTCCACATTCTTCCCCAAAAAATCTGTTTTAGTACATGCTTGCTTACAGAGGTAGACCATCACCATGGAGATACTTCCATGGATCAAGATTTCTTTCTTCGGCAAGCATGAAATCATTATGAACATAAAGTCAACCATTCTACTTTTGTTCTCTCCACGTGCTTAAGGAGGAATTCCAGGATTTGCCTATTAGTTTTCCAACTGAAAATCCTACATAGATGAGCTCCTTATTTCGTCAACGCTAGTTCTCGTATAATTCTCTAGAAAGGTAAATTGTTGTCGGGTCTCAATTGCTGACATGATCACATACTGTTTAAATTTGCTAGTTCAAACACAACAAACACTGTTTTGAGGAACATAAATGTAAGAAAGAACACGAGTGTGGGGCATAAACTCTGGGGCCGAAGAATATATAAACGTTTGGTTGCAAGTAAATTCTCTTTGAAAGAAAAAGAATACAAAGGAGAAATTTACATGTTCGTAAATCTAGTTTTCATAGCAGAATTCTATCAACAATTGGTTTGCTAGGTCACTAGAAGCCAGCCATGCCCACATCCTCCGCATGCCAAAACATTAAAGAGAATAAAACCCCCACTTGCAGCAAGAGATAAGCATACTTACCGTGAAGATGGGTTAAAGAGAGAAGCACCTAATCCTTGTTGACACCCGATCATTGCATACGTACTCTGCTCTGACAAAAGGAAACAGAAATACTGGTGGTTTAGAATGGTAATGAGAACATGGTTGATTGAGAAATGTAGACCACAGCTAAGAATCAAGTATGCGATGAAACAGTACTTGATTAACTAACTGGTTTTAAAATCTCTCTGGGTGTAATTTCCGCTGTTCGTGAAATGCATATGATACTTCAGCATCCATTCCTGGAAAGAGAAAATTAGGACAGGACAACAATAAAGAAAAATGAACGACTACAGTCACTCAGGAAAAGGACACTAAAATCAGCAAGTGTCTATCCACAGAGAAATTAGAAAAATTAATGTCTATTTTACGTATTTAAACTATTTTATTTTGTTTTGTGAATGCAAAATGTCATCCGTAGTTACAACATCAGAAACAGCAATCCTAGAGTTCATAAAGAAAATCAACAGGCAAGAGAGATGCTTAACGATACTTTAAGTCGCTAAAACTTCTATTCTTAATCCGCTGACAAATATACCATGCACCACACATGTAGCCATTCATGCCCAAAAATAAGGCACCAAGTTACATTCTCTCAAGTTACAGTAAATAGAAACTACTTTCAGAGTGAGCATATTATATTAATGGCCTAAAACCTGTTGAAAGGTGAAGCTTCAAAAACACTAGAAACTTTTATGCGTGTTCAAGTAGAGTTGTTATTCCTGAGACATGAAATGCACATGATATATCTGCTTATAAACAATCTCGAGTATATCTGCATATAAACAATCTCGAGAACGTACACAATTACATGGTCAATCTGTCTCCATAAATATAAGATAAAGCATAAAAATGTTTGGTGATCCAAGTTTAAGTATCAACTTCACTCTGAAAACAGAGAACTGTCTTCTCAACTTACCTAGCTCATTTATTTCTATTTTTTATTTCACATTAGCTCGACTTACTGTAGTTTCAAGTGGGTAATTAGTGTAAATCCAAATTGTGGCATCTGAACCCAATGCCTCAGCTCTGGGCGGATAGAACGGTCTTATGTTCATGAATCAGAAGAAAAGTACTATCTTGATCAATATTTAGACAGTTCTGATCCATCATTAGAAGTACTGAGTGATCCAGAGGGCACCCAACATACTTCCCATGAGTCTTCCCCACTTCTTAAAAGTACACTTCCTAGCAGTTCTTGGTAGCACATGGGGATGCTCAGGCACGTTTCTCCGCTCATTGAATAATAGTCTCAAAGTATACTGACTTCATCACTCGTTGCATTTCTCATTTCAAATGCTTTTAAGTCCCAAATATTGCCATTCCAATTGAAATGAATGTCTTATGCACCCTTATAAGCCAAAGTCTGTTTTATCAAATGGTACTCCAGTGCCTAAAAAAAAAAAAAAACGGTGTAAAACTTATAATTTTCTTACCCATGCTGAAGTAATTCCAAAATCCTCCGCGGCAAGTGTGGCGACCCTCCTGTGAAAAGGCAAAACACAATATTTTCAAACATGCACCAAGTCACCATAAAAAATATACATGAATAGTGAAAACAGCTAGTTACCATGTTCATTGTGTCTGTTGAGCTCAAGCGATGAAACACATGCAAAGAATTTGGTAGCGCAAGAGGTGCAATTGGATCAAATGCACCCTCCTTGGAAGCTCTCATATTCATAACTATTTGACAGCTGAAACATGGAGTAAAACGTGATGGAATTCCCATACTCTATGGCACCACAAATTTAACACTTCTCCCTAACTTGATGAAAAAACGGGTTTTCTGCAGCCATGCAAATTTACGAAGGTTGAGCGTACAGCATTTTCTATCAAAACTTTTAAAGGACCAAATGCTGCACCCTCCATAGACCTCACAACAGTGGGACCTCGTGCACTGAGCCCCCCTTTTATTCTATAATAGCTCGCATAACCCTAAGCAAATGAAAGGGCTAATGTACTAGTGCCTCAGAGCAAGTCGTGGTGTTTGTGGCTAACAGATGCAAAATAACAAAATACATGATCTCGCATTTGCTACGTATGCATTCGCAGTTGGCATATTGCCCCCGAAGTAAGGTATTACCAGAAGCCCATGCAATACCCTTCAAGTTGACATCTCCAGACATAATTGGGAGTCCCCCTAGCTGAATTCATCCTACTGGTTGCCGTCATTGGACAAATAATCGATGCACAAGGCTATTAAAAGGACAAGATCACCATGGCAGTAAAGTTCACCTGGAGTATTTCTTTTCTTGTGACAAGAAAGTATCCAATGGGACACCACCACAAGCAGCTCAAAATTAGAAAATGGTAAACAAGCAACTTACCCCACAGATATACCCTTGCTTCCTAGAAACGCATGCCTACAAATATGGGCAGGACCCAGGGACTCAGGGAGTCCACAGTGTGTCGGTAGCACCCTCTTGTGAGGGTTCAAGGTTTGACGCCTAAAGTCTAGGCAGACAAAAGCCAAAACTATTCTCGTAGATTTGGTCAATGAATGAGTGTATACTCCTAGGCAATACCGATTAGATTTCATAGCTACCAACATGATCCATATTGCAATTAGTCTTGCTTGTGCATCATATTCCATTTCTAACAAATAGTATACCAATTTGGGCTTCAACCATCCGAGTTCCCAACCATGCAACTGGTTACTAATTAACATTCTACACCTAGAGATTGTTCTGATAAAAGAGGATCTGCAATTAGGGTGCCAGAAGTTATTTCTTATTAAAATTTGTTGACTATACAGCTAAGGAGAGCATCAAAGCAATATCATTAGGCATCCCCCCTGGAATTCAGAATAAGTAAAAGCTTACCTGTCTATTACCATCTCTTTTGCATTCTGTACTTTACTCAAGAACATCATCACGGACTGAGAGTGTGGGGCAGGATTTTTCTTTCCCTAAGAATTAGTAGATGAATGTTTGCAGGTCAACTAAATAAAGACAGGTAGAAAAATATAATCAACTGATTGGGGCCACAATAAACATGAAAAGCTGAAGTAATAGAGTATGAATGCACTATAAAGTTGAAATAATTGAACAAAAGGAGAATGAATACCTTTCTGTTTTGAAGTAAATGAAATGGAAATACACACAAAATTGCTTCAAAACAACTTAAGCGTTTTCTTAATGCCTCCAACTGGTATGTTATATATCTAGATTCTTTGAGTAAGTTAACAAAATTAAATATTGGTGGCATAATAATATGTCTCGAGTCTTTAGAGGTGAGTTTCTTCTCCCCCTCCATTTGTCTCTCAACCCCTTTTGACTCCATCATTCACCCAATATTTCTACGAGCATTGAAGTCGTTTCATTCAATTCCCAGATAAAAATCCTACAAAAAGTAGACAATCTGTTTGAATAAAGCAGTGCAGCAATACTAAGCAGAGAGAAGGAAACTGTATCCGTACATTGATTCAGCGAGGAGGTTTGAAAACTATTTAGGGTGCAGGTCTGGACCTAAATGCTCATGCCCCTTGGTGCTGGACTACTTGGCTTCTAGCTTTCTGTGAAAGTCTTACCGTGGTAAACCTTCAATTCCAGCCTCCAAACTGTAGTGCCTCAAGATGTACACGTCTGTGTTGCAGCCTTGTAGGTATCCAAACTACTCAAACAAATGTGCAACTACAATTTCAATTACGTACTTTTTTGGCCTTTTACTCATAGAGCTTATAACTTCATTTTTTTTTCTTTTTATCTAGTTTTCTGTGCGTTCGAAAATTTTCATTTCTGTAATGTCTACTGAATGCCCAAGCACCAGGTAACTTTTTTAGAGGTAAATAATCAACTACTAACGTCATCACATATTACTTTCGGTAATTAGAATTGGCAACACTTGCCGTTATCAATTTTAAATATGATGTATGCTTTCATATGCTGTATTGCCAGTATTGACTTATTAACAGAAAGCTGGGATCCATTCGTGAGCCATCTCATGCTGTGTTTATCTTGGTAGTACTACCTCCACAGTTATCAATATAGATAATCAGTGGAAAAAGCACACGAAAACAAGGGTCCATTAATTCCCCACCTCATTCTTCCATTGACGTTCATATTGCAAACATTTTAACTAGGATGTAACATACAACCATACAAAAATGTTAAAACCACATCGTACCCAGCCAAATGAAAATGGAAGATTATTTCCAGTTCCCAATGGCACTGTAGCAACAGGTGGCGATTGAGCTAATTTGAGGTCAGAAACTACTCCAAGAAGCCAATTAACAGTTCCATCCCCACCAGCAACCTAGTTACCGAACAATGTATCAGACGAACAGCAAAAGAGATGCAGTAGCAACATTATACCTGTTACGACTTAACTCACAATTAGTCTCAGTCTCTTCTGAATTTCAAAGGACATTTTATCTCCACTTTTCTTGTGCCTTTCCAAATTTACATAAAGTTGGTGAAGCACCTTGTCAGGGGCATTTTCTCTCAAATCAACAACCTGAAAAATAACCCAGCCCAGCATTGGGCATAGTTGCACCCTTGAAAAATTGAACTTACCATACAGCCAAGTCTGTATAGTAGATGAGAAGCACCTGATTTTTGTTTAGAAGAGCACGGTATGTCATCAGGAGTTCTCCTCCTAAGTGACCACCACTTTTTGAGTTGATGAATACCATTACTGGACAAGCAGGGACATGAGAATCCGTCCATATTGCTCGTTCAGTGCCAAATATGTAGTCAGTAATCCTTCAAGGTGTCCACTTTGGCATCACTAGTTACTGCCCCATGACTGCAAGGTTATTTCCAGAGTGACCATTAAGTTCAGCAAAAGAGCTATAGCTGATAAATTGGTCCTCACTGCTTGGATAAGGTAGATTAACATGATATAAAATGTTTGAGTCAGTACTATCTACAAAACTCTCGAGTTGCATTGAACCACTGCTATTATCAAGACAGTCCCTATCCAACGGATGCCTAGAAAAAATAAACTTTGGTTTCCTTACGTTAAAGGAGAATCGAAAAAAACAAATCATGGCATTCAAACATTAGTGGGAATTGTCAGTGGCCCAAGTAGAGTTCACAAGGCCGGTTGAATTGCACTTCATCACTAAAAATATGATAAGTTTGTGGGACTGAAGCCATTAGACTGCCCCATTGATAATGGTAAGAGGGATTCGTTTTGAACGTTATGGTCACTCAGTTTACACGTGTCACGCGTAGTATAAATATTCCCGTATGGGTTCAAATAATGAGTGCATATATGTAAAAGCATTAATGGTCCGCATGGCAAACTCCAGAGCATCCTTTAAAGTGCTTAAGGTGGAATGGCATTCACTTGGTGAATATGTAGGGAAGTGACAAAAAGTTGTATAAGCATGTGGAGGTGGCTACATGATTCCTAGATGCATGATTGAGAAGGAATAGCTGTATTTGTTGGGAATTGTCAAGTCTTGAAAAGCTAACTTCATAACTCCAAAGGCATGCAAGGGGGGTGTGTGTTTTGCAAGTGTGCTTATTAACGTTGTAGATTATTCTGGCATGACTTTCGGCTTTAGATAGGGCTGCAATTAGAAGTACTGGAACCATGCATGCAAAAAGAAGAGTGAGGGACACTGCTGTGTTCCTCGAAGTGGTGTGGAGCAAGAAAACACTGAGAACCTGATTACCTGAAAGGGATTGGTTGGCATTGTGCTTCCACGGGGGAGTGAGGATAGCTATTGAATATGGAGAGAATATAACGTGAGCGAGCGCTAAGGGTGCACTGCCAATTTTCCACCCATCCTCAAGGCTAAGAAAAAGGAAGGCTGTTACAACAGAAAATTTTTTCATTGCTTGGGACAATGAGCATTTAAATGAATACACCAACCAAGAAAAATTCACAACGCAAATGTGAATTCGTGTGTGTGCGCGTGTGTATGTGTGTCTGTGCGCGCGCGCACGAGGAGTTGTGAATTTCATGAAGAAAGTACTTCTTACAATTTACCAAAAGCAAAGTTTTGGGATTGTTTTGGAAAATATTGTTGTCAACTAAATTATGCCCCGTATATTCAGGTTGTGCAGTGTTGAATTTACCTAGTTAACATGAATCTTGATGACCTAAACTCATCTCAAATAGAAAGAGAAAAGAATATCTACAATGAAATGTGAAATTATGTTCCAAAGAACATTTAATATAAAATGAGGTGATGCAAGATCTCCTTCAGGATATGAGTTAAAAATAACATGCTATTCAAAATTGTCATGCTTCCCATTACCCTCTCCCACCCAGACTTGGCCTAATACTGTGAAAGTAAGGGAATATTAGCAACCTTCAAACTCACCATTACATATATCATTTATTATATCCAAACCCCACACTCAATATTTCTTCCTAAGAATGAGGAACTAATATTCATCGCTAATGCACTTTGCAACAACATGCAACGATAGAAACTAAGATCAAGGGATTGACCCGGTAATTAAGGAGATTTCCTTGACTTCCTGAGTTCGAGTTCAGACCTTAGGGTAAAAAAACTCATCTATATGCACCAAGCCTAGATGATGGGTGGGATTTAGTCTCGATTAATGATAAAGCTAGCCGACGGAAAAGCAAAAAAAACAAAAAATTAATACCTATTATTGTCCAGGTTTTAGGAAAGGCAACAAATTAGTGGAATCTTTCATTTAACCCGCATCATTACACCAATGCATAGAAAGGGCAAGTCAAGCATAAAAAATTAAGGATCATTTTACCTGAGAAATGAGAACCCATTTTGCCCCCTTATCTCTTCTTGCAAAGAGAGGTAGTCAGAGCACCTTCGACCTTGGCGGATGTACGATTTAGTCAAGAAAGCCATGAAAACCAAAGAGCAAAATTCCTCTCAATTAGATCACCAAAAATTTCCCAGTCTTCTCTACTATTCTATCATCCACGCTCTGCAACTGAACTTCAAGCCCGGTCTTAGCTTAGCTTAACGAATTGCATCTTTTCTTTTTCTTTTGGACAATCAAATAAGGCTTTGCATCTTGCATTTAGGCACGGCCTGGTGTGCTGGGTGATCTGACTCTTGGTGTTCTAGTTCCACTTTTCTATCGCCTGTTATTGAAAATGGTAACACCATAATCATGGCATGCCCATGGAGAGGAATGGCTCCATTCTGAATCAATCATGAGAAAAAAGTTGGCGTTCATGAGAACTGTTTGTTACCCTTCTCTTTTACGGCAGATTTTTATATTGGTTCTGTTAAGCACGAGTGAACGAGGAATTGAGTTCCGACTTCCGACGTTTATCTTTTAGAAAGAGTTAATTACAATTGTCCCTTAAAATTTACACATTTTTGCACTTTACTTTCTGTGTTTATAACTTTGCAATAGTGTCCCCCGAAATTGACAAAATCATTGTAAATAGCTCCAAAACCGAACGGCCGTTCAAATTCAGTCGTTAAGACCTCACGTGCACAGCACACCCGGTTTTGGCATGGGTAGATCGGTCATTTTCGATCCCCATGTTCCCTCCAAATGCCTCACTCACTCCTATTTTCCTCCAAAATCTCTTTATGCTCCAGTATTTTTCCAGGGGTTTCAAAAGAGAGGAGAGAGAGACTTCGGGGGAGGAGAGAGAGAGAGATTTCAAAGAACACATCTCATGGTTCATGTATACTGTCAATGTGGTCAGAGAGCTATCACAAAGACTTTGTGGACAGATCTAAATCCGGGCCGAATGTTCTGGACTTGCAGTAAACATGTGGGTTTTGTGTGTAACCCTTTTTTCTTTCAATTTTGTGATCTGAAAGGGTTAATGAACAATCTCCTAAACACTGTAATGGACATGTCCCTAGACACTGCATTGTGTTGTATTCCAATTGCAACACATGACAATACAATTGCATCATCACAATCACAATAGAGTGCAAAAAAATCTCTTTCATTACAGATTCACAACCAAATCTCATCAGAATTAATCAAACATCATCAATCTTCCAATTAAATTACATCTAACATACAAACATTATCATCTATTCCAATTACATCCAACATCCAAAAACATATGTTGGCACTATCTTCCAATATATATATATTATGTTCTAAAAATCAGCCACCTACCAATTTATGTACTATCTTCCAAAAATCAGTCACTTACCAATTTATGTACTACCTTCCAAAAACCACCCAACCTACATATACTTTGAACAAAAACTAACAGTGAGTTCCCTACATTGACAAACTAGCCTACATTGGCATCCTAACACTTCTGTTTTCCCTTGCCCTTTGTACCAGCCTTTGCTTGTCCTTCACCTTGACTCCTTGCAGTTGCTCTTGATCTTGTGCTTATCTGTCCTCCATTATCATTGGTTTGCCTTTGTGGTTGAGTCCATTTCCCTTGTCTTTGACCTTCCTTCACAGTTGGATTTGGGTGTCCCTTGTCTTTTGACTTCTCCTTCCTTTGGCTTGGACCTCCCTTGGTTGTCTTCTTTTTCCCTTTGCTCTGGCCACTTTGGCTTTGGCCACCTCCAATAGGTGAATCTTTCAAATTTGACAAACTCATATACCTCTTACCCCTCTCATTATGAATGGAGTGTCTTAGCCTGATGTTGGTAGTGGCTCTACCATGCTTGGTATAGGCCATGATGGTCTTTGGGATGTTGACTGTGGAGTTGGCATAAAACCTGGTGGTATCTGCTCTGTTACATCTGAGCTTGGTGGAGCACCTTGGCTTGGTTGGGATGTAGTTTGTTGCCTTCTAGGCTGCACAAAGACAACTGCAAGTAAATACACATATTAATAAATACAATTCAAATTACATTTTTTGAGTTTACATATTGGTAACTTCTGCATTCTTGGGGCTATGCCCTCCCTTGTTGTCATATCTCCATGTTGTGGGCCTCTGCCTTGCTCTGTTGGCATGTCTCCCTGTTAAAGAGGTTACAATACATTAAGCTAAAGTTTAAACAACAATTATTCCAACTAAATAAAATCAATAAACATTGTCTCAAGCATTGCTTACTGAGGAAGTATTTTTGTATGCTGCTCTGGCATTTCCTCCTATTGTGCCCAAGCTGATGACATATGTTGCATCTAGTTGTTGATCATTTCCTTGACATCTTGCCAGTGCTTGTGTTATCCTCAGCTTCATATTTGCCTCTTCTCCTCAGTTTCTTAGGTCTGCCACTTGACCTTCTATAAGTAGGGGGTAGAATGAATGGTAAATCACTTTTATGCCACATACTTGGACCATTCATTGGGTTAATGATTGGTGCATAGGCCTTCTTGTATGTATCAATACTGTAACACTCATGGATGAAATTATCTACCCCTAGGTTTTTGTGCCAAATGCATGCAATGGCATGGGGACAGGGAATTCCATTCAAGTCCCACCTCCTACAAGAACATGTATATTGCTTGAGATCCACAATGAACTGCTCCCCCCCATGGACATGATACCTAAAACCTCAAATCCCCTGAGTGTGATGGTATCCCTTCACCTGCATACACCTTCAATCTTTCAATTATCCTCTGTATTGCAAGACAAAACTCACAATTCCATTCATCAGCTTGTTCCCTAGAAAACCTCATCATATCATTGACATCAAGGTATTTCTTATTGTTTCAAGACAAGTAATGATTAATTTATCCCTTGCTTCCTTTATCATTGCATTGAAGCTCTCACAATAATTATTCAAAAGAACATCACATTTAACATTTGTACTAAAATGTGACCTAGACCATTCTGTAGGTGGCTTATCATCAAGCCAAGCCACTGCCTCCTTATCTATGTCAGCCATCTCTTGCATTATATGTTTCTATCTCACCACATTGGTTGCCTTGGCTGCATCAAACAAATCATCTCTCAAAGCAATCCTAATAAACCCAGCTGCCTTGAAGTTTGCATGTAAGTGCATGACACAAAACATGTGTCAGTATGAGGATACAATGTCTCTATGCTCCCAACCAACCATTTTTGCTTGTCAGACAAAAATGTCCAACTCAAATTGTCTTCTATTTCTAAGTCATCGCCCAAAAGCTGTACAAACCAACCCCAAGAGTCTCTGTTTCAACCTCCACAATCGCATATGCCACTGGGTACATTTGGTTGTTGGGATCAATACCAACTGCAGTCAAGAGCTGACCACCAGTGGGACCTTTCAAAAAGCACCCATCTAGCCCTATCAATCTCCTACACCCAGCTTTGAACCCTTTCTTTAATGCACCAAGGCATATATAAATCCTTTGAAACATGTACTCACCTTGTCCTAGGCCTCCTGGTTCATATTGTAGATTCACAGTGGTGCCAGGATTACTTCTCCTAAGTTCATCAATGTAAGAGTTCAACTGTCCAAACTGTTCCATTATATTACCCTCAACCATCATTGATGCCTTCATTTTGCTTCTATAAACTGTCCAAAGTGGCACATCTAGTTGGTGATCACTCATCAATGTATTTCTCAAAGTACTAACCTTCATTTGAGGATTTAATTTGAACTCTCTACTGTATCTAGTAGCTAGCCAAGTACTGGTCACATGTTTATTCTTGTGAACCCTGATACAGGTGTGCGGTGGCTGCAGTCTTCACAACCAAATCAACCTCATTGTCTCCTTGCATCCTAGATACATACACTTGCCATTGACATCCTTATGAAGCACACCTACCCCTAATCCTCACTGATTCATTTTTGGGGAATATTACTGGTGTTCTTTCCAAAATAGAATGTTGCCTAACAACTTCCTTGAAAACTTTGTTGTCTCTAAACACCATACCAACCCTGAACTTAGGCTGTCTCATGTCTGATTTAGGGTTAAATTCCTCAGTTAGTTTCTTATTTCTTGCATTATCAATTTCACCCTCAGAATCTAATGGTGGATGTTCCTGCCACTCATTAGAGAGTCATACTCTTTCTCTTCAAAATTTGTCACTAATTATTCCTTACCTTTGCTGCTATTGCCCACTCCCTGTTCTACTACATTCATGTAAACATTCTTCTCATACAGTCTATCATTCTCATTGGCATCATAGTCACTATCAAACAAAGATGAGCAACATGATTCATCATCAGAATCCGTGTCAGAATCACTTCCCCTTTGCCCCTCAGTACCACCACCCATTGGCCCCTCAATAGCATCAGTACCACTACCCCTTGGCCCTTCAGCAGCACTTCCCCTTGGCCCCTCAACACCACTTCCCCTTGGCCCATCAGTACCACTTCCCCTGTGAATGTTATTTGCACTGCCCCTTGTTGCCCTAGTCCTCTGGTGTATGTTTCTCCTCCATTTAGTGCCCATTCTTGCCCTACTGCTCTGGTTTATGTTTCCATCCCCCTCAATGCTCATATTTACTGAGACTTGTGTACCAACCCCATCATTACCAACATTGCTTGGACATTCTAGACTTAACCTAAACATGAAACCACCTATCTCCCCCTGTGTACTTGATGGTCCCTGTGTACCTAAGCTCCAAAGAGGCACAGTAGTCAATGTAACCACATTTCCTCCTACATTGCCTACATTATCAAGTTCTTCAGTAACCACACTAGACCCCACAGTCTCTTTAAGCCCTAATTAGGTCTCAATAGATTCCATCATCTCATCCATTAACAAACTTTCCAAATATATTTCTACTTGGCCTTGTGAATTTATGTAGTCTTTTCAATACCAAAATGTCTGAGTCTACAATTATCTGCACTAGTCCATTGTCAAGGCTTAACCCAGACTTTTTATAGTAAAAGTTCATAAATTATACAGCTCCTACACTCTTTGTCATGTTATCAATCTCAATCAAACTTAACATGTTAAGGTCACAGTAATCAAAGTAGTCTATTTTGCAAAGGGTGTAAACCTTGTGTGGAATGTTCTTCAATTGACCCCCATAGTGCAATTTTTCGGTTAACGGAGAAGAACGAGGATCTGAAAAAACACAAACAAACCCAACATGCACAATAACAAATTAAGAACTGCAAAAAAAACATAAACTAATAAAAGTTCAAACTTCAAACACATTATTCTATCAATAAAAAATACGCACAAAACTATAACAAACAAATTATTTAATTAGGACTGCGATTATAAAATAATTATAATGATGTGAGAGTCATTAGTTAATTCTATACTTTAATCTCAAACCCTTAGTTTAATCAAATAGAGACAAAATACACATTTTTTGAACTAACCGTAAATGGGTTGTTCGACGTCGCTTTCTCGGGGTTGCCAATACATTTTTGATTGTCAATCTTCCACACTTGATCTTCTTCGTCCCAATATATGGATTTGCAGGTAGTGATCGCATCGTTGTCCTCTGTTTTGCCGCTTCTCTCTGTTTCTCTCTCCTCAATCATGCAACGGTTAAGTTTTTTTGGATTCGTCATAACCGAGGGAACATGGGGATAGGAAATGACTGATCTACCCATGCCAAAATCGGGTGTGCTATGCACGTGAGGTCTTAACGGCTGAATTTGAACGGCCGTTCGATTTTGGAGCTATTTGCAATGGTTTTGTTAACCTCGGGAGACACTATTGCAAAAGTTATAAACACTAAGAGCAAAGTGAAAAAACATGTAAATCTCAGGGGACAGTTTGTAATTAAACCTTTTAGAAATGATTTGTCCAAAATCAATCTTCAATCTCAAACACCTTCTAAAAGCTAGTCAACCATGCCATTAGACCCCGATTCTAATTATAAATTAAGTACATAGCTTTCAAGTAGTGTGCTTAGGTTGTTAGTTTCCACAAAACCCATGAGTGGCAATTTCAATTAGCTTCAATGTGGCCAATGACACCAATTATCACATTTAGAATTGTTTACTGACGCAACCTCCCTTCTTTTATTACAGATGGCGGACGTGGATGATTTATGACATGTGATGATGCCTATTATGTATGATATTTGTGACATTGGTGCCACTTTCCACTTTGTGAACTCTACAGTAGTGATCAACATCGGCCGAATGATGCTTCCTCTTTTGCTAGGATGGCATGTGGCTTAATTCATAGTTGGAATCAAAACTAGAGCTCCAGTTATGTAATATCCCGAACTTCGGGAGCCGGTTAAATAGTCATCTGGGCTCCGAAAAATAAACGGGCGTTAATTTTGGGCAATGCTCGAGTATTAGTAGAGTATCGAAGCTTAAAAGAATTTTGAGGCAAAAATGTAATTTTTGAAATTTTGGAGGCATTTTCGTAATTTTGGAAAATTTTGGGGGCATAAATATAAATTGATGTTTTTAGTGATGGAAAATAATAAAATGGGTGATAGTATATGTTTTAGTGACATTTAGCTAAATTAATAAAGATTAAGCAAATTTTGGGGCTTAATTGTAATTACATGAGATTTGGGTCTATTTGCAATTATGGAAAGTTTGGGGGTTAATTTGCAATTCTTGAAAATTTGTACCTAGGTGTCAAATTCTTGGAGAAACCCTCTTGATTAATGCCACCTCCTACCCTTTTTTGTGGTGACTAACGAAGAGTAGACCAAATAGAAAACAAAAGAAAAACAAAGGGAATTCGGGAAAGAGGAAAGGGAAAGAAAGAGCAGAAGAAGCAGAAACAGAAACAGAGCAAGAGAAAGGAGGAAACAGTGGGAAAAGAAGAACAGAGGTGGCTCGGGCAGAAAGAAAAGAAAAAAAAAAAACAGGAGTAGTTGAGAGAAATTTAATGGGTAATCTTTTTTACCTTTAATGGTCTGTGATTTAGTGTATGTTGTGCATGTATAGTGTGCATATTTCAGTGTGTGTTTAGCGTATTTCTGTGTGTGTTAGTTACAGGGCCATGGGTATGGACTGTAGGTGATTGTGTTTGAATTTTGGTGAATTGTGGGAATTTAAGTGTGGATGAAGTATGGGGGAGGATGCTCGTGCGAGTGTGTGAGCTGAGTGTGTGCTTTGGGGGTCGTGGGTGAGCTGTGTATGTGTGTGTGTTTAACACTGTGAGTGAGCGTGTGGGTATACTGCGTGAGTGTTCGTGCGCAGGAGATGGATTGGGAATAATTGTAGTGTGATTTGGTGTTTAGAGGGATTAGTGTCATATATAATTGAATTGGATGAGATTGGGAGTATTTTGGGTGTCCCCGAAGGTTGTTGTGTGTGAGTCTGTGTGTGCCGTGAGTGTGCGTGAGGGTGTGTGTGTTCTACGGGTGTGAGGGTATGTGTATTATATGTGTTAGTTATATGTTAGAATGTAATTAGGAGAGATTTAGGTGTTTGGAAGAGGGGTGGAGTGTGTGTGTTTGTAAACTGTGTAGTGTATGTGCAGGGGTGTGTTTCGGTTGGAAGAGAAGAAAGGAAGAAGATGATGTGTGTGTAAATAAGGTGCTCTAGTGTGTGCCTTTACAGTAGTCGTAATTGTCGCTAAAAACAGGAAAGTAATTTAGGCAGTTCTTCATGAATTTTTAGAAATAGTTAGGCCCAAAATTAGGCAAATTATAAAACAGAAGCCCCCAATATTTTTACGAGACTTACACTCAGGAATGTTTTGAGAATTTTTGGTGTCTGCGAAGGACGTTAAATTAGGGCAGCGATTAAACAAAATAAGTAAATTATTTAACCTAGTAAACCAATTTATTTTAATCTGAAAATTTTATGAAAACTCTATTTTATTGACATGATTCATTATTTAAAATTTCGTGTCATTCTGAGGCCAATAGGTATTTTTCACGAAAGGGGCTTTTTAGCGCTCGGTCCGAACACCGGTTTGAGATTTTCGGGCAAAAAAATTTCTAAAATACTTTTTAGTACATAAATGAGATCAGGATACTTAAAATATCATTTTGAGATATTTTGGGATTTTTTCGGTGTCAGAAACCCCCAGGGGTATTTTGGTAATTTGCCACCCCGAAGGAGTATTTTGGTAATTTGACCTAAGAAATGTATTTTTGCGTAAATTGACATACAATAAGGTTATTTGGGTGATTCTACTTACGGGAAGGCCCTTTGGATGATTTAACTCCGAGAGGGGCATTTGGTAATTTTACACCTAATGGCATTTCAGTAATTTTACGTACACGGTGAGGGAGGTTCATTTTGGGAGCATGTGTGAGTCCGTATTAAGTTATAATATTATTTTGTAGACTATGTTATGATGATTTGATCATCTCATATAGGTTTAAAGCTAAAGACTTCCGGTTATGATAAATTAGTTGCGGATCCAGGTAAGTGATTTATCTGAACCCAGGGTAAGGACTTTCGACCGAGCCCTTATGTTGATAACTCATACTCGTAAGTACTAATTTGATTTTGACTAATGCCAAACTCTGAACTGTGTATTGATATCAGTATGTTATTGCCCAGAAAACTCCCAATGTTGAACCCGAATCGATTATTTAGAAATTTTATGATGCTCGCCTATATTGCATGCTAAGCAATTTGATAATTGCTTGTATCCATTTTTCCAAATTGTTGTGCCTAAATTCAATAACTATTCGCAATCATTTTACTATTTATTTGTGATTTTCTTCTGAAATTTCGAATGATGACTTATTCGGTATGTTTCGGTTATTAAAATCCGATCTGATTCTGGTAAATTGAGCTTATGTTAACACTCATTGATATTGTTGATTTTTTTGTGTTGACCTGGGTTTCCGTTCTGTGGGAGGGTGTAATAAAGCTGGTCTGAATCTTGCATAAAACACAGGCTAGTCCCCAAGTGGACTAGTAATTATTTTGGTACATCATGCATGTGTACACTCTGTTAGCTTGCCGGAATGGCATTGCAATCGTCCAGGATCAACTTTGATTTTTGATTTTCTCTACTCTGTATATTGCCGTGACTGCTACGAAAATGACTGGAAAGTATTCTCTGAAATAATTTGTGCTCGTGTTGAATTTTTTTTTTAGGAAATCTTCAGTGTATTTTGGAAAGAACTGTCTCAGATGATCTGTGTATGTTTTGAAATCTTTTGGAAAACCATCATTGTATCTTAGAATTGATGACTTTGAAAAGGATCTTTTGTCGATTGTTTTGGGACCCCTTGTGATTGTATTTGGCGATTTTGGTATCTCATTTCTGATGAATTTTGGTCCTATTTGGAAATCATTGAGTTTTAACCGTTCAAATTATTTTGGAAATCTTCGTCAGTTGGATTCTTGGAATCGTCTTGTAATTTTTTTGTTGGTCCTTGTATGACCTTACTGAGCTCTTAAAAGCTCACCCTTCGTTTGATTCCTTTCTACAGGTTTTGGTCAACAATAGATTGACCGAGAATAGGGTTTAGAGTTGAGTGAGATTCTGATGTGCCCATCACCACTGTATAATAAGACCCCTGCGCGGTCCGATACTGTTAATTTGTTCTTAGGAAATTTGAATTGCAAAGAACCTAAGCTGTAATAGTTTAAGCTAAGCAGTTGTGATCTAGTGTTTCGAGAAATCTTAGTTGATACTGAATTAGATTATTTGTAATATGTGTTAGTGAACATGTCTGACAGGTTTGATGTGATTCGGTAGGTTAATGACCCGGAATTCAAGGCGACGGAGCTCCGTATTTCAATTTTAGGGCGTTACAAGTTGATTCAAGGAAGTCTGTGCACCTTTTTGTTTACGTATCATCATCTTTATATAGACCTTACTTTGACACTTCAACTGACAGTAATCCACAAATTCGGATGTTTACAGATTCTTCTTTCTGTACTAGATCAGGCATCATGTAATTATAATATTAAAATGTTTATTTCTTGTTTGTACAAACTTGGTTCTAAAAATGCAGTTCTCCTTTGGAAAAAAAAAAAAAACTAGCTTCAATCTCGCTATAACCTTGTTATTTTAGTTTTCATTTGTAACCATGAAAAAGAATCATCTGCTAATATATCAAATTCTCCGGTTTAACCAAAAAAAAAAGTGAATACTTTTCATTACTAAGATTTCCACACACACACACACACACACACACATATATATATATATATATATAAGCCAAAGCTGAAGAAAGTGTCCACGTCACCGCCTATGTGGATACCCTGGCCTCTTCTTTTATCCCATGCAGGGGCAGACCTATGTTGTGACAGGGGGGGCTGAAGCACCCCCTCACTTCTGAAAAAAAATTTGGTTTTCAGGAATCGCACCATCCCGTTCCCGAGTCGCCGTTCTCCAATCTCTGATACCCCGTTCCCCGAGATCACAACTCGGCGCTCTCTCTCTCTCTCTCACCGGTGGACAGTGGACGTAACGATCGACGACTAGATCTGGCATATTGCCGGCGACGCCACGCGATTGAACGGTCTGAACCCACCTTGTAGATCTCCGACCGACGACCAGATCTTGAAGAAATGGCACTCCGCCGGCGACCAGATCTCCAAGTCTTTGTTCGGCGTCCGACTACGCAACTAGTCACCAGATCTGCTTAACGGAGTGCCACTGCTTGACGCCATCCAGCCACACGACCAGATCTGCTTGACGGAGTGCCTCACCCAATCACCCTGCCAGCTGCCAGTGACCACGAGCTGCTGCAAGGACGATTGCTGGGATTTGCTGTTGGAAATTTGTCTGTTGTATGTTGCTTCGTCCCAATTCGTGGTGGAGCTGCATCTAGCCGTGGTGAATTTGTCTGTTGTCTGTTGAGTGTTGTCTACTTGAGACTTGAGTGCTTGACGGAATGGCCCATTGCTTTGGTAAATTATCGTTAATTTATTGTTATTGTTTATTTTATATTTGTATGTCGATGCTTATGCTACATACTTGAGTTATTTTGCATGTATATAGATGTCAATACAAATATATTTGTACATTAAAAGTATCATAAACCTAGAGTTTAATTCTAAATTTTTGAGTATCGAAACATTGATATAGTTTAATTTCAGTGATTATATAGAGATTTAGTAAAGTTCTTAAATTTCGTTTAATTCAGTGATTATATAGAGATTTAAAAAAATCTCTATATAATATTATTTTACTATAAAGGTTTTTTTTTTTTTTTGCATTCGATAGAATTTTTGCACCCCTTGAAAAAAAAATCTGGTTTCGCCCCTGATCACGTGGATAAATTTTTTAATTTAATGGGTATTTATTTTTCCTTTTTTATGACATGTTTCTCTTACCTATTCAACTAATTTGAATTTAAATTTCTTTTTTGTTGCAAAATCATCTACTTTTGTTGCATAATTATCCCGTAATATGTTATTTAGATTTTTTACTATCAAAATTTAACTAATTTGAATTTGATCTAGATTTTTCTTTGACTACTAATTGCTATCAAAATTGCCATTTTGATTTTTACTCTCTTAAACTTGACGGCATCTGATCTTTAGAAGAAAACCAAATAGGTACTGATGGATATGTTAAGGACTTTCTCACATGCACTACCACACGTTGACAACCACATGCTGTGTCCAGTCTGATATTTAGAATAGTTACCTTTTTTATCCCATTTTTTAAGCTTCTTCTTCTTCTCTCTCTCTCTCCCCCCCCCCCCGGTACACTCTCACTCTTCATTGTCTCTCTCTTGGAAGACCTAAATCTATAACCATCAATTTCCGATTTCATCACCCTATTCCTTCCTCTTTTTAAGCCCCAATGCCTTAAATCTTGCTTATTCCCTCAATTTTCTCACATTAATATAATTATTCTAGAATCCTCCATTATTAACACATTACAAATTCATAATTTTCGCCTCATCGTAATTTCATTCAATTTGAAAGGGACTCTCCTATTTACATATCTTCTCCATAATCGCACCAACAAAAAGGAGAAAACGTATCAGAGTTGTAGTTTACGTAGGTGAGTAAATCAATACTTTTTCTTTCTCTTTTTAAATTTTGTGTGATTTATTGTATGGTGTGTATTTCGGACAAATTTACAAGGGACGTGTTGATTGGCTTTTTATTCTTTGTACTTCTATATATACCTACAAAATCAAGTATGCATGATCTGTCATTACACACTTTCTTTGCACTTCAACATGTGCGAGTGTTAGATTGGCTTCTTTTTATTTCATGGGTGGTGTTTAATTAGCGAATGTTTATGTTTTTGTAATGTTCTTGTTGTTTGGGTTTTGGGCTTTCTGTAAACATGTTTCTGCATTTCTTTCTTTCAATTTGTTTGGTTTAGTGAAATAATCCTTTTATTTGTAGTCTCTTATGGATGATGTTCAATGTTTGCTATTTTTGGCATGTTTTTCATGTGTTTGGTTCTCTCTTTTCGGTATCTCAATAGTCTAAACACCTTTGATTTTTTCTTTCTCTTTTTTGGTGGCTTTGAAGCTTCAGCTCTGCCGTTTGGCAGTTTCTGTCACCGATATTTGTTCTATTTTTGTTTCCACAAAGCATCGATGTTTCTACACTCCCATGTCCCTTCATCTGTAATCATTTTTTTTTCTCTCTTTAAAATTTCATTTTTAGTTTCTTATATCTCTTGAACCCAATTTTGTAATTATTGGTTGAATTAATGTCACATTTTTGTTACTAATTACTTCTGCTTACTTTGGATAATTTTTTTCTTTTTTAGAAATTTAAGCATCTTCTAGCAACGGTAACAACAACGCTGAAGTGGATGGAACTCCTTGATTTTTAAAATTTCAGTTTATGTCGGTAAGTATCTCTCATTGTAGTTTACATTGGTGAGATTTTTCTTGAATTAATTTCACGTTTACTTTTACTAATTAATTCTCATTACTTTGGGGTTTTTTCCTTTTTCAGAAATTTATGCGTTCTCGAAGAACGATTTAAAGGTTCACAACAACGTTGAAGTAAGTGGAGCGTCCCCAAATTTATAGGTACCAATGTTGCTACTGCTCCTCCTTTGTATTGCGATGCTCATATAGTTGTTCAATACAAAGTTAATAGCAAGCATTAGCAATATGGTTAAAGGAGAAAATAATAAACCATTTGAGTTATATGTCAGTAATTCTTTATTCCTAATGAAGGGTTTCACATAGGTTAGTCCTTCTTGGAGGCACGGTGGCGGTGGGTTATCTATGAGAAAATGGAATCTTTTTTTCTGTGTGGTTGATACAATTAATACTAAGATGTCAACTTTATATTCCTTGAAAAAGCTATGCTTTTCATTGGTTTAATTTGAATGTTCAGTTGTACTTTGTCTTCTTTATTTTGCAAGGGACGTTCTTCATCTTTTACAGAATTTTTAGTTTTTTAAATTTACCATTGACATTTTTAATGTGGTAGTCTTTTTTGGGTTACATTACCTATCACATGGTAGTCATGAATTGGTAAAGTAGTCTTTATTGTATGAATTGTGAAGAACGAGAGATATGGCAGGGCCTTTTATTTTTTTATTGAAAGTGAGATATATATTCAGTGAAAAACTTAGTGAAGATATTCAATTAACTTTTCCTTTGTTATTTTTCATGGGATTTTCGTCAGCTTTTATAGGTCATGCCCTTATCTAGTTTGCTTTTCTTCTTATGAAAGGAGAAAACTTTGTTTTGATGATATTTAGGCCCCGTTTGACAGATTTTTTTTTCCACTTTTGGAAACTGGGAAAAAGAACGCGTTTGGTAACAATTTTTTTTTTCCTCCTTCAGTTTAAAAAATCAGTTTTTAAACCAAGGCTGTTTTTAAAAACTCTAAAAATGATTTTTTTTTTCAGTTCTTGTTTTTTTTTTAAGACCACCACTACCCTCCCACCGCCGGCAACCACCTCCAACGACCACTGCCGACCGGCTGCCACCAGCCACCGCCACCGCAAACCGCCACAAAAAAAAAAACTAAAAAAAAAATTGAGTTATCAAACACCCACTTATTTTTGTAAAAAAAAAATTATACAGCTCTTTAGTTTTTTTTTTTAAACAGAAAAAAAAAAAGTGTTGTCAAACAGAGCCTTAGTCTTGCTCTAGGTGTCCTCTGGAATTATTTTGGGATGTCTTTTTGTGATGAGATGGGGATTTGACTTGTACTTTATCTATTAGTTTTTTGATTCCCTCTTCAAACTTGCAATCCATTTGGTTTTGGATTGTGGTAAATAAAAAAAATTTGGTTTTTGCCTATTATGTTTCTATTTTGTTGATTGTGTTTATCGTACGACTTTATTATGAACTATTCAGCAGTTGCTTTGGCTAATATACAAAGGTTGGAACACATTATATTGTCTTTATGTCTTTTTGGAATGAGAGGTCATGTTCGAGAGATGTTTTTGATATGTTCTACCCTTTAGGCTGATTGACCAGTACTCCATAAGCCTAATGTGACCAGTGCTCCATATAAATTTTACTCTCTTGAATATAGAGATGTCAATGGGCCGGGCTTGGGCCGGCCCAGCCCAGGCCCATCGGGCCTCTGAGGAAAACGGGCTGGGGCCGGGCCAGAAGAGAGGAAAGCGGGCAGGGCCAGGCCAGATTTATGGGATATATGGATCCAGTCCAAGCCTAGGCCCTAGGCCCAATATTTAGGGCCAGGCTTAGGCCGGGCCTGGGCCTTCCCCCCCCCCCCCTTTCTTCCCAACTTCATGTTATAAAGACTTATTCTTCAACAAAGGGCAAAGTTTCTGTATACGGACCACTGAGTATACAATCACTTTCTCATGAATTAACCCCCTTTCAAAAAGGCAAATTGATGTTGGTTGACCATTAACCACGGATTAAGTGCAAAAACTAGTTGTTCTAACCCGCACCACACTGATTTTAAGTGCAAAATTCAATCTCTTTAGTAATATGGTGTAAAACCTGTAAATGTCAAAGAAAAATAGAGTAGATCAAACAACAACAATAACGAGATAGATGAAGATAAAATGTTGCCGAGGAAAGACGGTTCGCATGCCACGTGAGGTGCCACAAAGGATGCAGTCTGCGTTGGCTTCCAAGTAGACAAAGTGGGAGACAACAAGGATGGAGTAAGGGCAGAGAGCAAGGCTCCCCAGACAGGTCGCGAGGGCTGGCAGCGCCGCGCAGGCAGGGTGACGACGAACAGGGCCAGCGGTCGACAGTCCGTGTCAAGGGTGCAGCGTCAAGAGTCCGATGTCAGGGGTCCAAATGTGTTTCTCTCTCTAGAACTCCAGAGAGAATGGGTTTTAGAGAGAGAAAGTGAAATGTGGAAATGAGGGAGCCGTCCTTGAATAAGCTCCAAAATCCACTATATATAGGCACAAATGCGCGTGTGTCATCAGCCGACACGTGTCGTCCTTCGGGAGCGACACGTCGCCGTAGAAGGTCCCGCAGTATTGATTGTCCGTCGGATTGCCGGTCCCCGAGTTCGTGTCGTCCTGCCCTTGCAGCGTCCCTCTGCCTGTCTGAGGAGACTGACCACACTGCGGTAGCATGGTCAGAGTAGCCCGTTGCCCCAGCCTCCAGTCCAAGCCCTTGCTGAATCCCACGAGATGCGTCAAGAGACGCGCCGAGATCCTGGCAGCGGTGAGGGTTGCCCCTGCAGCCAACTGCTAGGCGTGCCGGCAACGATTCCCTCCGAGGACCTGATCCCGTCCCGGAGTGACTCACGGTTCATTGCCCTGGTGCTGTCGATGATCAATGATAACATGAGCGCACATGCTATGCTTAGGGTCCGTGGCGAGGGGTCCTCGTGCCGGAGCACTACGAGCGGAGCCCCCCGTGAGTCCGTCGGGTGATCGTGCCGGCGATGGCCTTAGGGTTGTAAGCCCATCCTTGTTGCGAAGGCTAGAGCCTCCGGTTGATTGTGCCCGCGAGGGCCGGAGCCCGTTGGTTGATTATGCTGGCGAGGGCCGGAGCCCCCGGTTGAGTGTTCCCGCGGTGGCCGGAGCCCGTCGGTTGATTGTGCTGGCGAGGGCTGGAGCCCCCGGTTGATTATGCCTGCGAGGGCTGGAGCCCGTCGGTTTGATTGAGCTGGCAAGGGCTTCATGGTTGCGAGCCCGTCCCACCGCAAGGGCCGGAGCCCCGTCAGTTTGATTGAGCCGGCGAGGGCTTCATGGTTGCGAGCCCGTCCCGCCGCGAGGGCCGGAGCCCCGTCAGTTTGATTGAGTCGGCGACAGAGCGTCGCGCTACTGAATATAGCGGGTGAGTGTTGTTTGAAGCAGAAGTCAGTGCCACTCGGCAAGTTCCCCCCTTCGCAGGGCAATGGAGGCCGACCCCCTTGGGTGGCCGACCCCTTTGGGCTGGCCGACCCCCTTAGAAAGTGGGTGGCCGACCCCCTTCTTAGGGGGGTGGCTGACCCCTCGGGGGGGAAATGCACTCTCGATCGCCGTTTGAATGCTTAAGGCGCGTAACGCTTTGACCGAGCAACGATGTTGAGCATCAGAGCGCTTTGACCGAGCAATGATGTTGAGCATGTTTGACTGTTGTGCGGGTGACGTGTCGTGCCACTGGGGTCTTTTAGCGGGCCCTGGGGTGCGGTCCGGATAGGTTGTGAACATAAGCCCCCTGCGTGCGGGGTGCGCGGAGGGGCAACCCGAGCGGGCGCCGCACACAGAAACGATGTTGGATGCACTCGGCATGGTCGCCGCTCAGTTCTTAGAGCCCGCTGCGAGGGTCGGAGCCCCCGGTTGATTGTGCCGGCGATGGCTATAAGGTTGTGAGCCTATCCCGGATGCGATGGCTATAAGGTTGTGAGCCTATCCCGGATGTGAGCCCCGTCGCTTTGATTGAGACGGCGATGGCTATAAGGTTAAGAGCCCATCCCGGATGCGAGGGCCGGAGCCCCGTCGCTTTGATTGAGACGTCGATGGCTATAAGGTTGTGAGCCTATCCCGGATGCGAGGGCCGGAGCCCTGTCGCTTTGATTGAGACGACGATGGCTATAAGGTTGTGAGCCCATCCCGGATGCAAGGGCCGGAGCCCCGTCGCTTTGTTGAGACGGCGATGGCTATAAGGTTGTGAGCCCATCCCGGATGCGAGGGCCGGAGCCCCGTCGCTTTGGCGAGGGCTGGAGCCCCTGGTTGATTGTGCCGGCGAGGGCTTTAAGGTTATGAGCCCGTCCCGCCGTGATGGCTCCTAGTGCCGGAGCACTCAGGGCGCGTCAAAGTAGCATCTCGGAGGAGCCGTCTACCTGGCGGGAAGAGAGTGTTGAAGAGCTCCCTGGCAGAGATAGTGTCGCGGAGGAGTCGCCTATCCCCGCGGGATGATGTACACTCCGTAAAAGTGGGCTGAAGCATGTTCCACGACCAAGGCAAGGTGCGCATGGTGTGGTGAATGAGTGCTGTGCCCGGGGGGCATGTAATATGATTGTGGCGCACGGGTGCGGCGACTACCGTCGCGAGACAATGCCTAGTGCTGAGGCACATATCACGAGAACAGTGCATGAGAGCGGCGACGAGTGTCGCGAGACGATACTTGGTGCCGGGGCATATATGATGAGAATGATGCATGAGAGCGGCGACGAGTGTCGGTGCATGAGAACAGCGACGAGTGTCGCGGGACGATACTTAGTGCCGGGGGCACATATGATGAGAATGGTGCATGAGAGCGGCGACGAGTGTCACGGTACGATACTTGGTGTCGGGGGCACTTATCATGAGAATGATGCATGAGAGCGGCGACGAGTGTCGCGGGATGATGCTTGGTGCCTGGGGCACGTAGTGCGACATAGAGCCAATGAGAGAAATGTATCAGTGGCGCGACGCATGGGCATGACAACGTGTGAGAGTGCGGTGCGCGGGCGCCAACAACGAAGGTCGCGGAGATGGCGCAAGGGCGACGAAAGTCGCAGAGGTGTCATACGGACGCGGGCGACGAAAGTCGCATGGGTGTCATACGGACGCGGGCGACGAAGGTCGCGGAGATGGTACGCAGGCGACGAGAGTCGCGGAGATGGTACGCAGGTGACGAGAGTCGCGGAGATGGTGTGCTGGCGACGAGAGTCGCGGAGCTGGCGCGCAAATGCGGGCGACAAAGGTCGCGAATATAGTGTGTTGGCGACGAATGTCGCGGAGATGACGCGCGGGCGACGAGAGTCACAGAGCTGGCGAGCGAACGTGGGCGACGAAGGTCGCGGAGAGAGAGAGAGCACTGGCGCTGGTGACGAGGGTCACAGAGACGACGCCCGGGCGCTAGCGACGAGGGTCGCGAAGAAGTTGCCCGGGCTACGGGCGACGAAGGTCGCGAAGACATTGCCCGGGTGATAGGCGACGAGAGTCGCGGAGATGGTGCACTGGCGACGAGAGTCGCGAAACTGGCGTGCGGGCGACGAATGTCGCGAAGATGGCGACGAAGGTCGTAGATATGGTGTGTGGGCGACGAGAGTCGCGGAGCGCGTGAAAGCGGGCGACGAAGGTTGCAGAGATAGAGCGCGAGCGACGAAGGTCGCGGAGATGGAGCGTGGGCGACGAAAGGTCGCGGAGAGAGAGCGCACGGGTGCTTGCGACAAGGGTCGGGAGGACGTTGCCCGGGCTACGGGTGACGAAGGTCGCGAAGACGTTGCCCGGGTGATAGGCGACGAGAGTCGCGGAGATGGTGCACTGGCGACGAGAGTCGCGAAGCTGGCGAGCTAACGCGGGCGACGAAGGTCGCGGAGAGAGAGCGTACGGGCGCTGGCGGCGAGGGTCGCGGAGGCGGCGCCCGGGCGACGAGCGACGAACGTCGCGAAGATGTGGCCCGGGCGACGACGAAGGTCACGAAGAGGGCGCATAGGCGCTGGCGACGAGGGTCGCGAAGACGGCGCCCGGGCGACGGGCGACGAAGGTCGCGAAGACGCGGCCCGGGCGATAGGCGACTAGCGTCGCGAAGAGGGCGCATAGGCGCTGGCGACGAGGGTCGCGAAGACGGCGCCCGGGCGAGGGGCGACGAAGGTCGCGAAGATGTTGCCCGGGCAATAGGCGACGAGCGTCGCGAAGAGGGCGCATAGGCGCTGGAGACGAGGGTCGCGAAGACGGGGCCTGGGCGACGGGCGACGAAGGTCGCGAAGACGTTGCCCGGGCAATAGGCGACGAGCGTGGCGATGCTGTTCGGCCGTCACTCGTGGACGTGGCTGTGAAGATGGTGGTTTTGGTGCGATGGGTAAGTGCCGAAGAGAGTGGCCGAGAGGGTGGCCGAAGGTGGGTGGGTCGGCCATGGGGTCGGCGGGGTGGTGGGGGTCGGTGGCGCAGTGCCTTCGGCCGCACGACGGCGGGCTTACGGGTCAGGGAAGAGGGAGAGAGAGAGGCCGAGGGGGAGGGGGGTCGGCCAGGGGGGGCGGCCAGGGGTGTGGGGTCGGCCAGGGGGGTCGGGGTGGGTGAGAGGTCGGCCAGGGAGTGAAGGTCGGGGTAGGCCGAAGCAAGAATGGCGAAGGGGAAGAGGGGTGCTGTCGGCGGCGCGACGGGGTCGGCAGCGCTGCCGCGCGCTTACGCGGGCTTATGGGGTCGGGGTGAGAAGAGGGAGAGCTGAGGGGGAGGGGGTCGGGCTAGCATGGGGGGTCGGCGGAGGTGGGTCGGCGTGGTGGTGGATGGAAGAGAAGAAAAAGACGGGGGAAAGCGGCGGCCAGTCGGCGTGGGGCTGCCGTGGGTGCTCGGCCGGAGGAAGGAAGTCGGTGGGGTGGAGGGGTCGGGATGAGGGAGATCGGCGGGAGAAGGGTTGACGCCCGGGAGAGGCTGCCGGCGGTGGCCTGGTCGGCAGGAAGGCCGAAGGGTCGGTGGCGGCGCGAAGCAGGTGCGGCGCAAGGAGAAAGAGATGGGGAATTAGGGTTAGGGTTGGGGGAGCGGCTCGCGTTTCGGGCGGACGGGTGCACGGGTTGCCCGCTGGAGGCTGATGAAAGAGAGGGGAAATGGGTCGGGCGGGTGCGGGTCGGGGCCCGCGCGGGTGAGTTCTGCCCACTTTCTGGGCTGCTTTTGCTGTTTGCTTGAGGTGGAAAGTAAAATGCGAATTTTTTTTTTCATGGGAGCCTATAAAAAGAGCATGAGGGACAAGGCAAATTCTTGATGAAGAATAAGTTTGAAGTGAAAGGGAGAGGAAGAGGGAGGTTGGGAGTGACGAAAATGTTTTTTGAAAATTTTTCTAAGTGTTGGGGAGAGCATCAAAGGGTGAAAAATGTTGTGAAAAGAAAAAATCTAAGTGTAGAATGAGGATGAGAGGGTAATGATCCGACCACAAGCATATAGGGTGCGAGGGAGGTTCGAAAAAATCTGAGTGTTGAGAAACTTTTCAAGTGTCGAAAAAAATTGGCTAAGTGTTGAGCTGGGGCAAGGGTGCCGAGGGGAGCCGCGAGGGTGATGACCCGACCGCGAAAAATGAAGAAATTTTCTAAGTCTTGAAAAGGGAAGAGGGAGCCGAGGGGGTGATGACCCGACCGCGAAAAATGAAGAAATTTTTCTAAGTCTTGAAAAGGGAAGAGGGAGCCGAGTGAAGCCGCGGGGGTGAGGACCCGACCGCGAAAAATGAAGAAAATTTTCTAAGTGTTGAAAAGTGAAGAGGATGCTGAGTGAAGCCGCGGGGGTGATGACCCGTCCGCGAAAAATGAAGAAATGTTTCTAAGTCTGGAAAAGTGAAAAGGGTGTCGAGTGAAGCCGCGGGGGTGATGACCCGTCCGTGAAAAATGAAGAAAATTTTCTAAGTCTGGAAAAGGAAAGGAAAAGGGCATGAGAAGGCGATGTGACGGCGATCGCGACCACGAGGGGTTGAGATGAGAGGGAGGGGGGGACTTAGGACGGCGGGCAGGTATGGACGACCGACTAAGTCACAGAGGCGATAGCTAGCGTGGCTCGAGCCACCCCGCGCACCACGTACCAAGTTGCTACAATGTGAGGCGGAAGGGGTTAGGAAGTGGTGAAGCCCCAAAGGGAGTAAGTGATGGCATCAAAGGTGGTGCCATTAGAACGATGTGAGCTTGAAAATTTTTGAAGTCTGGAAGTGACAGCCTCTTGGATGGCTGGGTCGAGGTTGTGACTGGTAGTCCTTGTATCCCAGCGTTGCTGAGTCAAGGTTGCTTGAGAGTGGCAGACTACAACACGATGCTCACCTCCCCAGCGGAGTCGCCAAATGTTGCCGAGGAAAGATGGTTCGCATGCCACGTGAGGTGCCACAAAGGATGCAGTCTGCGTTGGCTTCCAAGTAGACAAAGTGGGAGACAACAAGGATGGAGTAAGGGCTGAGAGCAAGGCTCCCCAGACAGGTCGTGAGGGCTGGCAGCGCCGCGCAGGCAGGGTGACGACGAACAGGGCCAGCGGTCGACAGTCCGTGTCAAGGGTGCAACGTCAAGAGTCCGATGTCAGGGGTCCAAATGTGTTTCTCTCTCTAGAACTCCAGAGAGAATGGGTTTTAGAGAGAGAAAGTGAAATGTGGAAATGAGGGAGCCGTCCTTGAATAAGCTCCAAAATCCACTATATATAGGCACAAATGCGCGCGTGTCATCAGCTGACACGTGTCGTCCTTCGGGAGCGACACGTCGCCGTAGAGGGTCCCGCAGTATTGATTGTCCGTCGAATTGTCGGTCCCCGAGTTCGTGTCGTCCTGTCCTTGCAGCGTCCCTCTCCCTATCTGAGGAGACTGACCACACTGCGGTAGCATGGTCAGAGTAGCCCGTTGCCCCAGCCTCCAGTCCAAGCCCTTGCTAAATCCCACGAGATGCGTCAAGAGACGCACCGAGATCCTGGCAGCGGTGAGGGTTGCCCCTGCAGCCAACTGCTAGGCGTGCCGGCCACGATGCCCTCCGAGGACCTGATCCCGTCACGGAGTGACTCGCGGTTCATTGCCCTGGTGGTGTCGATGATCAATGATAACATGAGCGCACATGCTATGCTTAGGGTCCGTGGCGAGGGGTCCTCGTGCCGGAGCACTACGAGCGGAGCCCCCCGTGAGTCCGTCGGGTGATTGTGCCGGTGATGGCCTTAGGGTTGTAAGCCCATCCTTGTTACGAAGGCCGGAGCCTCCGGTTGATTGTGCCCGCGAGGGCCGGAGCCCGTTGGTTGATTATGCTGGCGAGGGCCGGAGCCCGCGGTTGAGTGTTCCCGCGGTGGCCGGAGCCCGTCGATTGATTGTGCTGGCGAAGGTCGGAGCCCCCGGTTGATTGTGCCTGCGAGGGCCGGAGCCCGTCGGTTTGATTGAGCCGGTGAGGGCTTCATGGTTGCGAGCCCGTCCCACCGCAAGGGCCGGAGCCCCGTCAGTTTGATTGAGCCGGCGAGGGCTTCATGGTTGCGAGCCCGTCCCGCCGCGAGGGCCGGAGCCCTGTCAGTTTGATTGATTCGGCGACAGAGCGTCGCGCTACTGAAGATAGCGGGTGAGTGTTGTTTGGAGCGAGAAGTCAGTGCCACTCGGCAAGTTCCCCCCTTCGCAGGGCAATGGAGGCCGACCCCCTTGGGGTGGCCGACCCCTTTGGGCTGGCCGACCCCCTTCTTAGGGGGGTGGCCGACCCCCTTAGAAAGTGGGTGGCCGACCCCCTTCTTAGGGGGGTGGCCGACCCCCTTACAAAGTGGGTGGCCGACCCCCTTCTTAGGGGGGTGGCCGACCCCTCGGGGGGGAAATGCACTCTCGATCGCCGTTTGAATGCTTAAGGCGCGTAACGCTTTGACCGAGCAACGATGTTGAGCATCAGAGCGCTTTGACCGAGCAATGATGTTGAGCATGTTTGACTGTTGTGCGGGTGACGTGTCGTGCCACTGGGGTCTTTTAGCGGGCCCTGGGGTGCGGTCCGGATAGGTTGTGAACAAATAACATCTTTTCTTGTTACATTCAAATTCTTTGGTCATTTAAAGAAACATGAGTTATGGCTCTTTAGTTACAAACGAGTATTTATTTTAGCCTCTCGCAACTAGAAACTTTTAGATATTAACATATCCTTAAATGTTAAGGTTAAGGGTACTATCTATATACAAAAAATATTTAGACATTATCCTTTGTTACTAAAAATCATGAGAAATTCGTTCCTTAATTTTTTAGTCCAAAATCTCAATACAATGACGAATATTTGTCACAAAACCTTGTTCACTTTATTACCATTGGAAATTTTAATTTCGTGAAGAAAATTTTATTATAAACTTGTGTACGCATTAACAAAGTCACCAAAAAGAAATCTTTCCAAAGACCACTATTTTCAATAATAAAGCTTTCATAAATATCGGTCAGAATATTGCAACGCCGCTTCCCCCAATTCTTACATCGTGCCATCATAAGAGAAAAAAAGGAAGCAAATAGATTTTTTTGCAAGCCTTGGCCTTTGTCGACATCGTTTAGGGCTTGAGAAGAATGAGAGTTCTTATACTAAAAAAAGTAAAGAATATCAAACACAAACAAAAAATAAAAAAATAACAAGTATAGAAAGAATGAGTGCTTCGAATGTAATTTAAGTAAAACCCTTTCTTGATATTAACTTGTAGATCATAAGATATAAAAGCTTTATACTAATTTGGCAACAATAGAAGATACGATTGTCTACATATGACTTGTTTGACATCAATTAAAATTTAGAAATCTGTTGAGATGATCAAATATAAAAAGCAGAAACAAAAACTGAAATACATAGTACGTAAATAACATTTGGCTTGTATTCACCATGAACATTCAACAGATACAACTCATTCTTCAATTTCAATTGCTAGTTTGATAACAAGATAGAACCAAAGTTGGGCAAAATAGGTAACTTTGCCTGGGCCAAAATTAGGCCAACCCACTTTTGGGCCAGAAAAGGGCCAAAATTGGGCCAAATCAAGGCCGAAGCCCTGGCCAAAAAAGGGCCAAAAATTGGGCCGCAACCCGGGCCGATTTCGGGCTTTTTTTAGGCCGGGCCAAAACCCGGGCTTTTTTCTCTAAAACTTCGGCCTGGTCGAAAGCCCTAAACTATTGGGCCTACACTATTCACCAACGGCCGGGCCAGTCCGCGGGCCGCCCAACCCTTTTGACAACTCTACTGGAATACAAAGATTGTGCTAAATCATTTGGGACTCGGCTAAGATCCGAAAAAGTTAGAAAAAAGAAAGGAAAAGTAGTGTAAGTTTATATCAGTGAATAAGTTGTGCGGCCCTGCTTTTTCAATTGTTTAATAAAGAGATTTGGTTTTTCACTAATTGTAACTTACATGATGCAGCTATGTTAGTAAATTATTTGGAAAATAGAGAAAAAAAGTTTCATCCCTTACGGATTCAATTAGAAAAACAGAATATGATTCCAAACACCACTGTGAGATCTCACATGCTAGCAAAAGAAAAAATTTACCACAACCTCAAGCGAAAAGGATTTAGTCCAAACATAACTGGGGAATCGAACTCAGGACCTTGAGGTCATTCCTCGAGGCCCTTTGCCACTTCCACCACCCCTAAGGGTTTGGACAAGCCATATTGAATTGCAATTCTTAACATTAAAAAAAAAAACAACTCTCGTTCGTGCAATTGTGATCACACTTCCGTCTACATGGCCTATTGAAAGCATTCATCAAAAGTTAAAAAAATGGGTGAACGGTTTGAGAGATAAACTGCACATGCAACTGCTTGAGCCCATAACTCTTTCGGCATTGATTTGCTTTCCAACATGGTTCTTGCCATATTGAGAATCGTTCGGTTCTTCCTTTTCAACGACTCCATTCTGTTGTGGCGATCTAGGAGCGGTCATAGGACGACAAATTCCATGTATTTCGCAAAAGGCCTTGAATTCGTTAGAGGTGAATTATCCCCCTCTATCGGTTCTTAGAGATTTAATCTCATAGCCACTTTCTTTTTCAACAAGAGCTTTGAACTTTTTGAATGCTTCAAAAGCCTCGCTCTTTTGTTTCAAACCATGTTTTTCATGAATAGTGATCAATGAGAAGCAAAAAATAAGAGCTTTTACCAAGAGATAAGGGCTTGATTGGACCACAAACATCCACATGAATAAGTTGAAGTGGCTTGGTGGCTCTTGATTTGGATTTCTTGGGAAAAGTCTTTCTTGAATATTTTCCAAGTAAGCAAGCTTCACATAATTGGTTCAGATGATCTATTGTTGGGATGCCTTTCACCATCTTCCTTGTTCCTAAGTCTCTAAGCCCCCCAAAATTTAGATGTCCATATCTCGTGTGCCAGATCCATGATATATCCTTAACACAAGTCGTCAAACACATGGCTTCAATTGTCTACATATCCAACAAGAACATGCGATTTCTTATCATAAAAACCTTGGTGAAACCAAAAAGATAACCCTAGAGAGAGGGTGAATAGGGTTTTAAGACTACTTTAAAAAATAACAAGTAATTACTTCAAACTTTAGAGAAGCTATGAATAACACTAGAAAAGCTTCAAACAACAAACCTCAAAGACAATATCTCAAATAAGCAAACTAACAAATCTCAACACAAGTATAAAACAATAATGTAAAGACAGAAAGGTTTAGAGATACTTGACTCTTGAGATTTAGATGGTTCGGCTTGAAATACCCTCAAGCCTACGTCCACCCCTTCAAGGAAGTCCCTCGAAAGGCCCTAGAATCCACTAGTATGATCTTTCTTACGGGTCAAGATCGAACCTCTTACAATCCCTTGATGCTATGCCCACATCAAGAACAAGTTTTGACAATCCCAAAGCTCTAAAGCTTGACAACCTCAAGCTTTGATACAAGAACCTTTAGATGAAGAATTGTGTACAAAAATTCACTCTCAAGAAGTAGATATGTACAAGTTTAAGCTCTAGAACAAGAGAGATGAGTGTATGATGACTTATGGAAGTGTATATCTCTCAAATGTAAGCTCACAATAAATGCTCTCTTGAAATGGATGAAAAAATAATGAAAACCAAGAGAGATTGAACAATTGCTTTGATCTTTGAGAATATGAAAGTAAGAGAACTTTGAATGCAATTGATGAATCAAAACTATGTCCAAAATGAGTATTTATATGGTTGGGAATTAATATGACTATTTGGAGTTAGGTGGAGCATTAAATGTGCCAAACGGTAAATGCAGTCGACTGCAATGTGCCATTGCAGTCGACTGTAATCCCAAAGTAGCCGTTGGAAATTCAAAATTTCCAACTTGCAGTCGACTGCATTCCAATGCAGTCGACTGTAATACCTCATTGCCCAAATTACAGTCGACTGCATTCCTAAAAATACAGTTTCCTTGTTTATAAAGTATGAAAAACTTTTATGCATGCAAGGGAAATCTATGGGAAAGTTCTAGGTTTACAGTCATCGATACGATCATCTCTCTATGTCTAGTTACAAAGAAGGAAATAAAAACATTGTAAAACTTAATCGATGAATTCCTTCTTTGATGCGTTCCGTTGAGAGTCTTTGAACGATTTGCTCGTCTAATAGTCCGTTTGCATGAGTATGAGATTGTGCTTATTGTTGCTTGATCAACTCAATGCATCGTAATTATTAATGTTAGTTATCATCAAAATCAAATATAATCCTAGATTAAACAACAGTAAGGTTAACAATCTCCCCCTTTTTGATGATGACAAATATTGATTCAACTAATATGAGATGTATAAGATAATGTATGCAATAGATCAAGACAATCTCAATTTTGACCAGGGTCATAAAATCAAGGTTATAGCTCCCCCTATCTTAAACAATATAGGCTCTACCTATGTTGAGTAAAAAATATGATCATATCAAATCCACACAAGTATGAATCAACTAGTTTTCTCCCCCTTTTGACATCATTAAAAATATCAAGGGTGGTGTGTGTGTGTGTGTGTGTGTGAAAGTGGGCAACATATGTATCCATTCATGGAGTAGTCAGTATAGCGAACAAGGGCATCCAAATAAGAAAATGTAAGTACTTGAATAACCATCAAAAGGTGTACCAAGTATATGTAATAAAATAGCACATAAATCATAAACCTGAGGAAACAGATGTGCAGCAAGATAAGCGTGAATCAAAAGTGCTAATGCAACACTATGAGTAGCATCCATGATAAGTTTTTGAAATACATAATAGAGTCTGATAAGCATAAAAAACATAAAGCATGTCCTAATGCCTAAGGACCCGATGGTGGAGGTGGTGATTGAAAGATGTCCTCCTCGGGACACTGAATCCCACAATGATCCTCCATGTGAGAAAGGGGTCGACTGAGCTGGCTGTGGGCAAGATCCATCCGACTGAAATCGACATGCATCTGCTACTGCATCATGTCTAGGTGTGCTAGGATCTCCTCATATCCGGAAGCAGAAGGACCGGAAGAAGTGCCCGCCTCATGTGTACCCGGAATGACCAACGGAGGTGGATCACGATCAATCCCGTCACCGGTATCTCCCCCAGCATCAACATCAGTATCAGCAGCATCATCATCACCATCATCCTCATCCTCATCATCATCACCATCATCCTCATCCTCATCCTCATCCTCCACATCATCATCATCGACAATGACATCATCCATGTCAGGCTCAGGTAAGAAGCGATCATGTTCATCAGAGCAGTCTAGTACGATGTGCCTAGTAACCTCAATATACTCACCCAGAAGAGGTATGTCAAAGGCAGCAAGAATGTGAGTGAGTGGGAGGCCATAAGGTATAGCTAAGGCAGGATGTGAGGCGCTCCTAATCATGTTTAACATGATGAGACGAGGGAGGTTAAGCGGTGTGCCTGAGCGAAAGAAAGTCAAGAGCTGAACGTCTAAGTAAGAGACGAGTGAAAGACCGCCGGTTCTAGGAATGACGTTATGAGTGATGATATGATGGAACAGACGAGAGAGAGGTGGTAGGTCACGTAGGCTGGGCTTGCTCGCAACCCGAACCTGTCAACAATGAAGAGTGTGTCGAAGCTGCTCCTCAATAGCAAAAGGCCGGTCAAACCAATGTGACTGACCAACGACATGGATCATTTCTAACGAAAATGAGAAACCAATATCGGGGAGGTTTAGAAGAGTGGCTAGGCGTGACTGTGAGAAAGAAATGCGGCGTCCAAAAACATAGGATGTGAGGGTACATGACTCAGTAGAAATGATCCAAGTCAAATTCGCATAAAATAGGCGGATAACATCAGGATAATATAGAATAGTGTTCCTATCAGTGAGACGATCTATATAACAATCCTGAAGGTGTCTAAGTACACCTATGCTAGAAAGGAATGGAGTATCCAGTCGTAAACCTGGAGTCAGATGGGAAGAGAGTTGCGCAGAAAAAAGATCGGCAGCTTCGCGGTTTTGATATCGATTTTGATCAAATTCTACCGTGATAGGCTCGGGCTCGGGTGCAGCTCGTGAGCGAGATGAACTGGTACGTGCACGTTTCTCTCTTGCCATAGTCTAATAATTGTAAAAAGAGGAATACGATAAGCAAGATTTTAAGGTTATATATATATATATATATAAATTAAGAAAATAAACCCTAATCACGCAATTTGGGGAAAACCCCAATTTTGGACAAATTGAAGGTAATTAACCACGTATAATCAAGTAATAGACATATGTAAACATGAATCAAATGATACCACTTGAAACCAATAAAACAACCCTAGAGAGGGGGGGGGGGGGAGGTGGGTGAAAAGGGTTTTTGAAACTTAATGGGGAATTTAAGCTAAGCACAATTATGAATCTCAATCAAACCAAGTAATACTTCAATGAAGATGCTAACTATTCAATCTCAAGCAATTGTAGAGCAATAAGTAAAGAGATTGAGTTAGAGATACTTGACACGAAGATTTAAATGGTTCGGCTTGAACTACCCTCAAGCCTACGTCCACCTCTTCAAGAAAGTCCCTTGCAAGAGCACTAGAATCCACTAGCAACAATCTTCTTCCGGGTCAAGATCAAAACCCTTACAACACTTGGTGATATCCCCACACCAAGAACAAGCCTTGAATCCATAAAGCTCACCCAAGACTTGACAAACCCAAGCTTTGATCACAATTCTTTTACAAAGATCAATTATGTACAAAGAAACCCTCTTAAAAGGAAATAAGTACAAATGAAGCTCTAGTACAATAGAGAGATGAGGGAATTGATGACTTGAAGTATGCTCACTCTCAATCAAAGAAATGCTCACAAAGATGCTCTCTTTAATGATGTAAAATCATGAAGATGAAGAGAGAAAAGTTTAATCTATGAGCCTTGATGTTTCTCTAATGAATGGAGGCTTAGAATATGGTTTCCATGGTATATAATGAAGCCCCCAATCATTTATATAGAGAGCAAATGAAATATAGTCGTTATAGGCATAATATGGGCAAAACTGTCATTGCAGTCGACTGCATTCCCAATGTAGTCGACTGTATTCCCAATGCAGTCGACTGGGTTCCCTCTAAAATAGCCGTTGGAGTCTTGTCCTCGAAAATAGCCGTTGGAACTAAATTTTTACCAATGCAGTCGACTGCATTCCAATACAGTCGACTGTATTATCCTACTGCCTATCGGCTGCCTCACGGAACCCTATTTCCTATTTTGGGCATAATGTTCTCTAGAAAAATCGGATTGAGGTGCCGTTTTTTGAGTTGGAAAGCTAATGAAATTTTTTATCAAGATATGAAAATATTAGCACCAAAATAGTTTTTGAGAAAATCTGAATGAGCTCCAAAGTTCACTTATTTTTAAGAACCACACTTGTGTGAAAGGTTATGAACTCACATGCAATGCACAAGCTGTCCTAAGGTCTTTTTAGGTCATAGTCATCAATACAAGCATCAAACCAAGACTAGTTACATAATAGTAAAGATCAATTATAATCGATAGTAACTTAGCCGATTCATTCTTTGTTGCTCTTCGACATTGGACTTAATGAAGCTTCTATAGCATGTCCACTATAACTTTAAGCTTATTTGGCTTTACAACATCTCAAATGTGTCTTCATGAGTGTGCATGTATATACCTACTAAGAATACACTCAAAGCACACATTAGAACATAATCAATGTGTAGTTATCATCAAAACAAGATGTAAGCCTAGGTTATCCAACCATAGGGTTAACAATCTCCCCCTTTTTGATGATGACAAACATTGATTCTATATAAGGTAAGATGTATCATATGATAGTCAATTAAGCACAACAATCTCACTTAGAATATTCAATCATCTCTAGTATACTGAAGACATGTCAATTTATCTCATATAGCAATTAAGCTCATAGCTAGCTTTCCCTAACTAAAAGAAGATATGCTCGTCCTCTAATGTTCTCTCGAAGCACACAATCACATAGCATATAGAATCAAGATTATTTCTCCCCCTTTGTCATCAACAAAAAGACAAGGGTATGCATGTGTGAAAAGATAGTTATAAGCATGATAATGGCGTGAAGTGCATATAACTCATGAACTCATACGGATGGCATCAAGATTTCCTTCATGATCCAGAGAAAGATGTTCAAAGTAGCTCAATAATCTCATCTACTTCGTGCATATTTCAAGAGTAACAAGATAGTATATGATTCAAGCATGTAAGCTCCCCTATCAAGTTACCATATGCATATTCCATCCTAATGTATGCTCCCCCTCAATCAATGCCAACAATATCTAACAAACACAACTAAATGTCTAACCGAGTCATGATCTCCTTTTGGCATTACCAAAAGGTGCGTGTGTGTAGGAATGGCAATGTGAGGCATATAGATGACATAATTTCAACATGAAATATCTACAAAGAAAATGATGGTCATCAACAATCAATATTACCAATATAAGTGCAAGAGAACCATGCATCGTCATCTAAATCTTATAAGTATCCAAGATTATAACATATAGAAGTAAACAATCAAGGACTCACAATTGAGACCATATTTCGCATGAATTCTCAACAAGCAAGTTATTTTATAGATTTGACAATTTAAGCATACTTGATAACATATAAGTTTAGCATATAGCACAATGTTGAGAAGATCATTGAGTTTTACCCTTTTGATGAATTACCAAGGATTTGAGTTCATGAATGATTATTCTTGAAGTCTGTTTTCTTTAACAAGCTTTGAGGCTCTCCTCATTTGAAGTAACATGTCCAATCTTGGAATGCTTACTCCCCCTTAAGATTTAGCTTGTTGCTCCTCCTTCTTAAAATTTTCTTAGAGCCTTCTCCTTGTTGCTATTTGCCTTTGCTTTGAACAACACACAATCACAATTTAGGTCTAACTTTTGGTACCCACATTTTCTTAGGTCCATAAGTGTTAGTCTTAGCAACATTAAGAAACTCTTTAACAACCCACATTTTCTTTACACCTCCAACATAAAAAATTCTACAAGGACAATAACTAGTCGTATGCCCTTTCTTGTTGCACCAACCACAATGTGTAAAAAGTGTGCAATAGTTCTTTGGTTGTCTTGGAGAAACATTTAACCTAGTTTGTTGTTTAAAAACTTTAAGAGGTAAGGTGAGGGGATCTAATCCAACAATGCCTTTGTTTAGGCCAACTATTTGGTGTCCAAGCATGACATCCAAGTTGTTTTTACTATCCACAAATTTTTTAAGGCATCTTTTCAAATTACAAATCTCAAGCTTTAAATTTTCATTTTGTTTTTCTAAAATCAAAGTATTATAAGAGATTTGTTTTGTGCTAGGAATGCTCACAATCAATTCAACCAAATCATTATTCACATGCTCTACATATAAATGGCTAGATATGCATTCATTCTTGGCATGCAACTCATTATTTTCACTTTTTAAGTCATCTAGCTCTTTTGAAATCGCATGCACTTATTTTTTCAAAGCACAAATTTTCTTGGCTAATTTCATGGATTCTTCATATAAAAGAGCGTAAGCATCATAAATATCATCATTTGAGCAGTTGCTATTACTATCACTATATGAAGAATTTACCTCATCTTCTTTTTGAGCCATGAAGCATAGATTTAAATCTTTATCATCGAAATCACCACAATCATCTCCACTTGAGTCATTATCGCTCCAAATAATGGCTTTAATTGATGTCTTTATGTAATGCTTCTTCTTGCCTCATTCTTCTTCTTATTCTCCCTTGAGGTACTCTTCATACTTGACTCGTTCTTGCTCTTGTGCGAGTTTCCATCTTTTTTCATTTTGAGATACTCATTAAATTCCTTTGCAAGTATATCAATCTCTTTGTTATTCAAGTCTTACTCCTCCGCACATGAAGATTGATCCATTGTTGATGAAGCTTTAAGAGCAATGCACTTCTTCTTCTTCTTTGGAACTTTTTGCCCGGATGATTCGAGTTGCATTTCATAGGTCATCAAGGAGCAAATTAATTCATCCAACGGAAATGTATTGAGATCCTTTGATTCTTGAAGTGTGGTGATTTTTGTATCCCATTCTCTAGGTAATGACCTAATTACCTTTCTCACAAGATCACCGTTAGCGAAATCTTTTCCTAATTGTTTCTAAGTATTAACAATTTTAGTGAAACGAAAATTCATTTCCATAATAGATTCATCGGAAAACATTTGAAACAATTCATATTCTCTATACCATAAATTCATCTTTGAATCTCTTAGAAGAGAAGTCCCTTCATGAGTGACTTGAAGTGTATCCCACATACTCTTAGCCGAATCACACATAATAACTCGATTGAGTTCATTTGTGTTTAGAGCACAAACAAGACAATTCTTAGCTCTAGAATTCATGCCGAGCATATTTCTATCATAGTCATTAAATTCGGATTTCTCCTTTGGCGCAAGCTTATTCCTAATCCACTTGGTTGGAACATAAGGGCCATCTTCAACGATTCCCCACATTTCATAATCTAAAGATTCTAAAAATACTTTCATCTTAATCTTCCATGTACTATACGAATACCCATAAAAAATGGAGGTCTAATAATAGAACTCCCCTCAAGACAAGGAAACCCCATGATCTTTTAACTCTCTAGGTGTTAACCAAAAAATCAAGAGCCGATGCTCTGATACCACTTGACACCAAAAAGATAACCCTAGAGGGAGGGTGAATAGGGTTTTAAGACTACTTTAAAAAATAACAAGTAATTACTTCAAACTTTAGAGAAGCTATGAATAACACTAGAAAAGCTTCAAACAACAAATCTCAAAGACAATATCTCAAATAAGCAAACTAACAAATCTCAACACAAGTATAAAACAATAATGTAAAGAGAGAAGGGTTTAGAGATACTTGACACTTGAGATTTAGATGGTTCGGCTTGAAATACCCTCAAGCCTACGTCCACCCTTTCAAGGAAGTCCCTCGAAAGGCCCTAGAATCCACTAGTATGATCTTTCTTACGGGTCAAGATCGAACCTCTTACAATCCCTTGATGCTATGCCCACATCAAGAACAAGCTTTGACAATCCCAAAGCTCTAAAGCTTGACAACCTCAAGCTTTGATACAAGAAACTTTAGATGAAGAATTGTGTACAAAAATTCACTCTCAAACAAGTTTAAGCTCTAGAACAAGAGAGATGAATGTATGATGACTTATGGAAGTGTATATCTCTCAAATGTAAGCTCACAATAAATGCTCTCTTGAAATGGATGAGAAAATAATGAAAACCAAGAGAGATTGAACAATTGCTTTGATCTTTGAGAATATGAAAGATAAAAGAGCTTTGAATGCAATTGATGAATCAAAACTATGTCCAAGATGAGTATTTATATGGTTGGGAATTAATATGACCATTTGGAGTTAGGTGGAGCATTAAATGCGCCAAACGGTAAATGCAGTCGACTGTAATGTGCCATTGCAGTCGACTGTAATCCCAAAGTAGCCGTTGGAAATTCAAAATTTCCAACTTGCAGTCAAATGCATTCCAATGCAATCGACTGTAACACCTCACTGCCCAAATTGCAGTCGACTGCATTCCTGAAAATGCAGTTTCCTTGTTTATAAAGTATGAAAAACTTTTATGCATGCAAGGGAAACCTATGGGCAAGTTCTAGGTTTACAGTCATCGACATATCGCTATGTCTAGTTACAAAGAAGGAAATAAAAACATTGTAAAACTTAATCGATAAATTCCTTCTTTGATGCGTTCCGTTGAGAGTCTTTGAACGATTTGCTCGTCTAATAGTCCGTTTGCATGAGTATGAGATTGTACCTGTTGTTGCTTGATCAACTCAATGCATCGTAATTATTAATGTTAGTTATCATCAAAATCAAATATAATCATAGATTAAACAACCGTAGGGTTAACAATTGGCAATGAGGATCCCTTCTTTGTCTTTAAGCCAAAGAAATAAGCTGCCCAATGCTCAGAATATTGTTCTTCATTTTTGGTATGCAATAAACATTAGGAAGGATCTTATGGCTCCCGTTCCTTAGTTCGAACAAAATTGTGCCTTTGCCTGTAATCTCCACCTTTGATTCATCGCCAAAACGCACATGGCCTGTCACATTGGTGTCAAGTTCCACGAATTTACTTTTATCACCAGTCATGTGGTTGCTAGCACCATTGTCTAGGTACCAAATACTCTTCTCATCTTTGGGTTCTTCCTTAAATGTAAGGAATAAAACAAGTTCCTCCACATCTTCTTTGTGCTGAATGAGCTTTGTCCCTTCTTCAACTTTCTTGGTTTGACACTCCCAAGAATAATGCCCATACTTTCCACAAGAATAACATTAAATTTTACTTCTATCATTCTTTACCACATAGTGTCTATCATAGTTACCTCTTCCTCTTCCACGACCTCTTAAAAAACTTGGATTTCTTCTCTCTTGAGAAGAATTGTGTTCATCTTTTCCTCTTCCTCGACCACATCCTCATCCATGGCCTCGACCTCGACTCTTCCACGTCCTTGTCTTCCGTTTTCATTGGCTTCTCATTTGGCATTCAATGAAAACTTTGCTTGCAAGGCTTGCTCCACATGCTCTTGTTTGCCTCGGTTCATTCTTTCTTCATGAGCCTGTAAGGATCCATTTAATTCATTGATGTTCATAGCCTCCAAATCTATAGATTCTTCAATGGCTACCACCACATGCTTGAAGTTTGAGTTGAGAGAGCGAAGAATCTTCTCAACAACACGAACATCTTCTATTTTTTCTCCAAGCCTCTTCATTTGGTTCACTACTGCCAAGACTCTCGTGAAGTAATCCGAAATGGATTCTGTCTCTTTCATCAATAGAGATTCAAACTCAACCCTTAGAGTTTGAAGACACACTTTCTTCACTTTTTCAACTCCCGTGACAGAATTTTGAAGAGTATCCCAAGCTTGCTTAGAGTTGGTTTCATGGCAACCTTCTCGAACATATCATCATCCAAGCCTTGATGGATAATGGTAAGCACACATTGATCTTTCTTTCTTTCTTTCTCTAAGGCATCCTTTTGAGCTTGATTCAAAGCCTCCTCGTTTTGAGGTTCTACATAACCTTTCTCAACAACCTCCCAAACTCCACGGGCACCAAGAATAGCCTTCATTCGAATAGCCCAATTCTCATAATTGAAATTGGTAAGTTGTGGGTAATGAAAAGAAATAGTGGTTCCTTTAGAAGACATTCTCTATACCAAGCTCTGATACCACTTTGTTGTCAACAAAGTGGACACAAAACACTTAAAGTAAGAAGAAATCAGAAACACAGAATATTGGATTCTTTCTTTCTTAATCAACGTTGCTTGAGTACATGGCTATATGTACTAATTTGATGACAGTTCTGGAATCTAAATTTAAGAGCATCTAATGGGTGATTATCAATGTAAAATAAACTGCTAAACTTTAGATAACTGCAGCCCCTGTCATAATTCATCATTTAATTTTAGTTATAAAGTCAAGTTTAATTCTCAACAAGCTGCACTTGGGCTGTTAGTTAGGGCGAGAAGAGCTCTTCAAGTTTATTATGTTGCTCTGTTTTCATTCTAAAAAGGGAGACCCACCAAATTTGGCTTTGTGTCACTTTTTTCAACCTTAATAGTTGGATCCACCAAAGTATATTCTTTAGTGTTAATTTTGTACACTGCACTTTAATTTTTTCCAACCCTCTGGGCTTTAGCCATCTAGGAATTTAAGGTGCTTAGTTAGTTGTGTGAGTTATCCACCCATCAATTTTCCTTGGATATATGTAACACATGTTTACTTGAATTGAAATTCATTTATTATGACAAAGATATTACACAAAGAGTTACTAATTTTATAAAGCGGGGTGGGCGACTTTAATTTTCTCTGTCCTTCTTCGTTTCTTGTGCGCTATATGTAAGTCTATAAGTTTTCTATTGTAGTGTGTAACCAGTTAAACCAAATTTTCGCACACTTTTGGTGGTCAGAAGAGGCGACGCGTATGTCTATTCACCAGGTTTCTTGGCCAACCTTATGCTTATCTAAAAAATTGGGTGGATTCGGATTTAGGAATTTCAAGTTGTTTAATCACGCACCATTAGTCATACAAGATTGGAAAATTTGGACTAACCTACATAGTCTTTTAGCAAATATTCTTAAAGGGAAATATTTCTCTCGACAGTCTTTTTTTCAAGCAACACTCCTAGACAAATTTCATGGATCTGATATAGTCTTTTGGTAGGTCATCGAGCTCTTAAGCACGAAATATAGTGGCGGGGATCTGGTCAATCGATTTCTGGCTGGATGGGTTGGTGGTTGCCTCAGATGACCCCTACTTAATTACAATCTTTCCGTACTGATCATAATCAACTTTGGCACATTGCTGACTTGTTCCTCCGTGATACTCGCCTCTGGAACATTCCGGTTCTGTTAGATACATTCCATTCATCTTTAGTTGGCCAAATTTTACAACTTGTACTTTTGCCACTACCGTCCAAGGATGTCTGTTACTGGCCTTATGCCAAAGGAGGGATTTTTTCCACGTTGTCAACTTACAAATATCTGAGAGGCAATAGCAATCATATTTCCTCCTTAGCTTCCCAAGTCCCTTCCAGAGTTTGGATCAATCTCTGGAAACTCCTGATGCCGAAAAAGCTCAAAACATTGATATGGAAAATTTTACATCAACGACTAGCTGTCTCCTCAGCCTTAGTTAAACGAAAATGCTCAATTTCTGAATCTTGCCCATTGTGCTTGCAGTTTTCTGAAACTTAACAGCATCTCTTTCTTGATTATTTTCGCACCCAAGCACTTTGTTAATGTTATTTTGAGCACATTCCTACATCGCTTTCTATCCACCATTAGCTTGTGAGTCACTTTAGTAAGTCGATCTTCAGGAAAATTGTTGATATGCTCTATTTGATACATGTTGTTGTTTCCTTTAGGTTATTTGGTGCGGAAAGAACGCCCTCATATTCAAGGGCATAGAGTTTTCATTGACAAGTCTTCTGTATCAAATTCAAAGTCTTGACTTTTTAGAATAGCAGTACAATTCGGTTCCAACATTGCGTTCGGAAAATAGGGAATAAACGTCCTTCTGGAAATTGGCGAAGTACTGTGCAATTTGAGCATTTCTATACCCGTTGATTCCTGTAATGTTCATAGATACTTGTGAATGTTGTTTTTCACGTGGCTGCTGTATTCTGTGCGATTTTCATTACAAAGCCTACCCATAGTGCGTCTACTAGCTCCTTGCAATAAGGTTTTGGTATGGTTAGGTTTAACTCAAGCTGGGTTCCAACTGCGGCATATGCTGATATTATTTCCTCATCAGATGAACCTAGTGTTACAGCCGCTGCATAATTAGCAGCTACTGATTGGTTATTGCAACATCTTTTCTTGCATATCATTGTTCTTGTTGCTCGTTCTGAATTGCTTGTGCAGATGCAAACTAATGAAAACATGAGTGAGAACATTACTCATCTTTTGTGTAACATAGCTAACTGCAGCAGAGAAGTGCACTCTATGCATATCGCCCAAGGGACAACCTGTGTTTTGGATCTATCTCAACAATAGCCTCATCAGATGAACCTAGTGTTACAGCCGCTGCATAATTAGCAGCTACTGATTGGTTATTGCAACATCTTTTCTTGCATATCATTGTTCTTGTTGCTCGTTCTGAATTGCTTGTGCAGATGCAAACTAATGAAAACATGAGTGAGAACATTACTCATCTTTTGTATAACATAGCTAACTGCAGCAGAGAAGTGCACTCTATGCATATCGCCCAAGGGACAACCTGTGTTTTGGATCTATCTCAACAATAGCCTCATCAGATGAACCTAGTGTTACAGCCGCTGCATAATTAGCAGCTACTGATTGGTTATTGCAACATCTTTTCTTGCATATCATTGTTCTTGTTGCTCGTTCTGAATTGCTTGTGCAGATGCAAACTAATGAAAACATGAGTGAGAACATTACTCATCTTTTGTATAACATAGCTAACTGCAGCAGAGAAGTGCACTCTATGCATATCGCCCAAGGGACAACCTGTGTTTTGAATCTATCTCAACAATAGCCTCTTTTCTTTTGAATTTAGGTTGCAGTGTGAGGTAGATATGATTAGCAGATGTACAATCTGCCATGCTTCCCTGATGAGGGTTATTTGTCTTTTGTGCCTTGATGGTGTTTTGTTCCTAAACTGTTGTTTTTCACTTGTTTTTATTGTTTCTCTATCTTTGTTTTGTGTTGTAACACTTTTTTACTGTCTGGTGTTTGTTCTTAAGCCGTTGTTTTTAAGTCTTAAGCTTCCATCATGGAATATATTACCCGAATTGATTTCATAGTACGAACATTTGTTACTCCGCCAACAACCCGCCATCGGCGAGATACGATTAAACAGAAAAAAAAAAAAAAGAAGCCGTTGCCTCGGGTAGGCCAGATTTGTAGCCCACGAATAGGCAATACATTAGGAGATCAGAGATAACTTGGTTTTGTAGTGAGAGAGGAAGAGAGAGAATAGGATTGCAGAGAATGAACAGGAATATACTGCGGGGGGTGTGACTTGTGAGGCAGTGGGAGAGTGAGAAGCGGGCAAGGCGTGAACAGAATTGGAGGAGGGGGACGCGTGGCAGCGGCAGCAGCAGGATGGTGAAGATGTCACAGATGGATGAGCAACTCCCGGAGCCAGCTGAACCGGTCTTCCTTCTCTTTTGTTGGTGGTTGTTAGTCTTTCCCCTGCTCTTGTCAAGAACCAATTACACACAGCATCTACTTGTTCCCTTTGCTTGGCACTCTTTCATGCATGAAAGCGCACACAGAGGGCTCACTCGTTTCTCTGCATTACATTTTGTTCTCCAATTCAGTCCTTTCGAATTCTTTCACGTGGGTGTTTCCTGATACCAAAAGTTAGCTGGGGGATTTTAGTCGGACGAATTTTCATTCATCTCATGTTAGAAAGAGTTCAAAATTTCATCTTTTCTGGCGAGAAATGTACTGCTTGGAGGGTGGCAATTGGAGGGGTCTCGTGTTGATCACAGATTCTGACTTTTCGCCGTAGGGGAGATTTGAATTTACAGTTGACATGCAACAGGATCAGGTGTCAAGTGATGATTGGCAGGATTTGCTCGGAATTTACAGCGACATTCTGCAAGAGACGGTGGTACATTGTGATGGGGGAGTTCAAAATTTCAATCCAAATTGCCTGAGGAGTCTAGACGGAGCGCAACATGACGTTGGCTCCTCTATGCATTGCTTTGGTGCTTACAATGCAGCGTGGAACAGTAATCCTTTATCAGGAGCACTGGGTACCCAGAGTATGCCACCAGTGGCGGCAATGGAAGGAGCGGATCCTTATTCATATAATCGAACAGGAAGTGAGTGGACAGAGTTCTCATCCGCTAGTTCGCTGCTTGCTGATTCGCCCTCGAGCTCAACACATAAGGTTGATCATTACAGCTTAAGTCACCTGCCTACCGGTCAGTGGTGTTGAATCTTTTTGTCTCCCATATTATATTAAAAACTTTGATCATTGGGTCATTTCCATTTATTCTTTCTGCATTAACAAAACATAAACGAAAGAGAGGAAATTGAGAAACCACGGGCAAATTTTGAAATGTCCGAGTCAATTGACATGATTTAACTGATAATACTAAGAAAGAGATTATGGCGCGTTTTATACACAATGCATAGTGTGGTTTTACTAGCATTTGCGAATAGTCATGCAAAATTGACTTCTTACTGCTTTGTGGCAAGAATTTTGTTATCATAACACAATGTAAGCCTTCCTAAAGCACTACTAAAAAGTGGCGTTGAGTAAATGCACCTGTGTTTAATATTCATTTGTGACATCTTGCTGAAGAAAAGAGGTCAACAACTTTAAAATTCCTAGTTCCATCAAATTTGGTTAGAGATAAAACTGTTACCATATCCTTTGATAACCGAATCACCAATGCTAAAAGATTGTGAACCGTTTTCTTACAGATGGAAGTCCTGTGGCTTACGGCCGCGACTTTAATCTAGACTCTTCACCACAATCTGAAGCTGATGCAGCCTCGGGTCTGGACAACTCATTCCAGTTTGCGCCAGTAACACCAGATCTGGCAAAGCCGTTGGAGAAACACCAACTGTCTGAAATTCTGAGTTTTTTGCTAGATCATCAAAAAGTTCAAGAGAAAGATAAGCCTGAAACTTTGACCAAATCAACAAGTAAGGAAGCTAGTGGGAACCAGAGCAACGAACTCTTGCAGGACAGTCTAGACTCGTCGTCACTGAAGGAAAAGTGCATTTCTAACGAGGGAAATGAACAAATTAACATGACACCAGAGCAGAAGTTGATGAGAAGAAAAAAACACAGGCCAAAGGTAGTGATAGAAGGAAAGCTCAGAAGGAGTCGAAAGCCCGCTGCTACTGATGGTTCATCTCCTGTAAAAAGGAAGTATGTGCGTAAGAAGGACCTTCATACTGCAGAAACTGAACAGGAAAATGTTAGGAGTGAGGCAAAAGTTCCTACGCCTGAGCCCGTGGAAAGATCATGCGGGAGGGGGTCAAAATTCGACCGAAACTGTGGGAGAGATGAAAGTCTAGACAGAACAAGTACTCACCAGGAAGAGATGTGTGACAACACTAAAGCATCTATTGATCCTGTAAATAATACTCCTAATGTCAATCCTTCAGGAAAAAGGAAGTACGTGCGCAGGAAGAGCCTCAAGTCACCTAAAGGAGCTTTTAGTCCCAAAAGTAATACTCAAAATGTGAATTCTTCTACAGGAAAGAGGAAGTATGTGCGCAAGAAGAGCCTGAAAGGTGCAGAAACTCAACAGGCCACTAATATGAATGAGGCAACAGTTTCTAGTGTTGCAACTGTAGAAAGAGCATGCACGGTATGTGAAAGTCAGGACAATATAATTGGTCAATGGGCTGAAAAGAACAAAGAGAGTACTGGAGCTTTTAACCCCAAAAATAGTACTCCAAATGTGCGATCTTCAGGAAAAAGGAAGTATGTGCGCAAGAAGGGCCTCAACATTGCAGAAACTCAACAGGTCAGTCTTATGAATGAGGTGAAAGTTCCTACTTATGATCCGGTCACAATTAAAAGGTCATGCAGGAGATCATTGAATTTTGACCTAGAATGTGGAAGGAGAGATGAAAGCCAGGAAAGAACAGGTAGTCACAAGGCACAAATGCTTCAAGAGAGTAAAGGGGCTTTTGATTTTGACATGAAACTTCAAGGCAGAGAATTGTGTGCATGGGAGACCAGCGTGTCTGGAACATCATCTCTTCAGAGAGGCCAGTCGAACGGCTACGTTAGACAGAACATTCAAGCAGGATTTACATGCAATTTCAACCAGATCATAAACCAGGTGCCAAACGGATATATGTCGCTATTGGAACAGTTTCTTCCTCTGTGGCCGCCTGCCAAATTCGTTTCAGGAGATTTGAACATTGGAAATGCAAATTTATACCAAGAGCCTGAGAGAAAAGATTACAGGACTATGAATCAATACACCTGTGGAGAAGGAATGAACGAGATTGCATTTCAAGTAGATACTACTTCCTTAAACATTGGCAGAGAAAGGCAGCTGTTAAGTTCCGCCCAACTTGTGGCAAAAGTTATGGCCAACTTTGATGATGAAAGAGGATTAAACAGAGACTGTTATCATACTATTGAGCAGACACAAACACCTGCTGTAAATCTGATGGGCTCTCTGATCCAGTACCAGGAAACTGGTGCCAACCAATTTCATGCTACTACTACACCAAAAGGATGGGCTACATATGATTGCGCGCTAGGATTTGCAACATTGGATTCGAGTAAGCTGGTAAAAAAGCAGGATGTGAAACCGTGGAAAAGTGCCTTGGATGGTCATCAACAATTGCCCAGGATAGCAAAAGGTACCTGTTTTAGCGCGTAAGATGATCAGTATCAAATTAGATTGAAATTTTAAACTTGTTAAATGCAGATTAGTAATAATAAGTCATCAATATCTGGTGTAGGCCAACGAAGAAAAGAGAAACTCCCAGTTTCTGTTGATGAAATCACATGCTGGCTGGAAGGTCTAAATATCAATGCACCAGAGCAACATGCACTTGTTCCATTCAAAAGAGGGAGCACAGTTGTTCTGTACAAGGGATTTGATCCTATCAAGAAAAAGAAGCGACGGCCTAAAGTGGACCTTGACCCAGAGACTGAAAGAATTTGGAAGCTCTTAATGTGGAAAGAAGGGAGCGAAGGATATGAAGCAACACACAAGGGTAAAGAAAAATATTGGGAAGAAGAAAGGGAAGTCTACCGTGGACGTGCAGAATCATTCATTGCTCGTATGCATCTTGTTCAAGGTATCATCAAATATATTTCTCCTCTCAAAACTAGCGCTAGAGTTTATACTCTATAGCCACAATTTTTTGCAAGTTCGTGCTCTTGGTCTAGATGAGTCGTAACGGGGTAAACTCACGCTAAAGTACAGATAGTCAAAGAGTTATGTAATATAGTAACTGTAAATGTGAATAAAAGAATTGAGCAAGTGAATAAGTTTGAAATATAATAAATAAACTGTCGGATAAAGCAGAGAGACGCCTTTAGTACACCAGAAGGTACAATTAGCAGCAAAGTCAACTCCCGACTTCAACACTTATGACTAACAAACTTTCAGGTCATCAAGAATCTTAACAACTTGAGGAAAACATCAGCGGAAAACTGCCTGAGAAAATTTATTCTCTCTTTTCAGATTCTGTAACTTAACCTCCAAGGTAAATACAAATATACAGTCACTTGAGTTCATTATACAGCAACACTTTGAATCTATAGGAAAATTCACCTTCATATAGCATCCAATATGATGTGTAGTTTGTAGTAGGCACAAGATATGTGAATGTGATTTATAAAAACGTGTGTGGTGCTTTCAGGAGATAGAAGGTTCTCAAAGTGGAAAGGATCTGTACTTGACTCAGTAATTGGAGTGTACCTCACGCAGAATGTTTCAGACCACCTTTCGAGGTAACCTCGTGGTTTTATAACAATTCAGAAATCAAATGATCTTGAAAATAACAACGGAAATTTAGAGAAGTTGCTGGCGTTTTTAACGTCTTTCCCATTGTATGCAGCTCTGCCTTCATGTCTCTTGCAGCGAGATTCCCAATTAAGTTGGCAACCACAAACCAAACGAGCTCCCCAAATGCAAATATAGTTGCTGAAGAACCTGATTGGTGTATGCAAGACCGACATGGCAGCGTCATTTCTCATGAAAAGACAGGAACAAAGCAAGTATGCGACACAAGCTCTATCTCATTCCGTGAAGCACTGGAGCACATAAAACACAACCCCTCGTCAGAAACAAGTAGGAAAGCAGAAAATGAGCATAAAGGGATTTCAGATGAAGAAATAGTTTCATCACAAAATTTATTTGACTCCTTACTCTTTGAGACCTCGGGAGGAATCAAATCCACCTATGAAGCAGAAGACCTAACAAGTGAAAATCCAGAACGTGAAGGTCAAATTCCAAGGTTGGGCAGTGTTAATAACCTGCCAGGTTCTTCCACTTCTTCACCAATCGGTCCTAATAATGGTGATATAGGAGAATTTATTTGTTCTTCTAGTAATAGTCAGTTGAACACGACACCGGACTCAGGATTGAACGACGGGCAGTCTCTTAAAGTGTTGGTAGAGGAAAGTATATCATCTCTGCCTTCAACTGGTTTTGGAATTACCATGACAAATATTGTAAACCATGTGGCCAAAGGGATGGGGGATGAGGTGGAAAATATGAGTGAAGTAAATGCCCAGACAGTCGAATGCCAATGGCCCAAAGACATCATGCTGAAAATAACATACACGGCATTTGAGGACCTGAAAGAACATGCGATGCACAAGAAAGACCCGCTGAAGCGCCGGTTAGAAGGCAATCTGGTGTGAATCAGCCACTTTGTGGCGACTGCAACTCCGATGGGCAAACTTCTGACATGGAGGAGGGGATAGATGTGAGTACACCGCACTTCTCTGAGAATACAGCAACTGAAGTAAATGCAAAGGTTCAAAGTCATACGGCTGACACTCAATCTGAAGGGTTAGGCACCAATACCTTAAAGACAAGAAATGGAAAGGCGGAGAGTGAGAAGAAGGAAGCAGTTGACTGGGATAGGTTGCGGAAGCGAGTGCAGTCCAATAGTAAGCAAGACAGAAACGAGACGACAGATGATTCAATTGATTATGAAGCATTAAGGCATGCTAATGTCAAGGAGATTGCTGATACTATTAAGGAACGTGGGATGAACAACGTGCTAGCACAGAGAATGAAGGTAGGATTAAGGAATTTCTGTTACAGAAGTAGTCGTTTCTATGATCAGATTGATGTTACAATGACTTTATTGCACATATTCAATCAATTAACAATCGAGAAGTGAAGGTCGTAATGATTTAACCATTGCAGGGTTTCCTCAACCGACTGGTTGAAGATCATGGAAGCATTGACCTTGAATGGTTGAGAGATTGCCCCCCAGATGACGCAAAGTAAATTATGCCGAACCAACTACTCTTAGCTTATGCAGCGTACATTTCAACAAATACTATCTGGAAATGCTAACTGAGTCAAGGCTTATAAGTTGAACTCATACGTTCAGATTGCTATGAAATCTTAAATTGCAGATATTTTCTTATTTAATTTCAAAGTATCTGGATATAGGGCTGAAAAATGGAAACAATATAAAGCATCTGATTACTGTACGTGTCTTACATTGCAGGGATTTCCTTCTAGGTATTAGGGGGCTGGGGCTGAAAAGTGTGGAGTGTGTACGCCTGCTAACACTTCATCATCTTGCTTTCCCGGTAAGGTTTATGTAGAAACTAGTCGTATACTTTATATGAGGAGAGTCTCTCTCATATATCTTTGTTTAGGTTGACACAAATGTTGGGCGGATAGCTGTAAGACTGGGGTGGGTCCCTCTTCAACCACTACCTGAATCACTTCAACTGCATCTCCTAGAACTGTAAGTAACCTTTGCGCAATTCTGAATTCTTTCCTTGCTTGAAATCGCTAAGCACGATTTATTGTAGGTACCCAGTGCAGGAGACAATTCAGAAATATCTATGGCCCAGACTATGCAAGCTGGATCTCCAGACATTGTAATTTCGTTTCTCCTTCCTATGATTCTTTGTAACAATTAAAAGAAGCTTATACTTCTACTGCGGTTCTTGATAATTTATTGACAGTTCTTGAAAATTTTAATGACTAATATACTGCCCAACTTCAGGTATGAACTTCATTACCAGATGATCACATTTGGAAAGGTACGGCATTAGTTTCACAAATACGATGTGGTTGGGAGAACTCTTCGAGGCTAAGCCTATTGAAAAGATTTCTAAATGTTATTGGATGTTAATGCAGGTTTTCTGCACAAAGAGCAACCCGAACTGCAATTCATGTCCAATGCGAGGAGAATGTCGGCACTTCGCAAGTGCTTTCACAAGGTATGCAGTCTACTGCTGTCCAGAATCTATTTATGGTTATAATAGACAGCATGACCTATTGCATCAGAATTTTGTTTTTGTTTAGTTTGAATCTGCAACTTTATGAAACACTTCCATCACTAAACGGGGCTTAAAACTGATAACGAGAACTAGAACTGAACAACATTTAAGCAAAACGTTTCTGAGCCCCATTACCACACAGGATATTATTAAAATAATTTGGAACGCAGTTTTCTTCTATCTTCGTTAGAAGCTAGAACCTAAATAAAATCCATAGCAAAGATAAATTAAGTTTGAATTCCCTTTTGGCTCTAGAAAGAAAACTAGCCTGCGCTGTAGTCACCATTTTGGATTTTGCAACCCAGAAGTTTCTCTGCTCTGGAGCTACTATCACAGAATAATATACATAAGTTCTATTAATTGGTTTCCTGAACAAAGGAAACAAGTAATTTGTAAACAGGTGGAATAAAAGTTGCTGAGGACCGAGGCTTTGGGGCAAAAAGGAGGCCAAACCTATCAGTCGAGTCACTTCCTTCCACTCGCCTTACAAGGACCTACCGGACTATCGGCTTTAGATAGTCATCTTCCTCTCCCCTTTTCACTCGTTTCCTCGAGTTTTTTAGTGAAGTAGCTCTTCTCGCTTGCTCAACCGCTTATCCTTGAGGCTGCCTACCTTTCCTTCTTTTGTGTGGCCTAGCTTCGATCTGTCGGAGCACAATCTATCTAGTCCATTCTATTTGATCTGCCTTAGTTTCCTTCTACGGGAGGGGAGTAGCTCTAAGCATGACTTTTTGTGGTAGCATCCATCTCTAACTCTAAAGGTGAAGGGTTTGCTGACTCTGCATCTCCAGATATAAATAATAGCTTCGGCTTCACTTGCATGTTCGAATTTAGTTCTCCTCTGCTACTATAATTTCTTCTTTTACTAACATGACATTCTGATACAAACCAGCCGTCAGTTCTCCATCTTCTACGCTACAATCACACTGGACCTCTTTGTTCTTGTTAAAGAAGTTGCATCTAGTTGAAGCTCTATAACTGAAGTAGGAATAATGAGATAAATCACTTACTATGACGCTGCTTGACATTTACCTTTGACCAGAGGTATTAACAATTCAGCTTGACAGTACAATAACTGAAAACCTTACTCTAGGGACAAACCGAAGAGTTCATGAAGGAGATCTCATCTGTGGCTAACCACAATATTCAGGAGGTTGCAATTTTTTTTTTCTTTTCCTTTTTATCTTATGGAAGTGTCTTCTCTGTAATAGTACTTTGAGCAGCCAGGAGTCGACCATTTGTATGCACCTCTCACGTTCAAACTGAATGGACAAGCATATTGCGTTTCTCTTAGCTTAAATTTTTTGATATTCTTTATATGGCTGAAACCTTGAACTTACACTTTTATGGCTGATTTACTCCAAAATAGTCGGTTTCCATATTATTGGCCTTCAGCAAATGTCCACAAACAAATATGCTATGATTGAGTGCTGAACTTTATCTTGTGAAGTGCAAGGCTTGCTCTCCGAGGGCCAGAGAGAAGCATTGTCTCCGTAGCAACTGATGAAACTCCTGAGGTGGCAAACGAGCCCATGCCCTTACTTCCACCTGGGAACAACTCAGACAAGGAAGCAGAAGTGGTTGACAGA